>JAWPHD010000347.1:0-496986 GCA_037043455.1 Cyrtodaria siliqua
TACCAAGCCTAGTTGCGCATATCGTCGCTATATTCCGGTTGAATGCTTTTTGGTAGAGTTATGGCCAGTTAAAGGTTTTAATACATAAACTTCGTCCGCACTAATTCTCCTGATCCCCTGGCCAGATTTCAACGAACTTGGCAATGATCTGAACCAAGCCTTGTTCCGGTTAAATATTTTTTGGAAGAGTTATGGCCCTTTAAAGGTTTTAATATGCAAAATCTGTCAAGACTAGTTCTCCTGAACCCCTAGCCGGATTTCATCGAAACTTGGCAAGGATGTTCAGTACCAAGCCTAGTTGCGCATATTATCTTTGTGTTCCACATGAAATATGTTTTGCGGATTTATGGCTTTTTCCCCAGTGGGGGAGACGTCTGTTTTTACTAAAAACAACCTAGTTATTGCCCTTGGTAATTGTATAATTCTTGTCTGGAGCATAACTCAAAACCTACTAAAGGGACTGCAATGAAACTACACACAATAATAGCGGGCAATGAGAGGAAGTGCAGAACAACTTCACACAATAATAGCGGCAATGAGAGTAAGTGCAGAAAACGTAATTCTATCTTCATTCAAATGTATTCCCTTGGTAATTTTATACTTGTAATTCTTGTCCAGAATATGACTCGAAAACTACTTATGGGACTGCAATGAAACTTCACACAATGATAAAGTGCAATGCGAAGGTGTGCAGAGCATAAGAACCAGGGGCCCGTTTTATAAAACATCTTACGATAATTTTGATCGTAAATCAAACTATCCAATGTATTGCTATATGTTAATGTTAAGTTAAACAGATAAAACGATTTTCTGTAAACTGTCTAAAGAATATGTTGTTTATGCAATATTTCACACTTCATTGCTTACTTCAAATACTTTTAAGGAAAATGGCTGAACGTATTTTATTTTGACTTACGATCAAAATTATCGTAGGTTGTTTCATAAAACAGGGCGGAGAGCTCTAGTTTTATTTAAATTATATTCCCCTTTATAATACAAAGCATCTATAGGTTCTACCGAAATTTTAATTGTTATTCACAAGACTGCATATCACCTTTTTAAATATATATATATATAGTCATAAAATCTTATACTATACACAATTGTCAGCAAATGTTTCAAAATCACACATTTCTTTAAAACATAATTATGGTCATTTTACTTCAACTGACGTGTGTGTGCTGCTTCAAATGACCGGTCGCTTCTTAAATGACGTGTTGCTACTTCAAATGACATGTGTCGCTTCTCCAAATGACATGTGTCGCTTCTTCAAATAACATGTGTCGCTTCTTCAAATGTCATGTGTCCCTTCTTCAAATGACCGGTCGCTACTTAAATGACATGTTGCTACTTCAAATGTCATGTGTCCTTTCTTCAAATAACATGTGTCGCTTCTTCAAATGTCATGTGTCCCTTCTTCAAATGACCGGTCGCTACTTAAATGACATGTTGCTACTTCAAATGTCATGTGTCCCTTCTTCAAATGACCGGTCGCTACTTAAATGACATGTTGCTACTTCAAATGACATGTGTCCCTTCTTCAAATGACATGTGTTGCTACTTAAAATGACGTGTCGCTACTTTAAATGGTGACTGTGTAAAACATGTCACTGGTTCAGATAACACGTGTCACTGGTTCAGATGCCACTTCACTGTGCAAACTTGATCAGAGCATCTTCCAGGAGAGCCATTTCAGCTGTAATGTAACAAGAAAATATTTTACTAAAGTAGTAAGTAATATTTTATATAAGTGTCGCGAGTCCTGTAACAGCGACAACATAATGATACATCCTTTATGTCAGGTGCTTTTGATATAAACACTCAAACCAAGTCTGGTAAAGAACAGATGAAGAATGAAGGCTCTATTGTTTAACAAGGTAAAACATATCATATTTAAGAACATCAAGGGCCATGACTATGGTGTTACTTGACTGGCTGTTTTTCGAACTTGTCCGAGCCTTCATTGATAATATGGCCTAGTTTGTAAACTATTAGATGAACAATAAATGGTTGTTTTTCGAATTTGCTCTAGCTTTCATTTATATCAACAATCTGGCAAGTTTGGTAAAGATCGGATGCAAAATGGAGGCGCTATAGAGTGATGACGAGAAAAATATAGCAATTTCAGTTAATTCAAGGGCCATAACTCCGGTGTTACTGGTCCGATCTGGCTCGTTTTCAACTTTCTCCAAGCTTTCATTTATATCAACACCCTGCCAAAGTTTGTTAGGATGCAAAATGACGGTGCTAGAGCTTTTGCAACAAAACGTAAACGGACGGACAACAGACCATGGCATAAGCCCTACTTGCCCTTAGCCATGCCATATATGCTTACTTCCCCATCCCCTACACCCCCTCCCACCAACCAAAGACTACATACAGCCAGTAGAGTGACGCATGCCCTCTTGGGTCTCTTGTTTGTTCTGACGTGTCAGCGATCGCCTTACATGCCAGTTATGTCACATGTGTTTCACTTGACGTGTCGCTGAAGGCGAAATATATTGCTTCATACTCACATTTAATATTTCGTACCAAATCGACGATTTGTCCCTTCGATTCAATCACTTCCACGGATTGTGTGTATGGGTTGTACATGACCGTGAATGGACGTGGTATGGTGTTCGCAAACTCCCTGGTAGAAAAAAACAAAACGCAGTCAATAGCTAATACAATACCTCAAACAATTAATTACTATCTCAAACCAGGATCCTTCAATAATTCAATAAATATTGAAGGATCCTGCTTAAACACAGGAAGTACGGGGAGACTGTAATCTAGAACAGTTCCGATACATGTGTCAATGCCAGTATTATCGATCATCACTACGGTCTCTACGTGGATTACCAATACTCTGCCACATGGTCAGAAAGACATGACAACCTATGAATCAATCCTGAACCTTTCTATAAACGACGAGTACAGTGCATATGACCCAAATTCTTACGGCTCGTGCTTAGTCCCCTAACGAGTTTAACTTAGGGAACGATAGGTTGCCCACAGCGTGAGGGGAATGATACAAAGGAAGCTGGGAATTTGCCCTACTTTTACTAACGAATATATTCCTGTGGTTCTTTAACGTGCTCGAATATATCATGTAGGTATCAGGGTCGACCCAATCAATAGAGGTTTCTGAAGATATCAAGCAATGCCTGCATAAACAAACGACGTATTTCAATAGACTAAACCTTAAATATCATACGTGCATGCATAAAACTCACCGAAGAGAAGAATATCTCGCCGATCTAGACAATTTATGTACGACTCCACGTTTCAGCAGACATTTGTTTCTTGAATGTTTATCTTTTGAAACATCACGAGCTGTTGTTCCGTATTTGGGAGCTTAAACCCGCCCACAACTGACAAAAAATGAACAACGTTAACCGGAAATTGTCAGGTGAGTCAGTACGGCGGGGTTAAGTTTCCAGGAGACTTCACACGAGAACGAGATTATTTCGAACGTTAACAATAAAAATGACGAAAATTAACAGTGACCTTCTAACACCGACTGTATCGGCGTGTCTTTTCTCTCTTTGGTGAGTTTTCTGCATGCAGTTGTGGTTTAAGGTTTGTTCTGTTGAAATACGGTGGTTGTTTATGCAGGCATGGCGTGATGTATTCAGAAATCTCGCCGGAAAGGTGCGTATCAGGTCGGTACGGGGTCCTGTCTATTACTAAAGGCACAGGAATCATGATTTTAATGAGATTAGTTTTGTTTGTTAAACTGTGAATTCTAAATTTGGAAATTTAGCAATAGTGGACTAACGACCTGAAATACGTTTACGAAATTAACTTTACTTAGGACAATAAGGAAGACGTATGTTCATGCCAGTTTTCCTATCGTATCCAATATGCCTGCTGGCCATCAGTTTTTGGATCCTGCATATGTGAAACCGAGAGATTAATTTACCTCATTTTCTGTTTAGCTGAGCTAAAGCTGTCGGCAACATAATAAACGGGCTGGTACTCGGTGATGGGATACAGCTGTTCGGCGGTCTTGGCCGGCTCAAATGTTCTTTTCTCTGGCTTGTCCGATAAACAATACTGCAAAAATGGGAACAGCAGTTAGTTATTAAACTTGCGACTGCTGGACATGGTTCTAAATTTCATATATTTATTCCTGTTTGGTTTATAAAATGTCGAAATTTTTACATATACCGACGCATGTAGATCTAGGATTAGTGAATATATTTAACAGATTTTGTGATTTCTTGCCCGACATTATTGTAAAGCTATCAGATTTTAAAGAAACTAACCCGCCAAAAAAAAGACAAAATTACACTACAAAACCGTTAATCGAAACTTTGTTCAGGTGTTTAGGTCATATAAGTTTACCTCTAGTTCACCAAACGACGACAGCAGTCCAGCTCCATAGGCCTTCAGTTGTCCATCTTGTCTGCACAGGCCGAACTCGATCGTGAACCAGTAACACTGTCAACAAGAAGATACAATAGTAAAGCATAGTCTATAAAACGCCACCGACACTGCAGACACATCTAGTGTAAAACTTAAAGTTAGCGTTTGGGAATGGCAAGGAACTATCAATGTCAGAAGACTCCGAAACTTTAGTCTGGGTTTGTACGCATAGCCTCGCTCTTTTACTCGGGGTTAGTATGCTTCGCCTCGCTCTTTTACACGGGGTTTGTGGGAATATCCTCGCTCTTTCACTTGGGGTGTGTTCTAGGCTCGCTCATTTACTCTAGTTTGTATGCCTAATCTCGCTCCTATATGCAAGGTGTAAATGCATAACCGCGCTCTTTTAATGTTTGTTTGAATGAACCTCTCTATTTATGGTTGGGTATTCATAACCTCGCTACTTTAACCTCGCTCTTTTACTTCGGGTTTTATGCAATAATCTTACTCATTTAACCTCGCTCTTTTATTCAAGGTGTGTAGGCATATACTATGCTTGATCTTTTACTCTCGGGTTGTATGCATCATCTCGCTCTTTTACTTTGGGTTTGTATGCATAACCTTATTCAATTAACCACGATGTTTTACTTTGGGTTTGTATGCATAACCTTCTTCAATTAACCACAATGTTTCACTCTGTGTTTGTATGCATAACCGTGTTCAGTTAACCACGATGTTTTACTCTGGGGTTGTATGCATAACCTTGTTCAGGAACCACGATGTTTTACTCTGGGGTTGTATGCATAACCTTGTTCAGTTAACCACGATGTTTTACTCTGGGTTTGTATGCGTAGCCTCGCTCTTTTACTCTAGTGTGTATGCATAACCTTGTTCAATTAACCACGATGTTTTACTCTGGGTTTGTATGCATAACCTTGTTCAGTTAACCACGATGTTTTACTCTGGGGTTGTATGCATAACCTTTTTCAGTTAACCACGATGTTTTACTCTGGGTTTGCATGCATAGCCTCTCTCTTTTACTCGCTCTTTTACTCTGGGTTTGTATGCATAACCTTGTTCAATTAACCACGATGTTTTACTCTGGGTTTGTATGCATAACCTCGCTCTTTTACTCTGGGTTTGTATGCATAGCCTCGCTCTTTTACTCTGGGATTGTATGCATATCCACGCTCTTTTACTCTGGGTTTGTATACATAGCCTCGCTCTTTTACTCTGGGTTTGTATGCATAGCTCGCTCTTTTACTCTGGGTTTGTATGCATAGCCACGCTCTTTTACTCTGGGTTTGTATACATAGCCACGCTCTTTTACTCTGTGTTTGTATACATAGCCTCGCTCTTTTACTCTGGGATTGCTGCAACGCCTCGCTCTTTTATTCTGGGATTCTATGCATATCCTCGCTCTTTTATTCTGGGATTGTATGTATAGCCACGCTCTTTAACTCTGGGTTTGTATACATAACCTCGCTCTTTTACTCTGGGTTTGTATACATAGCCTCGCTCTTTTACTCTGGGATTGTATGCATATCCTCGCTCTTTTATTCTGGGATTGTATACATAGCCACGCTCTTTTACTCTGGGTTTGTATACATAGCCTCGCTCTTTTACTCTGGGATTGTATGCATAGCCTCGTTCTTTTATTCTAGGATTCTATGCATAGCCTCGCTCTTTTATTCTGGGATTGTATGCATAACCTCGCTCTTTTACTCTGGGATTGTATGCATAGCCTCGCTCTTTCACTCTGGGTTTGTATACATAGCCTCGCTCTTTTACTCTGGGATTGTATGCATAACCTCGCTCTTTTACTCTGGGATTGTATGCATAACCTCGCTCTTTTACTCTGGGATTGTATGCATAACCTCGCTCTTTTACTCTGGGATTGTATGCATAACCTCGCTCTTTCGCTCTGGGTTTGTATGCATAGCCTCGCTCTTTTACTCTGGGATTGTATGCATATCCTCGATCTTTTACTCTGGGATTGTATGAATAACCGCGCTTCATTAGCCTCGATCTGTACGCATAACCTCGCTCTTAATCTATTGTTTGTTTTGTTTTGAATACCTCTCTCCTTTATGCCTCTCTCACACAGTGAAGAATATCCTTGCGAATATGAAAATTTGAAATTCGCGGCAAATTCGCCGAAAATGATAAGATTTGCCTGGAGAAATATTGAAAAAAGTGAGGCCTTATGAATGCATCCGAAATTCTTACGAATCCTTGCGAATCCTTGTGAATTTCTTACAAACCTTACGATTACTAACAATCAATTTGCCGAATTTCTTGCGAATCCTTTACGAATGTTACGAATGCTTACGAATGCCGTTGCGAATCTTGCGAATGCTTGCGAACGCCTTACGAATGAAACGACTTCACAGCGCATGCTTGGCTAATTGCATATACCCATTGCCAATGTTTCTCTTTGTCACTTATTCGCCAGCCTTAAGGGAAGATGGGGTATTTTATACCATTTTGACTACCCTAGCGACACCACCCGCGGCGAATGTGCAATATTCGCATTGAAATCGCTAGGAATTAGCAAGGCATTTGCAAGACAATCTTAATGTTTGTATGTCATTCTCAAGAATTTGCAAGTACTCGCAAGTGTTGGCAAGCCGTTCGCACGCATTCTCAATGCATTCTCAAGAAAATGTCAAAAAAATCGTAACCCATTCGCGTTTCTTAATGGATTCGCAATCATTCGTATGGTATTCTTAAGGAAAAGTCAAGACGAATGCTAGCAAATCCCTACAAATGTCTTACGATCACTACAAATGCCTTGCCATCAATAAGAATGGCTTGCGATTGCTTACGAAAATGTTGCGAAAGCAATGAGAATATGCTTTCCTGGCGAATTTTAGGAGCATGTTCCTAATATTCGCAACACCCCATGAACAACCACGAATGCTTACGAACACCTACGAATGTCTGGCGATCACCTTGTGATCATTGCGAATTGGTGGCGAATTGCATTCGTAAGCCCATTCGCCACCATATTCGCCACTGTGTGAGAGCAGCATAATTACTCTAGCTAGATTAACACTGTACTTCACGATGTTATATTATTAAATGTAATCAAATTACGGAGACAGTACATGCATTTAAGAGACCACTGACCTTGACACAGTATCAGTTTGAGGCTGAAAGATATTGGAATAAGAACAATGACCAGTGATGTTATATATGAAATTTGAACACACAACTCTATAGGACAAAAAAGTAAAATAATTTAACGCTTATTTTAACACGGTTTTTGAAGACGGTACATGTATTTAAGTGACAATGACTCCGACCCATGGTCAGTTGGAGAGCTGGAAGTTATTGGCATTAAGAAGGACACTAACAAGGAGGTTGTGTATGAAATTATTTATGCATAATAGAACCTCTACTCAGGTGTGTATGCATAACCGCGCTCATTTACTTGGGTTGTGTACGAATATGCTAACTCTTACTTCGGGTGGGCATCCATTACCTCGCTCCGTTAACCTTGCTCTTTTACTCTGGGTTTCTATGCATAATCTTTCGTGTCTTACTCGGACGTTTTATGCATTGTCGCGTTATTAATTATCAAAAGGCAAGACCATCAACACGAATTAACTAACAATTCAAATGTAACCCGTGTAATTTGTTATTAACATTTGGCTAAGTGGCTGTGAGCTACGTAATCGTATGAACCATACAGCTATATATCCAATGTGCTTACTGTAGCCAGTTTCTGAATGTAATCATCAGGGGCCCCCAGAGACGCCAGACCTATCTCTTGTGAAAATTGAGCAAATGTGGGGTCAGCAAACAGCGGCACGTGACCGAGCAGTTCATGGCACACATCTCTGGAATACATATAAGTGAACGGTGAAAGGCAAAACATAAATGTGTTAACAACATTCGACAGGTTATATTTCTTATACATAGTGTGGATATAAGCTAGTTTCTGGTATCAAAGGTAAAACAGGAAGTTCAATAAATTTATATTAAAAAAATCTATCTCGAAAAATCTTTTTAGCTCAGGGGTGTTTAACACAGACAATGTTTACAATATAGACGTCATTTTCATCTCTGTCTTAACGACATATTGCGTTATATACCTAATGCGATTTTTAAATAGTTCATGCAATAGCTCAGATTGGAGGCCAATGGAAAGAGACAAACTATAGTTTATGTTATTCAGTATGCAAGCAATCACTCACGGTTCCGGGGTGTACATAGGCCTGGAGCTGTGGCGGATGTACTGTGTCGAGTGAAACACTCGAAATGCAAGGCCTGCCAAAAAGTCACGTGATGACAGTAAACCAGCCACTGGACGCAGACGGAAGCCCGTGCAATCTGGTAAGAAGAGAATGTAGATGACGATATCCAGCATAAATGAGGGTTCTTCAAACCGTGTTGAATTCAGGTGTATCATTTACTATATCTCATTCGTTTATAAAAACTGAGTACATTGATATATTATAACGTATCTGCAATACCATAGTATTAAAGTAAATGAAAAATGAGGGTCAGTAGCATAAACCTGTATTACACGTGTTTGATTTTTTTCAATTTTAAAGGGACACACGACAATCTTGATTTCTTTTTCAAATGTGTGTGTGTGTTTCTAAGGATTATGGTCCGTCCGCCTGCGACAGGCGTCCTACCCGACGATTATAGGCACAATGGAGTCTTGACTTTTATCTTTGTGTTTTTGTGTGTGATGTGTGTGTATTTCTAAGGATTATAGTCCCTCCACCTACGACAGGCGTCCTACCCGACGATTATAGGCACGATGTCTGGACTTTTATCTGTGTGTTGTTGTGTGATGTGATGATATGTCTACTTGGAGCAGCGAACTCAATGGTTTCTTTATAGTGCTGCCACACTGGAATACCACGCCGTAGTAGACATGATAGACGTAAAACAATTTGGTTCATACTATTGTTATAATTATTATTAATAACTGAAATAATGCATGTTATTTAGAAAAACTGACGGGACGCCGCGAGTTTTCAAAAAATCAAGATTGCCATGTGTCCCTTTTTTTAAAACATCAAATTAACACACCACGACCATGTACTGTACGTTAAGTATAACTAGTGTCGCCTGTCATGTGCTTGTTATGTTGCAGGTTATAGTTTTATGTCAAGGGCATAACTCTGCCGAATCGAAATTCAGAGTTATTGGGTATAGGTAACGACATTCCTTGGGGTAAGATGAAGATGTGTGTGAAGTTTCATGAACACGGGTCAAACACTTTTCAAGTTATAACCAAGGTTATGTTGCAGGGTATAGTTTTATGTCAAGGGGCATAGCTCTGCCGAATCGAAATTCAGAGTTATTGGACATAGATAACGACACTTTTCAAGTTATAGCCAAGGTTAGGTTGCAGTTAAAGCGTAACGGACGAATCACGGCGGACAAAGTGATCCCTACACGTCTGCCATGCTACACAGGTGACGTCACAAATTGCAGTATTGCCTGCCTCACCTTTTAAGAAACAAGAGATATCTTCAAGCTGCGGAATATTGTCTTCTCTAAATCCACAGTTGTCCTGTAGAAGGGGAAAGATGTGGTTGAACTCGCGACATGCGTGAGTCGGGTACAACTTGGTCAGCTCGCGGAATATGGTACCCCTGGAAGTTTAACATTGTATAGCATTAACGTGTATTCAAATATAAATACAAAAACTCTGTTATAAGCATTGTCAATGAGCTTGTTTTCGAAACATGATATTTAATAATGTGTGATTTAAAAAATAAGCGCTAAATACGCCAGCACACCCAAAGAAAACAACAGGTGCCACCATCATATTAGTAAAACTGTACCATGTTTCTATTTCTGCCGGTGTGTATTCAACTTTTGGGATTGAAGTGCCACTGAAATATACAACATAACTTGGTAAACATAAATTGTAGACAAATGTGGTTTATATATGTATCTAAGTTACGTATACAGTAGAGCAAGGGATATTAAACACAGTTATGAATCTTTAAGACAGCGAATGACTTCCATAGTTCTTCCATTCGGACCATTCCGGCATAGCCATGTGTAAGTAAGTGAAATCACGGACATATACTACTAAGTCACACTTTCGAAGAAAGTCAAATATTGTAATTCAAGATTTATATATTCATACTCACAATTGAAGAAATAAGTTTTATTTCCTGTCACAATCGTATGGACACTTCAATGGAATAGTGTAAGTACATAATTATACTGAAAGGAAAAAGAAACGCGACACGGGAATTTCCGCTCTATAGTGTATGTACAATATGCTGCTGTTAATCGAATGGTACATGGCTACGTCAGATCTTTCCTTTCGGAAGAAAGACTAAAACAACACCTAACACAGCAAATAGTATTCCTGCAAAGTTTCATTATTGACAGAGTACGCGTTTGGCTCAAGCATGTAAGCAAACTTAGGATGCAAAATTTTGCAAACTCTTTACGTTAACTACAGTACTGAACTGCTCAGTTTTTCAAAGAGGAACTTCAACATTTATGAATTTCTTGTTACAACGTTTACTGCGATTAAAACATCTACAACATCACAGTTGTGTCCTTTCTCTAACTAACTGCAACTTTTTTTTCAAAACATCATGGGATTTCCTTGGAATATATATGGAATTAAGTTTGCAGTATATACAATATATAGCGGAAATTTACGTGTCGGGATTCTTTTTCCTTTCAGTATATATAGTATTGTTTTGATAGAAATTACCACATAGTGGTGAAGCTCGAATTCATAAAATCAGGGTTAAGCTCACGGAATACGTACTTACTGTTTGTAATTAAATGCAATATCGGCAAACTGTTTCCTCCGGGCTCTGTAGACTGGGTCCGTGAATCCCGGGTGGTCTGAATCGAGCTCCGAACCATAGCTCAGAATCTGGCTGGCAAACCGGTCGATGTCAGCCAGTTTACGCGGGAACCACGGAACTATGTTGGTAGAAGCAAAACCAGTTGAGTATTTCCTAATATTAGTAAACAAATCTCCACGCAGAGTTATCGTTCCTTGTACTCACATATATCTCTGCTAACTACTAAATTACAAGATTTTGGTAAAACCGGTTAAATTGGAATATGTTTGCCTGAAACTTATTTATTTCTTGTGTAAATATAATTTTCAGAATATCTGCAAATTTGATGTTGCAAGATTTGAAACAATGCATGAAAACAATTTAGTTTGAATCGGGACTATTTTACTACAAAAATAATACGTACTTAGGTCTCCTCAATCGAAACGCATATGTAAACATTTCAAACCGAAGGTCGATAGCAGAAAATTACTAAAAAAATAAACTCATAGCAATAAAAATTGAAATTATTTCATATAGGTCTATGTTTTATCTTTGCAGATCACGCAAAGGATTTATTATAAACATCGTCATAACCTTTTTGAATAATCACGTGACCTAACCGTTCGCTCTACTTCCTTTGACGTTGAGAGTCAAATGAGGAACGAGTGTACTCTGTAGAGATTGGTAGTTCATATTTGAAAATGTAATATTAATGAGGGCTTGATGATTTTAGAAATAAAAAGTATATATCAGTACACGCGCTTTCTGTCCACGAGTCAACAAATGTTCCACAAGTCCTGAAATGTAGGACAATCAATACTGAAAAAGGGATTTTGGTTCGACTCGTAATTACTGCATTCGCGAATACACGTGACTGAAAATATCTTACCGGTGTCTTTTTGATGTTTCCTGCTCAGAACCGTCAATGCGCTGTATCGTTCTTTTAATTCGTGTATTGCTTCTTTAAGGCCGCCTGTTATGTTGTCACAATTCACCAAGAATTCATACTCTCCCCCTGACGCCTTGGCCGGCCGAGATTCTATGTGGTGCAGATTCACGTTGTGGTTCTGCCGACAAAAATGTATGGAAGATTGTTACTTGGTGAGAATTATGGACACATAGAACATTTAAAATTTGTAAAAAAAAAAAGAAAAGAAAAAAAGTATATGATATACTGAACAAAAAAAGTTTAGCACGACATTTTAGGGACATAAATTAAACATATGAACGTTGATATAATTGTTTAAAGATATTAGAAATACCAGGCAAGGATGTGATTTTAAAAAATGTTATTTTATTATTTGCTAAGCGAAGTATTAGAATTACCTCCCATATATTAAAAACAACTTATTCCATTATAAAAAACATGTTTGGCATTTACAAGAATTGCCCATTCTGTCATTAGTTAAAAACCGCTGAAATGTATTCACAAATGAGAGTTATTCTCAAACAAAATCGTTCCAAATTTCGTAATTTTAAAATTACCTCCGTTTTCATTGAAATGAGAACGATTTTCGATAACCTATAAAAGTATGTTCACATCATGTTCGATTTATTTTTATCACAGACTTTGTTTACAATTGACGTTGCAGCATTATTATTTGTCATATCATACGTATGTATCAATACGTCGCTTTATCATTGACCCCGAACATACACGGCTTTGTATCGCGTCTATGGAAATTACATGCATTTTATGTGCTATATTTATTTTGCTCAGTATATATAATGTTACATTTATGTGTAGCTCAGTGGATAAGAAATTACGCGTTGGAGCTACAGACCTCCGCCCCGCGTGGGTTCTCGAACTCGCTGAGGCACATCTGATGGAACACGTTTTCCTTCATCTCCCTCTGAGATTGCTGTCTTTATTTAACCTACTATGATGTGCTAACGGTACGTAAAACCCATTTTCTTTCATTTCTGTGTATGTATATAATATTAAACAGCCTCAAAGGCGAGACAAAAACTCAAACACAAGCTTTTCTTTTAAACTTACCTCAAATATTTTAAGAGCTTCTGCGAGGGCGCCAATTTTTTCAGGAATAGCGAAGTGAATTGTGGAGCTCCCTTCTCTATCATCGAAATCCTCTACGTAACTGTTGTAGGGGAACCGGACACCATCCACCTCGTGCACCTAAACAATACAAAATGTAACAACGTTAAACGTAAAAATTCCTCAAAATGCAACAACCTCCGTTAAATGTAACAATTTCAACATTACATGTAACAGTTTCCGTTAATGGTAACAATTCCAACATTAAATGTAACAACCTCCGTTAATGGTAACAATTTCAACATTACATGTAACAGCTTCCGTTAATGGTAACAATTCCAACATTAAATGTAACAACCTCCGTTAATGGTAACAATTTCAAAATGAAATGTAACAACCTCCGTTAAAGGTGATAATTTCAACATTACATGTAACAACTACGGTAAAGATAACAATTTCAACAGCCTACGGCCAAGGTTACAAGCAGCGGCTTCGCTAAAAGTAAGATATAGCGTTTAAGGTAAGTACTTTGTATTGTTACAGTGTCAATATATTTCTGAAGTAAGGTGGGACGACAGTTCAACATTTGTTCATCTATATTAAGTAAAGGGAGACCGACACTTCGACATTGTCCGTCTAAATCAAATAAGGTGCGACCGACACATCGGCATTGTCCGTATCAAGTAAGGTGAGACCGGCACATTGACCATCTATTTTGAGGTGAAACCGACTGTTCAGCACTGCCCATCTATATTAAGTAAGGTGACCGACACATCGACACTGAGCATCTATATTGAGGTGAAACCGACAGTTCATCACTGCCCATCTATATCAAGTAAGGTGAGACCGACAGTTTAGCATTGCCCATCTATATCAAATAAGGTGAGACCGACACATCGACATTGCACCTATATCAAGTAAAGTGAAACCGACAGTTCAGCACTGTCCATCTATAGCAAGGTAAGGTGATACCGATAGTTCAACATTGCCCCTATATATCAAGAAAGAAGGCGGCATTCCAACACTTTCCAACACGTTCCATCTACTTGTATATCAAGTAAGGTGGGAGCAACAAGTTCAACTTCAAAGTAGGGTGAAACCGACAGTTTAACATTGCCCATGTTTTTCTAGTAAGGTGATACCGCCATTCAGCAGTTTCCATCTATAGCACGTAAGGTGGGTGCGGCAGTTTCAACATTGTCCATCTAACACGTAAGGTGAGAGCAGGAGTTCAACATAGTTGATCTAGATATCATGAAAGATCAACATAGCCCATCTATATAGCGTGTAAGATCAAACTGACAGTTCAATATTGGTCATCTATAGCGTGTAAGGTCAAGCTGACAATTCAATATTGGCAATCTATACTATAGCATCCAAATTCAGACCGACAGTTCAACAGTGTCAATATTATATCTGATTATTATATATTGGATCGTATACGTGGCTTTCAAACGGTTGGTGTCTAGCCAAGATCTGTCATGCACTACATGTAAGTAATCTGTCATCTTGGCGGTGGGTTGTATGATGTGATATTTAAAGGGGAATGTCGACTTTCTTTAGAATTTTAAATTTTTTCATTTTTTCACGTTCTGTATTTTAAACATGCGTTATATTTTGTATGTTCTTTTGTCCTATAAATAAACCATTATTTAAACCATATCGCACAAACAAAAACCTTCGTTGCTCAAAAATATAAATAAATTCACGCTGTCTGACATGCTATTCCATACGGGCGTGTCGTTCTTACAGCAATCCAACCATGCATTTGGTCATACTTTCCATAGGCCTACCTTATAGCTATAAGCTCTGTACTGAGTTCCCTAATATAGGAAGCTATATTTTTTATTACTTGTTTTGAAAGACCTATCTAAGTTTTATCAAAAAAACATACATAAGCCATACATTGAGTATATTTTGAAAAAGGTGTTTGGGTCGGATGGTGCTGACCCACCTACTTACATGTAGAAACTTGAGGAAAATGTCAAATACATGTATACTTCTTTTTTTGATTATGCAACATATTATGAATAAATTGCACAAATGTATGATTTAACCTTTATAAGTACCCTTCAAAAGTTGAATTTTAATTTTTTAGCAAGATTGTTTGGGTTGTTTACCTTGTCAACCAATCAAAACTAAGAGATTCTGTGTAATAGCTCCGAATTTACCTGGAACTTTTTCCCTGCCCGCTGATTGGTTGGTAATTGGTGCAGTCTGATCATTTGCAGTACTACGTCAAGGGAGATAATTACATGACTGGACAGAGCAGATCAAGGGAGATAATTACATGACTGGACAAAACGGATTAAGGCGGAGAAGGATCACAGTGACGTCATATTGTGTAAACCACTCTAGACTATGTCCGACTACCAATACGTTTGTATATATATACCGTGTAAGTAATGAACTGTTGTCCGAAATCATCGACCGTTTCAATTTATTTTTAGAACATACTATCATTGAGATTACGCCTTATTGGATAACTCAAAACATATTATCATAACTCAAGACATATTATCATAACTCAAGACATATTATCATAACTCAAAACATATTATCATAACTCAAGACATATTATCATAACTCAAGAGATACTATCATAAGTCCGTTTCAATACAATTACATGCACATTAAACAGTTTTGCAAACGGTAAACTATACTGAACCATGGATATATATGTACGGATAAATTGGATTTATGACATGTTTCAAATCCAGTGTATGCAGATCTATGACTGAACCAAACAGCTAACGCACCAGTAGACAATAAACGTATTATATGCCGACTGGTACCGTTTTGTATGTGTTTTTTTTTAATTTACAGTTGTTATTAACAAGATATTTGTCTCGTTCAGAATGTAATTTGTTTTGATTTATTGATTTATAGTATTGAGATATTAAAGGTAGTGTCTATTGGTGCTTGGTGTTTGGTTCAGTATATATTAAAAAATCCGATATTCAATATTCACAAAATCACAATATCAACTATTTAAGTGTCTAAACCCACCCCCACCCCCACCCTCACCCAACCACCACCACCCAAACACGCCACCCCTTTAAAGGCATTGGCCGTTCATGATGACATTTAAATCCGTCAACATGCTTTTTGCATTGCCTGGTGATCTTATAACGAAATGTTAGCGCAAAACATATACTAATACTTTGCCGGTGTAAATGTCTATGCCTCGTGTTGCTTACTATACGATTATTTTAAATATAATGTATTAAAAAGAGGAAACGATCAGTAAATATGGCCATTTTACTGTAGTAGCAATGTATGCCAAATAAAAGGGCATCATTAACATTCAATACACTTTTACTAAATACTAGGTCCTTAATGGCAGATACGATTCACCGGAACGGACCGAAAAGGAGATGAATCACCGGAACGGATCGGTCCATATTAATGTATAGAAACACTTACCCCTTTTCCGTTTGTAATTTTTGCCTTTTTTGCTGGAGGTATTCCGGCATCCATTCTGATAGTTTGTGCAATTCGTCTATCCCAGATTCGTCTAGTTTCCTAAATGACCTTCACCAGTTAGCAAATAAAAACAACAGCTCTAACAGTCTGACTGGTGGAGAGACTGATGGAGACGCTCGAATAAAGTCACAGTTTGGCCCGTTATAATTCACTTAGTTCTAATGCCACCGATGATTAAACAAACATACATGCTTCTCAAACACTCAAATCGTCTGCCATGTTTTGAGCTAGATATGCCTATTGAACTGACAGATTACCTGAGTGAAACTCACAAACAGCGATCATGTTTGTCTTGCGTGATGATTAAACTGTGCAAAGTATAGAACAAAACATAACATATTTTCAAAACGAGTGACACATTAATAAATTATCGTACGTCGTAATAACAGTAGGTATACTTACTCCCTGGTAATAATTAATATCAGAAACCAGTTGAAACTGGAAACTGTGTGTTTAAACCCCTATGGACGTAGCAGGACTGTAGATAGACGTAATATAAACGTCCTGGACGTAGTTAGTATAGATTTTTTTGAGGACATAATAACGTCTCAATTATGTTTACGCTCTGTTTAAGGTTCATGTCCATGTCTTTGTAAATCATATTGCATTATATAGAAAAGTTATTGAACTAACACATTTCTAAGTATTTTTAACCATAAATTGTAATATAAAATCGTTTCATACCAATCTAGGTAAAAATGACCTAGGGTAAGTCCCGAGGGCCATTACGGCATAAGTGTACCATTATCGACAAAAGGCACACCACGGCCGTAAATTAACATCTACTCTCCGAAATGTTCCTATTTTTTCTTTCTCACTACCTTTTCTCTAATTATGATATTATGTGCAAGTATGTATATTTACCCACAGACATCCATCACGGAGCTAGGATAGTAAAATATGGACTTAAGTGATTAAAATATTAATTAATTGATTTCTGGACCACCCCAAAAAAAGTTTATATCTATAAGTACATATTATGTACTTGAAGGTATTGAATTCCTAAAATGGCAAAAAGCACCAACATTTCTATACTACTTGGTATTTCTCGGTACGTAAGATAGCCTGGGAAACATAACTTGCTCATGTCACAAGCAGAATTATATATAGAACGAATAAAACATAAACTGTCATTCAATCTCTCATACTTTTTTTGTAACAGAGAATCAAATATGCCAACTTGAGGGAATTTCAGTTCAAGGTATGAAAGCACCAATTATTTTCCCCATAGACACCAATGTTAAAGTGTCACATATTAATGATTTGCTGCAAATTCAACTCAAGTATGGATAATGCAGCAGTGTAATGTTCATACAGAAAACTATTTTTCCACTTGAAAAATCACCAGAAAACGTGGGGTCACAAGACATGTAAGAAAGTTCTTGTTTGTTTACTAAACAGGTCAAGGGCACAGCTGTTTTTATTGATCGACTGTTTTCATTGCTCACAAAGTGTAAGCATAGAGTCGAAATTTCGAAAATGTTCGTCAGTGATCCAGTAAAACCTATTAATACGCCTTTTATACATATAACCACAAAATGGAATAGAAATGGACAGTTTTCCCCTACTTATAATGCCCATTTCCATCGAAAAAGGAGGGATTACTTTTTATTATAGGAACTACATTCGATACACCTCGGAGGTTTACATGTAATTGGTGGTGGTAAACCTCAATGACAAAAAGATGGCACGACCGCCGGTACTACCTATAATCTATAGGTATGATTCCAGAACGATTTTTTTTTTGTAACAAGACATCCGATTGGACGAAAAAGCTACCTCGTCCAATCGGATGTCTTGTCACATAAAACCTCGTTCTGGAATTGTTATGGACGCCTGCTGGTAAAACATACGTTCGCTCTTCAAATTATTGAAATTCACAGCTTCCACGACCAACTTTCACTTTCGGCGCTTCAGGTATCCGTTCGAGTTAATCATCCCAGTCGTTTTTAACGCATGCCATCATGTTAGACCTATAGATTATAGGTACTAAGGGCCGTGCCATCTTCTTGTCATTGAACTGAAATTCAGCTCTGTGCCGGTTGCCTGTGTATTTACCTATGTAATTGTCTAACATTTTGTGAATATTATTTTGTCGGGAACGGCATTAACTAATGTTGTTAGAACTTGTAGTCTTACCCTTTTGCGATTGCATATTGGCAATAAATATGTTTAAATCAATAAAAAATACATCGATTCATATTCGATGTCTATAGGCACTCTGAACTGACATTAGACTCAATGTTGTCACGATCTCATACTGAAGATCCATGCGTCAAAATCAAAGATGGCTACTATTTTTTAACTATGAAGAGAAGGCCGCGGGTAAATATGACAGTCTGAGGACCAATAACTGGGTCAATATGAAAACACCGAATTAATGACATTTTTAGTAATTAACTACTTAATATCTCTCTTTATTCCTATGTTTTAAATATCATTTGCAGGTAAGAAAAAAAAAAGAGGTATATGTTCAAAATAACATTTAATTACAAGTATCTGATTCAAATAAATCTTCCCGTTACCGTTCGACGACGCATTCGATGTAACCGAATTTACAAATAATAAACCCTTAATTATTTTGATTGTCTATATTACATAGGCGAACTAATTTATCATCGAAAAGCTACGACGTTGTTTTTTTTCTTTCAAAATGGCGTCCTTAAAGAGAACAAATCGTTGTTCATATTGGCCTTGTTGTCTTATACAACCAGATCACTTGAAATTTCATATTGACCGAGTTTTCTCATATTGGCCTAGTTTTCTTCATATTGGCCTTGTTTTTACCATATGATGCGTGCAGTTTCCTGCAAACCACGGCAGATATTAAGTAGTTAATTAATAACATGTGTTATCCACAATGATAGATTGGCGGGACACCTTGGCCAGCCGGACGCTTGTTATTACAGCGAAATGATCTTGTTTTCGTAAGCTGTGTCTGTCTTATTTTTGTTTTACCACAGTATGCCACCGGTTTAATGCTTTGCACTCAAATATGGATACTTGTCCTACAGTTGATCTTGAATCTAACAAGGCGCACACAGTGTCAGTGTTGAAGATGTATGAAATATTGTCTAAACAAAAGTAGGGCAATGACCTCAACGGAAAAGTAATGACCTGAACAAAGGTCAGTACTTGTCCATACATTACCAGAATATTTAAACAATGTGGCATATATATGAAAACTATTCCTTAACAAACAAGTAGGTGATCTGACACTTTCCTCTTTTTGTAATATAGAAACTTTAAACTTGCCATGCCATGTCTCATTTTTGACATGACCTTTTATAGATTTCACTGTTAGTGTAGTCTAAAGAGCTAGCTGCGTGAAGTTGGCTAAACATACGACATTCGACATACGACATGAAAACATGCTTCAAAGTGAATTTCGTTTCACGCGACTTACGACATTCGACATACGACATTCGACATATGATATTCGAAAACATGCTTCAAAGTGATTTAATGTCGTTTCACGCGACATACGACATTCGACATACGACATTTAACCGATTTTCTCATTTGTATAGTTATATCAATTAACAACTCAACCAATGTTACCTACTACATTAGGTCACGGATGTTTTGTTGTTGTTGTTTTTTCAACTTTTAAATTAAAATGTTTAATAATTAAAATACTACTACTACGGTTAATAGCAATTATAAAGTGTTTAAAAGTAGTGTATGTGCTGTTAAAAATAAACTCCATCTGATTGTATGAAATAGGAACCTATGTTTATTGTTCTGTTTCTGTCGGGAACCTTACTAGTATAACTATAGCCATATTAACGCGACCTTTTGCTGTCCGAGGTCAATCGTGCGGCTGCTAGGATTTTCACTGTATGTTTATTGTTCATTAACGGAGATGACAGAGCGTATATTAAAAGTTACATGCGCATTACCAAACCAAAACTGCCCAAACAAGTGTCTGTGTGTGTGTGTGTGTGTGTGTGTGTGTGTTTTTGTGTGTATTTTTTAGGTTTTGAGCAGAACAGCAGTATGTAACGTTAACTTTCTGGCCGTTAACAGGTATAATTCATTAGTTCTTTAATAGTGAAATCCCCGGTTGACAGTGTATTGTGAAACTGCCACCATTGCCAATCTCTTCTACGTTGGAAATTACCGTTAACGGTAATATAGACCAGTATTTGTGAAGAACATGTCATTTTCACAGGAACCAATAAGATACATTTTGCTGGGAGCTCGACAGGTAAGTGAGGAAGTGTCGATTCGTACGGATCGCGGGCGGTGTACAGTAACGAGGAAAAGTGGGTGGTCTGCCTCCAACACAAAAAACAAATCGACCGTCATATATAACCTTACATGTGTTGAAAATGACGTAAAACACCATACAACAGAATAAACATTTTGCTGCAAGTTTTGAATAACAATTCACTAGACCCTCCGTGATCGAGGGGTTATCGACGTTACGTTGTAAACCTCGACACTCACCGCTGCGGGTTCGAATCCCACTGGGAGCTCAACTTGTGAGAAGATGTGGATTCTTACACATGGCGGGAGGTACTAGTATACAGTACTGGTATACCCGGGAATAAGTGGGTGGTCTGCCTGCACCACAAAAAAAGCGACCGTCATGCATAGCCTAAAATGTGCTGGAAAAGGACGTTAAACACCAAACAAAAAAACTAATAATCACTTCAAACAATCAAGTAGTTTTTCTTTACCCTCGCCCTATGGCACTGGGCCTTTTGGCGAGCCTTTCTGTAGAAGATTAAGGATGCAGGAGAGTCCGGGAGTAAAAGCTAGCACCCCTCGTCAAAAGTGGTTTACTGTAGAATTGCAGTAGTAGATTTATTCGGAGTGAAGAAGTCCAACGTAGATAGCCTGTCAGTAGATGATTATGTTTTTCTTGAAGAAGATTAAAGTTGATGTAGAAGATTATGGCCAATCGGATTGCCTGCAGAATTGTGACTAGGTCAATCCGATTGCCGGCTCGAAGTCGTCTTATCCAATCAGCGCACAGGTGATTAAAAGCATATCAAGTAGGTCAATCCCATCGCTCGTGTAGTCCGTGTTGGTGGCTTTGCACGTGGTGATGGCTCCTCCGGTATACATACTGGCCGCGAAAATGGTAGCTACCCATGCCCACAGCCAGTGTATATCTCGCAAGGTTATTCCAACGTTGATGGTCCTAGGTGAGCCGTTGTGTTACATCGTAGAAGCCTCTTGTCAGTTGCTGAGACTTGCAGTGGCAAGGGGTATCTCGCTGGTCCAACGTAGCAGTTTCAGTAGTCGTCTAAGCGTCCCTCTTTAGGGCCACGATAAAATCAGGATAAAAACATATGCACAGCATATTTTAAAATCCTCACGAGTTAACCATGATGCACAGCTTTTTGGATATCACTGTCCAACATGGTGCGAACGATTCCAGCCAGCGGCACGCCTTGCGGAGTCACCTTGCCCCAGACGGCCGCAAGACGTCCTGCCTGTTCGATGGTCTGAACTGGAAAAAAATGTAATAATCACTTTAAGGTTGCAGTGTCCTAAATATACATTAAAACAGGCCTCGCCCCTTTCCCAGATACGCCCCTTTCCCGGATTGACCTGCAGCAGGAGTGACGGGTCATGAAAATTTGAACATTTTGCACGTGCTTTTTCCCCCTCCAGTTTCCAAGCATCAGATTAACACCCTACGGTAAATAAGGCGTTAAATTATGATAACAACTTTACACTGCAAGGGTTCGTAAATGGTGGACTAACTCTGACCAACTGGAGTATAACACACATGGGTCAATTTTATTAGGAAAGCAAGAGGGTACACTAATTATGTTTACAAGTTTTTTGTATGTTAATGTGTACTTTATAGAATAAACAAGAGGTCAATGACATTGAAGCTCTACTGGTAGGTTTTGATAGCTTGATCAGCATTCCTGTGAAGTTTCCTGACAATCTCAAGTAGTTTCAGAGGAGTAGTCGCTACACGTTTTTACTATATAACTCTATGTAAACAAAGATGGCCGCTGGTAGCCATGTTTAATGTCGAATCAAAATAATTCATACAAGGACCAACATCATGTCATGCTGATTTTAGAAAAAGTCCAATATCAATATCAGAAGTAGTCGCTACAATTTGTTTTTAAAAATCTATTTTTAGCCTTGGCGGCCATCTTGAATTTCCGGCCGACCTGAAATTTCAACATTCCTGTTGAGTTTCATGAAAATCCTTCCAGTAGTTTCAGAGGAGTAGTCGCTACAAGTTTTTACTATATAACTCTATGTAAACAAAGATGGCCGCTAGCAGCCATTTTTAATGACGAATCAAAATGATTTTCGACAAGGACCAACATCATGTCATCTGATAATTTTAGAGAAAGTCTCATATCAATATCACTAATATTTTTCAAAAAGTAGTCGCTAGAAACTTGTATTTTAAAAATCTACTTTTAGCCATGGCGGCCATCTTGAATTTCCGTCCGAACTGAAATTTCACCATTCCTCTGAAGTTTCATGAAAATCTGTCAAGTTTCAGAGGTGTAGTCGCTACACGTTTACTATATAACTCTTGTAAACAAAGATGGCTGACCACTAAAACTGGATTCGAGTCAATTCTTACCTCAAATATTTTTAGAGCCTCTGCGAGGGCTCCGACTTTTTCGGGAACTGCAAATAGAATTGAGGTGCTTCCATCTCTATCGTCGAAATCCTCTACATAGTTGTGGTGGGGTAACCGGTCACTTTCCACTTCCAGTATCTATTCAATACAACATGAGAGAATATATTTGACTTATGTTACCAATAAGCTCTAGAACTGTCCCGCCTCTCACCGCTGCGGGCTCGAATCCCACTGGGAGCTCTACTTGTCATATCAGAAAGTGTCGATTATTACGGATTGTGAGGAGTAGTAAGTAATGGTTCTACCCTCGAAAAATTGGGGTGGTCTGCCTCCATTACAATACAATCGATCGTCATACATTGTCTAACATGTGCTAAAACACCTAAAACACCATTTAAATACACAAACTGTTACCAATACCTGATGTTAAATACTCTAACCAACACCTGAAGCTAAATACTCTATGTTATGGTATATAGCATGCGTTTCAAAGTAACTATTATTTTGACAATACCAAAACACTATTTTTATGAAACGCACTCATTTAAGTTATGTTTGAAACGAGAGTTTATATCCCACAAAAGAGACACTATGAGTTAAACGAGCTTTTGCAAACAGAATGGACGTTTTCATTAGTGCATATTTTATATTGATCATGTTGTTGTTATTGCTGTTTTTGTTGTTGTTGTTGTTGTTGTTGTTGTTGTTGTTGTTGTTTGTTATTGTTATAATTCTATATGTAGGTGTAAAACCACTATTAGCAAGTAAAGCCTTGACATGTTTTCGAATGTACCCCAAATTACAAAATGTAATCTCTTTTTTGTTGAAAAATACATTATTAGGCCCATTCCTATTTTATTTTGTTTTTGTATTTATAAGGGAAATGTAAAAGCCCATTTCTATTTTTTGTTGTTGTTGTTGTTGTAGTATCTATACAAAGGCCCATTTCTTTTATATTTTGTTGTTGTATCTATAGGAAGTGTATTTTTTCGAATCGATGAATATACACTTTGTTAGCAACTATTTATGAAAACACATGTACCCTTGACATTCTTAGTAAAAAAAAAACGCAATCTTTCTTACAAGTCTTATGACCCCACCTTTTTCTAATTTTATTTTTTATTATGAAAAATACACTGCTGCATGATCCATACTTGATTTGAAGTTGCAGTCGACATTTTAACATGGTATCAATCGGGAAAGCAATTGGTGGTCTCATACCTATGGTCTCGGGAAAGCAATTGGTGGTCTCATACCTGTGGTCTCATACCTTTATTAACGATTAGTATATACTATACATGTACACGAAGTACTTAAACAATCGCACAAACTGTGGTCATATATTCAGGCCAAACACCGTTAAACACCACTGACAATTGAAGTTAAATATACATCAAGGACGTATGCATATCAGAATGTCGACTAATTTATTAATAATTTAGTTTTCAGTTGATGTAAACAGACGCATACATATTTAAATAACAGAACAGGATAGTTGTTTTATTTCGACTTATACATATACTATCTCGGCATCAGAATATAAATATACACAGTTTAATTAAACACATGACAAGCATGCACGCACGCACGCCGACACGCCGACACACGCACACACAATCTTTCACACACGTAGACACACACGCAAATAGTACAATTTCGTTGAATTCTAACAGTTCTATTTTGTGCGTATCTGTCGAGGCTCAATCCACACACAGGTAAATTCAAACTCATTTAAAAGGGTCCTAACATTACTTGCCCAATTTTTACAGCCTCTCTCACAATCTCTCAATTATTCTTCATACATGATAAATATCAATATATTATTCGTATGTACAGCCTAACTCCAATACTTAATTAGTTTACCATACCGTGATATCTACAATGCATATCTACCTAACTCCCCATAGACTCCCGCATTACTAGTTGACGTTTTAACTTTCAACAACGATTTACAAAATGTTAAATGTATTCTTAACATTTCCTCTGACTTTGTAGACCCCCAAATCTCTGCTCCATAGTTTAGAATAGCCCCCACAAATGCATCAAAAAGTTGAAAGTTGACACAATGTTTTAGGTTTTAATAACACAGGTGTCAAGATTGGAATTTTTTTCAGATACGTTACAGATTTAATAACATAGGTGTCAAGACTGGCATTTATTTCAGATACGTCATGTCGGTTAAGAAAGTATTGTCAGAAATGTATGCATTATGTTATACTATATGTAATGCTATTTGTACGGGTTTCATTTGCTGTATTTGAAATGAACGGGAGTTGTCAGCCATACAATTACTGATCGACTTAATCCTCGAATCCGATCTTCAGATTAGCCAATCAGCTGTGGGAAGCATACAGCAAAACACAACACAGGTGGTTGTCTCCGAAAGGTATCGCAAAAGACCGATCAAAAGTGCCTTCTACACTGGGCATCCATCAGTGATTGGCTTAATCCAGTGTGTATGTGTATCTATATCTGCAGGATACTCACACCCCTCATATTGAAGATCATAGGGAAGTTAGTGTATTTTGGTGGGAAAAAGACCAACCACATCTCTTGTGTTATAAGCAGTTCCCAATCCTCCAGGCTCCGCAAGCGAACTGACATACGTTCACATACCAACAAATATTCGACCAACAAATATTCGACTCCGACCTAGGATCCGAAGTCACCACCCGGCGTTGACAATGGTGAAAGGCCAGTGTCACAGTCAACGTGTTAGATGCTAGACCACTCGGCCACGGAAACTCTACGCTGAGTATCCAGCAGAAATGGCACTGTTATGTGCATCAATCTACAAGGAACTGTTCATGCACTTTTAGGTTCTCCAAGAGACTATCTGGTATCGCTATGAAAAGTTATGTTGACTTATATTTAAATAAGCTTAAACGTATACGGAAGCCGCCATTTTGAAACTATGACATCATAGTTCTAACGTTTTTACAAATATGATAATTATTAATTTATTTAAAATAAAGTGACATCAACCCTATGAAACTTAAGTGTACTGAAGATTAGTTAAAATGTTGGTTTTGCATTCATTTTTAGTGATTGTCTTTGCTTTAAATGATATTTGCCAATATGCCATATGTGGTAATATGCGGTATTAGTAATTTAAACCTATGATGTCATAGTTCTCAAAATGGCGGCTTCCGTGTTCGTTTAGAACAACCTTTAAATGGTCATAAGTTTTTTGGTTTATTATCCGATTTTGATAATTGTTTAAGCCTTTTTTCGAGTTTTTTCATAAATAACTCTCAATAATAAAGCTTGTTTGAATATATGTCAATATTTCTTTTAAGTTCAACCAAACGAAAGTGAAACGACTGAAAGCAAAACTTTAGAACTTTTAAATTAATTCAATTCTTTAATGACACTTAACGACTTCTGGTCTTATATTATGTTTCAGCGAAGCAAACCTTACCGTAGACAAGACGGTACTCAGTGAAAAGACTGAACTCAGAGAAGCAAACCTTACCGTAGACAAGCCGGTACTCAGTGAAGCAAACCTTACTCTTATATTTGTCTGCCTCCGGCGACAGTTCTACCTTTTGTTGTTTTTTAGCTCTACTGGCCGAAGGCCGAAGGCCAGTAGAGCTTATGGGATGCCGAGTTGTCCACCGTTCTTCCGTCGTCCGTCCGTTGTCCGAAGTCCGTCCGTCGTTAACTTTTGTTTCGTTAAGGCGATTGGGCCTTCATTTTTCATCTGATCTTTACCAAACTTTACCAGATTGTTAATGTCAATGAAAGCTCGGACAAGTTCGAAAAACAGCAAAACGGACCAGTAACAGCGGAGTTATGGCCCTTGATTTAGTTAAAAATGCTATATTTTGCCTCGTTAAGACGATAGGGCCTTTATTTTTCATCTGATCTTTACTAAATTTTACCAGATTGTTAATGTCAATAAAAGCTCGGATAAGTTCGAAAACCAGCCAAATCAGACCAGTAACAGCGGAGTTATGGCCCTTGATAAGTTAATATACTATATTTTGCCTTGTTAAGGCGATAGGGCCTTAATTTTTCATCTGATCTTTACCAAACTTTATAAGATTTTTTTTTATTTTATTATTTTTCGATTTCTTTTTTAATTTTTTTAATTTTTTTATTTTCTCTACTGGCCAAGTTCGAAAACCAGCCAGATCGGACCAGTAATGGCGGAGTTATGATTTTGTTAAAAACGCTATGTTTTGCCTCTTTAAGAAGTTAGTCACTCGCTTCATTGATGTTATAAAAGCCATATTAGCCAGTAGAGCGTCCACCGGCCCTCTTGGGCCTCTTGTTTACATATGTCTGTGTTGTTTTGTTTTATAAAATATACACCTTTATTAATGATGCGCCCCCGCCCTGCCCCCCATTGGTTTATGGGCTCCCCTCACATGGAGGCCAGGGGGAGGGGAATTGTTTTCATTTTATCTTCCATTATTTGGATATTAAAATTTTAATGCAATCGCTTACATATAAAACAATTTTGATTAAATTCAGATACACATATGAAATATCAATAAAAAAAAACTGAAATGAGACCACAATAAAAATTGCCAGATATCCACATTTCTTTAAAATGACAGCTATTTTGGATTAAAGTTTCACACCCTGCCCCAAATTTTACTATAATTTGTATGAGATTTTAACAATAATTTTATATCGGCCCAAGTTTCTATACCCGTCCTACTCCCAACCCCACTCCACATTGTTTTAGCCTTGTTTTCTGATGGTATGTACTGGCTGTATACTTTATTATTCTCTGACAAATCGAATAGTCGAGCTGCGCTGTTCTCCGACAGCTCTTGTTAATATTACTCTTGGCTACCTTAGGTAATACAACACTTTGCATGAAAAACAGTTTGCAGCCATATAACATTTTGATTTTTAGCTCTACTGGCCGAGAGCTTATGGGATGCAGAGTCGTCCGTCCGTCGTCCGTTGTCCGTCGTCCGTCCGTCGTTAACTTTTGTCTCGTCAAGAAGACAGGGCATTCATTTTTCATCCGATCTTTACCAAACGTTAACATGTTATTAATATCAATGAAAGCTCGGACAAGTTCGAAAACCAGCCAGATCGGACTAGTAACAGCAGAGTTATGGCCCTTGATTTAGTTAAAAAGCTATATGTTAGCTCGTTAAGACGATAGGGCCTTCATTTTTCATCGATTCTTTACCAACCTTTACCGGATTGTTAATATCAATGAAAGCTCGGAAAAGTTCAAAAACCAGCCAGCTCGGACAAGTTACAGCGGAGTTATGTTCCTTGATTTAGTTAAAAACGTTCTATTTTGCCTCGTTAAGATAATAGGGCCCTTAATTTTCATCCGATCTTTACCAAAGTTTACCAGATTGTTAATATCAATTGAAGCTCGGACAAGTTCGAAAACCAGCCAGATCGGACCAGCAACAAGCGCAGTAACGCCCTTGAATTAGTTAAAAATGCTATATTTTGCCTCGTTAAGACGATAGGGCCTTCATTTTTCATCCGATCTTTACCAAAGTTTACCTTTTTTCTTTTATTAATTTGTTAATTTTTAACATTTTTAAAAAAAATCAAAAACATCTTCGATTTTTATTATCTTTACTGGCCAATTTCGTAAACCAGCCAGATCGGACAAGTAACGGCGGAGTTACGGCTCTTGATTTAGTTAAAAAGCTATATGTTAGCTCGTTAAGACGATAGGGCCTTCATTTTTCATCGATTCTTTACCAACCTTTACCAGATTGTTAATATCAATGAAAGCTCGGAAAAGTTCAAAAACCAGCCAGCTCGGACAAGTAACAGCGGAGTTATGTTCCTTGATTTAGTTAAAAACGTTATATTTTGCCTCGTTAAGATAATAGGGCCCTTAATTTTCATCCGATCTTTACCAGATTGTTAATATCAATGGAAGCTCGGACAAGTTTGAAAACCAGCCAGATCGGACCAGCAACAAGCGCAGTTACGGCCCTTGAATTAGTTAAAAATGCTATATTTTGCCTCGTGAAGACGATAGGGCCTTCATTTTTCATCCGATCTTTACCAAAGTTTACCTTTTTTCTTTTATTAATTTGTGAATTTTTTACATTTTTAAAAAAAAATCAAAAACATCTTCGATTTTTATTATCTTTACTAGCCAAGTTCGAAAACCAGCCAGATCGGACCAGTAACGGCGGAGTTACGGCTCTTGATTTAGTTATAAATGCTATATTTTGCCTCTTTAAGACGATAGACACTCGCTTCAGTGATGTTATAAGAGCCATATTAGCCAGTAGAGCGTCCACAGGCCCTCTTGGGCCTCTTGTTATTATTTTTATATTATTTTTGTTTAAAAAATGTTGTTGTTTTTTTGTAATAAATATTTGTTTTTTTATATTTTTTTTATTGTTTTTTAATAAAAAATTGATTTAATTTTTTTTTTTTTTTTTTTTTTTTGTTAACACTGTGTTGGATTTGACGAAACTTAACAGGTGGCTATGATTACTAGTTGTGCCTATTGCATTTTTTTCCCGGTTCGTTGATTTTTGATGAGGCCTCTTGACATTTACTTTAAATATCTTGTCGGCACTAATCTTCCTAAACGGCTTGTTGGATTTCTACGAAATTTGCAGGAAGCCTCAGTATGATGTCTAGTTGTGCAAAGCGCGGTATATCAATGCAATCTTGGACAATTTCGAAAACCAGCTAGATCTTGTTAGTAACGGCAGAGTTATGGCCCTTGATTTGTTGAAAAATGCTATATTGTATTTTCCTTTGTTAAATCTGTAGTTACTTCATTTTTTATCTGATATTTACCATATAAGAGCTGTTTTAGCCAGTAGAGCGTCCACAGGCCCTCTTGGGCCTCTTGTTTACATATTTTAAGTATGCTGGTCAAAATCTACACCAGCTTATGTTATGGTATTCCATCTGTTGTTATTCAGCAATTTCACAAAATCAATGACTTTTTTTGGGAAAACTGCCTAAAACTAGGCGACAATTTTAACTTCACCTTTAAGAGTTAAATTTACTTGACCTTGAAATTGTTCAACTTTACAACTGCTTAAGAGACTGCATTGAAACTTCACACAAGGATAGAGGGCAATAAGAGAAAGTGCATAGTATAAGAAGTGTTTAACTCTGTCTTCATTCAAATTAGGGTTATTGCCCTTTGTACTATTCAAAACTACTTGCGGTATTCTAGTGAAATTTCACATAAATGAGATGAAGTGCAGAGTGCAAGAATTAAATTAGAGTTATTGCCCTTCATAGTTGTATACTTATAATTCTTGTCTAAAGCATAACTTTAAAACTGAATGAGCCTGCAATGAAACGTCACACTATGATAGAAGGCTGAACGTAAGAATAATAACTAATAACTTAATTATCCCCCACAATTGTTTTTGTGTTGTCTGTATGTCACAAACCTTATCCGGACTAGTTCTCCTTAACCCCTTGCCGGATTTCAACGAAACTTTGCAGGGATGATCAGTACCAAGCCTAGTTATGCGTGTCATCGCCATGTTCCGCTTGCATGGTTTTTGGCAGAGTTGTGGCCCTGTAAAGGTTTTAGTACACACTTCGGACTAGTTCTCCTTAACCCCTTGCCGTATTTCAACGAAACTTTGCAGAGATGATCAGTACCAAACCTAGTAATGCAAATCTTCGCCGTGTTCCGGCTGAAAGATTTTTGGCGGAGTTAATGGCCCTTTAAAGGTTATAATACACATACTTTGAACAGACTAGTTCTCCTGACCCCTGGCCGAATTTCAACGGAACTTTGAAGGTATGACCAGTACCAAGTCTTACTGCGCATGTCGTTGTCGTGTTCCGGTTGAATGATTTTTGAGGGAGTTATGACCCTTTAAGGGTTTAATACACAAACCTTTTCCCGACTAGTTCTTCTGAACTGCTGGCCGGATTTCCCCGATACCAAGCCTAGTTGCGCATATCGTCGCTATATTCCGGTTGAATGCTTTTTGGTAGAGTTATGGCCAGTTAAAGGTTTTAATACATAAACTTCGTCCGCACTAATTCTCCTGATCCCCTGGCCAGATTTCAACGAACTTGGCAATGATCTGAACCAAGCCTTGTTCCGGTTAAATATTTTTTGGAAGAGTTATGGCCCTTTAAAGGTTTTAATATGCAAAATCTGTCAAGACTAGTTCTCCTGAACCCCTAGCCGGATTTCATCGAAACTTGGCAAGGATGTTCAGTACCAAGCCTAGTTGCGCATATTATCTTTGTGTTCCACATGAAATATGTTTTGCGGATTTATGGCTTTTTCCCCAGTGGGGGAGACGTCTGTTTTTACTAAAAACAACCTAGTTATTGCCCTTGGTAATTGTATAATTCTTGTCTGGAGCATAACTCAAAACCTACTAAAGGGACTGCAATGAAACTACACACAATAATAGCGGGCAATGAGAGGAAGTGCAGAACAACTTCACACAATAATAGCGGCAATGAGAGTAAGTGCAGAAAACGTAATTCTATCTTCATTCAAATGTATTCCCTTGGTAATTTTATACTTGTAATTCTTGTCCAGAATATGACTCGAAAACTACTTATGGGACTGCAATGAAACTTCACACAATGATAAAGTGCAATGCGAAGGTGTGCAGAGCATAAGAACCAGGGGCCCGTTTTATAAAACATCTTACGATAATTTTGATCGTAAATCAAACTATCCAATGTATTGCTATATGTTAATGTTAAGTTAAACAGATAAAACGATTTTCTGTAAACTGTCTAAAGAATATGTTGTTTATGCAATATTTCACACTTCATTGCTTACTTCAAATACTTTTAAGGAAAATGGCTGAACGTATTTTATTTTGACTTACGATCAAAATTATCGTAGGTTGTTTCATAAAACAGGGCGGAGAGCTCTAGTTTTATTTAAATTATATTCCCCTTTATAATACAAAGCATCTATAGGTTCTACCGAAATTTTAATTGTTATTCACAAGACTGCATATCACCTTTTTAAATATATATATATATAGTCATAAAATCTTATACTATACACAATTGTCAGCAAATGTTTCAAAATCACACATTTCTTTAAAACATAATTATGGTCATTTTACTTCAACTGACGTGTGTGTGCTGCTTCAAATGACCGGTCGCTTCTTAAATGACGTGTTGCTACTTCAAATGACATGTGTCGCTTCTCCAAATGACATGTGTCGCTTCTTCAAATAACATGTGTCGCTTCTTCAAATGTCATGTGTCCCTTCTTCAAATGACCGGTCGCTACTTAAATGACATGTTGCTACTTCAAATGTCATGTGTCCTTTCTTCAAATAACATGTGTCGCTTCTTCAAATGTCATGTGTCCCTTCTTCAAATGACCGGTCGCTACTTAAATGACATGTTGCTACTTCAAATGTCATGTGTCCCTTCTTCAAATGACCGGTCGCTACTTAAATGACATGTTGCTACTTCAAATGACATGTGTCCCTTCTTCAAATGACATGTGTTGCTACTTAAAATGACGTGTCGCTACTTTAAATGGTGACTGTGTAAAACATGTCACTGGTTCAGATAACACGTGTCACTGGTTCAGATGCCACTTCACTGTGCAAACTTGATCAGAGCATCTTCCAGGAGAGCCATTTCAGCTGTAATGTAACAAGAAAATATTTTACTAAAGTAGTAAGTAATATTTTATATAAGTGTCGCGAGTCCTGTAACAGCGACAACATAATGATACATCCTTTATGTCAGGTGCTTTTGATATAAACACTCAAACCAAGTCTGGTAAAGAACAGATGAAGAATGAAGGCTCTATTGTTTAACAAGGTAAAACATATCATATTTAAGAACATCAAGGGCCATGACTATGGTGTTACTTGACTGGCTGTTTTTCGAACTTGTCCGAGCCTTCATTGATAATATGGCCTAGTTTGTAAACTATTAGATGAACAATAAATGGTTGTTTTTCGAATTTGCTCTAGCTTTCATTTATATCAACAATCTGGCAAGTTTGGTAAAGATCGGATGCAAAATGGAGGCGCTATAGAGTGATGACGAGAAAAATATAGCAATTTCAGTTAATTCAAGGGCCATAACTCCGGTGTTACTGGTCCGATCTGGCTCGTTTTCAACTTTCTCCAAGCTTTCATTTATATCAACACCCTGCCAAAGTTTGTTAGGATGCAAAATGACGGTGCTAGAGCTTTTGCAACAAAACGTAAACGGACGGACAACAGACCATGGCATAAGCCCTACTTGCCCTTAGCCATGCCATATATGCTTACTTCCCCATCCCCTACACCCCCTCCCACCAACCAAAGACTACATACAGCCAGTAGAGTGACGCATGCCCTCTTGGGTCTCTTGTTTGTTCTGACGTGTCAGCGATCGCCTTACATGCCAGTTATGTCACATGTGTTTCACTTGACGTGTCGCTGAAGGCGAAATATATTGCTTCATACTCACATTTAATATTTCGTACCAAATCGACGATTTGTCCCTTCGATTCAATCACTTCCACGGATTGTGTGTATGGGTTGTACATGACCGTGAATGGACGTGGTATGGTGTTCGCAAACTCCCTGGTAGAAAAAAACAAAACGCAGTCAATAGCTAATACAATACCTCAAACAATTAATTACTATCTCAAACCAGGATCCTTCAATAATTCAATAAATATTGAAGGATCCTGCTTAAACACAGGAAGTACGGGGAGACTGTAATCTAGAACAGTTCCGATACATGTGTCAATGCCAGTATTATCGATCATCACTACGGTCTCTACGTGGATTACCAATACTCTGCCACATGGTCAGAAAGACATGACAACCTATGAATCAATCCTGAACCTTTCTATAAACGACGAGTACAGTGCATATGACCCAAATTCTTACGGCTCGTGCTTAGTCCCCTAACGAGTTTAACTTAGGGAACGATAGGTTGCCCACAGCGTGAGGGGAATGATACAAAGGAAGCTGGGAATTTGCCCTACTTTTACTAACGAATATATTCCTGTGGTTCTTTAACGTGCTCGAATATATCATGTAGGTATCAGGGTCGACCCAATCAATAGAGGTTTCTGAAGATATCAAGCAATGCCTGCATAAACAAACGACGTATTTCAATAGACTAAACCTTAAATATCATACGTGCATGCATAAAACTCACCGAAGAGAAGAATATCTCGCCGATCTAGACAATTTATGTACGACTCCACGTTTCAGCAGACATTTGTTTCTTGAATGTTTATCTTTTGAAACATCACGAGCTGTTGTTCCGTATTTGGGAGCTTAAACCCGCCCACAACTGACAAAAAATGAACAACGTTAACCGGAAATTGTCAGGTGAGTCAGTACGGCGGGGTTAAGTTTCCAGGAGACTTCACACGAGAACGAGATTATTTCGAACGTTAACAATAAAAATGACGAAAATTAACAGTGACCTTCTAACACCGACTGTATCGGCGTGTCTTTTCTCTCTTTGGTGAGTTTTCTGCATGCAGTTGTGGTTTAAGGTTTGTTCTGTTGAAATACGGTGGTTGTTTATGCAGGCATGGCGTGATGTATTCAGAAATCTCGCCGGAAAGGTGCGTATCAGGTCGGTACGGGGTCCTGTCTATTACTAAAGGCACAGGAATCATGATTTTAATGAGATTAGTTTTGTTTGTTAAACTGTGAATTCTAAATTTGGAAATTTAGCAATAGTGGACTAACGACCTGAAATACGTTTACGAAATTAACTTTACTTAGGACAATAAGGAAGACGTATGTTCATGCCAGTTTTCCTATCGTATCCAATATGCCTGCTGGCCATCAGTTTTTGGATCCTGCATATGTGAAACCGAGAGATTAATTTACCTCATTTTCTGTTTAGCTGAGCTAAAGCTGTCGGCAACATAATAAACGGGCTGGTACTCGGTGATGGGATACAGCTGTTCGGCGGTCTTGGCCGGCTCAAATGTTCTTTTCTCTGGCTTGTCCGATAAACAATACTGCAAAAATGGGAACAGCAGTTAGTTATTAAACTTGCGACTGCTGGACATGGTTCTAAATTTCATATATTTATTCCTGTTTGGTTTATAAAATGTCGAAATTTTTACATATACCGACGCATGTAGATCTAGGATTAGTGAATATATTTAACAGATTTCGTGATTTCTTGCCCGACATTATTGTAAAGCTATCAGATTTTAAAGAAACTAACCCGCCAAAAAAAAGACAAAATTACACTACAAAACCGTTAATCGAAACTTTGTTCAGGTGTTTAGGTCATATAAGTTTACCTCTAGTTCACCAAACGACGACAGCAGTCCAGCTCCATAGGCCTTCAGTTGTCCATCTTGTCTGCACAGGCCGAACTCGATCGTGAACCAGTAACACTGTCAACAAGAAGATACAATAGTAAAGCATAGTCTATAAAACGCCACCGACACTGCAGACACATCTAGTGTAAAACTTAAAGTTAGCGTTTGGGAATGGCAAGGAACTATCAATGTCAGAAGACTCCGAAACTTTAGTCTGGGTTTGTACGCATAGCCTCGCTCTTTTACTCGGGGTTAGTATGCTTCGCCTCGCTCTTTTACACGGGGTTTGTGGGAATATCCTCGCTCTTTCACTTGGGGTGTGTTCTAGGCTCGCTCATTTACTCTAGTTTGTATGCCTAATCTCGCTCCTATATGCAAGGTGTAAATGCATAACCGCGCTCTTTTAATGTTTGTTTGAATGAACCTCTCTATTTATGGTTGGGTATTCATAACCTCGCTACTTTAACCTCGCTCTTTTACTTCGGGTTTTATGCAATAATCTTACTCATTTAACCTCGCTCTTTTATTCAAGGTGTGTAGGCATATACTATGCTTGATCTTTTACTCTCGGGTTGTATGCATCATCTCGCTCTTTTACTTTGGGTTTGTATGCATAACCTTATTCAATTAACCACGATGTTTTACTTTGGGTTTGTATGCATAACCTTCTTCAATTAACCACAATGTTTCACTCTGTGTTTGTATGCATAACCGTGTTCAGTTAACCACGATGTTTTACTCTGGGGTTGTATGCATAACCTTGTTCAGGAACCACGATGTTTTACTCTGGGGTTGTATGCATAACCTTGTTCAGTTAACCACGATGTTTTACTCTGGGTTTGTATGCGTAGCCTCGCTCTTTTACTCTAGTGTGTATGCATAACCTTGTTCAATTAACCACGATGTTTTACTCTGGGTTTGTATGCATAACCTTGTTCAGTTAACCACGATGTTTTACTCTGGGGTTGTATGCATAACCTTTTTCAGTTAACCACGATGTTTTACTCTGGGTTTGCATGCATAGCCTCTCTCTTTTACTCGCTCTTTTACTCTGGGTTTGTATGCATAACCTTGTTCAATTAACCACGATGTTTTACTCTGGGTTTGTATGCATAACCTCGCTCTTTTACTCTGGGTTTGTATGCATAGCCTCGCTCTTTTACTCTGGGATTGTATGCATATCCACGCTCTTTTACTCTGGGTTTGTATACATAGCCTCGCTCTTTTACTCTGGGTTTGTATGCATAGCTCGCTCTTTTACTCTGGGTTTGTATGCATAGCCACGCTCTTTTACTCTGGGTTTGTATACATAGCCACGCTCTTTTACTCTGTGTTTGTATACATAGCCTCGCTCTTTTACTCTGGGATTGCTGCAACGCCTCGCTCTTTTATTCTGGGATTCTATGCATATCCTCGCTCTTTTATTCTGGGATTGTATGTATAGCCACGCTCTTTAACTCTGGGTTTGTATACATAACCTCGCTCTTTTACTCTGGGTTTGTATACATAGCCTCGCTCTTTTACTCTGGGATTGTATGCATATCCTCGCTCTTTTATTCTGGGATTGTATACATAGCCACGCTCTTTTACTCTGGGTTTGTATACATAGCCTCGCTCTTTTACTCTGGGATTGTATGCATAGCCTCGTTCTTTTATTCTAGGATTCTATGCATAGCCTCGCTCTTTTATTCTGGGATTGTATGCATAACCTCGCTCTTTTACTCTGGGATTGTATGCATAGCCTCGCTCTTTCACTCTGGGTTTGTATACATAGCCTCGCTCTTTTACTCTGGGATTGTATGCATAACCTCGCTCTTTTACTCTGGGATTGTATGCATAACCTCGCTCTTTTACTCTGGGATTGTATGCATAACCTCGCTCTTTTACTCTGGGATTGTATGCATAACCTCGCTCTTTCGCTCTGGGTTTGTATGCATAGCCTCGCTCTTTTACTCTGGGATTGTATGCATATCCTCGATCTTTTACTCTGGGATTGTATGAATAACCGCGCTTCATTAGCCTCGATCTGTACGCATAACCTCGCTCTTAATCTATTGTTTGTTTTGTTTTGAATACCTCTCTCCTTTATGCCTCTCTCACACAGTGAAGAATATCCTTGCGAATATGAAAATTTGAAATTCGCGGCAAATTCGCCGAAAATGATAAGATTTGCCTGGAGAAATATTGAAAAAAGTGAGGCCTTATGAATGCATCCGAAATTCTTACGAATCCTTGCGAATCCTTGTGAATTTCTTACAAACCTTACGATTACTAACAATCAATTTGCCGAATTTCTTGCGAATCCTTTACGAATGTTACGAATGCTTACGAATGCCGTTGCGAATCTTGCGAATGCTTGCGAACGCCTTACGAATGAAACGACTTCACAGCGCATGCTTGGCTAATTGCATATACCCATTGCCAATGTTTCTCTTTGTCACTTATTCGCCAGCCTTAAGGGAAGATGGGGTATTTTATACCATTTTGACTACCCTAGCGACACCACCCGCGGCGAATGTGCAATATTCGCATTGAAATCGCTAGGAATTAGCAAGGCATTTGCAAGACAATCTTAATGTTTGTATGTCATTCTCAAGAATTTGCAAGTACTCGCAAGTGTTGGCAAGCCGTTCGCACGCATTCTCAATGCATTCTCAAGAAAATGTCAAAAAAATCGTAACCCATTCGCGTTTCTTAATGGATTCGCAATCATTCGTATGGTATTCTTAAGGAAAAGTCAAGACGAATGCTAGCAAATCCCTACAAATGTCTTACGATCACTACAAATGCCTTGCCATCAATAAGAATGGCTTGCGATTGCTTACGAAAATGTTGCGAAAGCAATGAGAATATGCTTTCCTGGCGAATTTTAGGAGCATGTTCCTAATATTCGCAACACCCCATGAACAACCACGAATGCTTACGAACACCTACGAATGTCTGGCGATCACCTTGTGATCATTGCGAATTGGTGGCGAATTGCATTCGTAAGCCCATTCGCCACCATATTCGCCACTGTGTGAGAGCAGCATAATTACTCTAGCTAGATTAACACTGTACTTCACGATGTTATATTATTAAATGTAATCAAATTACGGAGACAGTACATGCATTTAAGAGACCACTGACCTTGACACAGTATCAGTTTGAGGCTGAAAGATATTGGAATAAGAACAATGACCAGTGATGTTATATATGAAATTTGAACACACAACTCTATAGGACAAAAAAGTAAAATAATTTAACGCTTATTTTAACACGGTTTTTGAAGACGGTACATGTATTTAAGTGACAATGACTCCGACCCATGGTCAGTTGGAGAGCTGGAAGTTATTGGCATTAAGAAGGACACTAACAAGGAGGTTGTGTATGAAATTATTTATGCATAATAGAACCTCTACTCAGGTGTGTATGCATAACCGCGCTCATTTACTTGGGTTGTGTACGAATATGCTAACTCTTACTTCGGGTGGGCATCCATTACCTCGCTCCGTTAACCTTGCTCTTTTACTCTGGGTTTCTATGCATAATCTTTCGTGTCTTACTCGGACGTTTTATGCATTGTCGCGTTATTAATTATCAAAAGGCAAGACCATCAACACGAATTAACTAACAATTCAAATGTAACCCGTGTAATTTGTTATTAACATTTGGCTAAGTGGCTGTGAGCTACGTAATCGTATGAACCATACAGCTATATATCCAATGTGCTTACTGTAGCCAGTTTCTGAATGTAATCATCAGGGGCCCCCAGAGACGCCAGACCTATCTCTTGTGAAAATTGAGCAAATGTGGGGTCAGCAAACAGCGGCACGTGACCGAGCAGTTCATGGCACACATCTCTGGAATACATATAAGTGAACGGTGAAAGGCAAAACATAAATGTGTTAACAACATTCGACAGGTTATATTTCTTATACATAGTGTGGATATAAGCTAGTTTCTGGTATCAAAGGTAAAACAGGAAGTTCAATAAATTTATATTAAAAAAATCTATCTCGAAAAATCTTTTTAGCTCAGGGGTGTTTAACACAGACAATGTTTACAATATAGACGTCATTTTCATCTCTGTCTTAACGACATATTGCGTTATATACCTAATGCGATTTTTAAATAGTTCATGCAATAGCTCAGATTGGAGGCCAATGGAAAGAGACAAACTATAGTTTATGTTATTCAGTATGCAAGCAATCACTCACGGTTCCGGGGTGTACATAGGCCTGGAGCTGTGGCGGATGTACTGTGTCGAGTGAAACACTCGAAATGCAAGGCCTGCCAAAAAGTCACGTGATGACAGTAAACCAGCCACTGGACGCAGACGGAAGCCCGTGCAATCTGGTAAGAAGAGAATGTAGATGACGATATCCAGCATAAATGAGGGTTCTTCAAACCGTGTTGAATTCAGGTGTATCATTTACTATATCTCATTCGTTTATAAAAACTGAGTACATTGATATATTATAACGTATCTGCAATACCATAGTATTAAAGTAAATGAAAAATGAGGGTCAGTAGCATAAACCTGTATTACACGTGTTTGATTTTTTTCAATTTTAAAGGGACACACGACAATCTTGATTTCTTTTTCAAATGTGTGTGTGTGTTTCTAAGGATTATGGTCCGTCCGCCTGCGACAGGCGTCCTACCCGACGATTATAGGCACAATGGAGTCTTGACTTTTATCTTTGTGTTTTTGTGTGTGATGTGTGTGTATTTCTAAGGATTATAGTCCCTCCACCTACCACAGGCGTCCTACCCGACGATTATAGGCACGATGTCTGGACTTTTATCTGTGTGTTGTTGTGTGATGTGATGATATGTCTACTTGGAGCAGCGAACTCAATGGTTTCTTTATAGTGCTGCCACACTGGAATACCACGCCGTTGTAGACATGATAGACGTAAAACAATTTGGTTCATACTATTGTTATAATTATTATTAATAACTGAAATAATGCATGTTATTTAGAAAAACTGACGGGACGCCGCGAGTTTTCAAAAAATCAAGATTGCCATGTGTTTCTTTTTTTAAAACATCAAATTAACACACCACGACCATGTACTGTACGTTAAGTATAACTAGTGTCGCCTGTCATGTGCTTGTTATGTTGCAGGTTATAGTTTTATGTCAAGGGCATAACTCTGCCGAATCGAAATTCAGAGTTATTGGGTATAGGTAACGACATTCCTTGGGGGAAGATGAAGATGTGTGTGAAGTTTCATGAACACGGGTCAAACACTTTTCAAGTTATAACCAAGGTTATGTTGCAGGGTATAGTTTTATGTCAAGGGGCATAGCTCTGCCGAATCGAAATTCAGAGTTATTGGACATAGATAACGACACTTTTCAAGTTATAGCCAAGGTTAGGATAGATAACGACACTTTTCAAGTTATAGCCAAGGTTAGGTTGCAGTTAAAGCGTAACGGACGAATCACGGCGGACAAAGTGATCCCTACACGTCTGCCATGCTACACAGGTGACGTCACAAATTGCAGGATTGCCTGCCTCACCTTTTAAAAAACAAGAGATATCTTTAAGCTGCGGAATATTGTCTTCTCTAAATCCACAGTTGTCCTGTAGAAGGGGAAAGATGTGGTTGAACTCGCGACATGCGTGAGTCGGGTACAACTTGGTCAGCTCGCGGAATATGGTACCCCTGGAAGTTTAACATTGTATAGCATTAACGTGTATTCAAATATAAATACAAAAACTCTGTTATAAGCATTGTCAATGAGCTTGTTTTCGAAACATGATATTTAATAATGTGTGATTTAAAAAATAAGCGCTAAATACGCCAGCACACCCAAAGAAAACAACAGGTGCCACCATCATATTAGTAAAACTGTACCATGTTTCTATTTCTGCCGGTGTGTATTCAACTTTTGGGATTGAAGTGCCACTGAAATATACAACATAACTTGGTAAACATAAATTGTAGACAAATGTGGTTTATATATGTATCTAAGTTACGTATACAGTAGAGCAAGGGATATTAAACACAGTTATGAATCTTTAAGACAGCGAATGACTTCCATAGTTCTTCCATTCGGACCATTCCGGCATAGCCATGTGTAAGTAAGTGAAATCACGGACATATACTACTAAGTCACACTTTCGAAGAAAGTCAAATATTGTAATTCAAGATTTATATATTCATACTCACAATTGAAGAAATAAGTTTTATTTCCTGTCACAATCGTGAGTGTAAGACACTTCAATGGAATAGTGTACGTACATAATTACACTGAAAGGAAAAAGAAACGCGACACGGGAATTTCCGCTCTATAGTGTATGTACAATATGCTGCTGTTAATCGAATGGTACATGGCTACGTCAGATCTTTCCTTTCGGAAGAAAGACTAAAACAACACCTAACACAGCAAATAGTATTCCTGCAAAGTTTCATTATTGACAGAGTACGCGTTTGGCTCAAGCATGTAAGCAAACTTAGGATGCAAAATTTTCCAAACTCTTTACGTTAACTACAGTACTGAACTGCTCAGTTTTTCAAAGAGGAACTTCAACATTTATGAATTTCTTGTTACAACGTTTACTGCGATTAAAACATCTACAACATCACAGTTGTGTCCTTTCTCTAACTAACTGCAACTTTTTTTCCAAAACATCATGGGATTTCCTTGGAATATATATGGAATTAAGTTTGCAGTATATACAATATATAGCGGAAATTCACGTGTCGGGATTCTTTTTCCTTTCAGTATATATAGTATTGTTTTGATAGAAATTACCACATAGTGGTGAAGTTCGAATTCATAAAATCAGGGTTAAGCTCACGGAATACGTACTTACTGTTTGTAATTAAATGCAATATCGGCAAACTGTTTCCTCCGGGCTCTGTAGACTGGGTCCGTGAATCCCGGGTGGTCTGAATCGAGCTCCGAACCATAGCTCAGAATCTGGCTGGCAAACCGGTCGATGTCAGCCAGTTTACGCGGGAACCACGGAACTATGTTGGTAGAAGCAAAACCAGTTGAGTATTTCCTAATATTAGTAAACAAATCTCCACGCAGAGTTATCGTTCCTTGTACTCTCATATATCTCTGCTAACTACTAAATTACAAGATTTTGGTAAAACCGGTTAAATTGGAATATGTTTGCCTGAAACTTATTTATTTCTTGTGTAAATATAATTTTCAGAATATCTGCAAATTTGATGTTGCAAGATTTGAAACAATGCATGAAAACAATTTAGTTTGAATCGGGACTATTTTACTACAAAAATAATACGTACTTAGGTCTCCTCAATCGAAACGCATATGTAAACATTTCAAACCGAAGGTCGATAGCAGAAAATTACTAAAAAAATAAACTCATAGCAATAAAAATTGAAATTATTTCATATAGGTCTATGTTTTATCTTTGCAGATCACGCAAAGGATTTATTATAAACATCGTCATAACCTTTTTGAATAATCACGTGACCTAACCGTTCGCTCTACTTCCTTTGACGTTGACAGAGTCAAATGAGGAACGAGTGTATTCTGGGTAGAGATTGGTAGTTCATATTTGAAAATGTAATATTAATGAGGGCTTGATGATTTTAGAAATAAAAAGTATATATCAGTACACGCGCTTTCTGTCCACGAGTCAACAAATGTTCCACAAGTCCTGAAATGTAGGACAATCAATACTGAAAAAGGGATTTTGGTTCGACTCGTAATTACTGCATTCGCGAATACACGTGACTGAAAATATCTTACCGGTGTCTTTTTGATGTTTCCTGCTCAGAACCGTCAATGCACTGTATCGTTCTTTTAATTCATGTATTGCTTCTTTAAGGCCGCCTGTTATGTTATCACAATTCACCAAGAATTCATACTCTCCCCCTGACGCCTTGGCCGGCCGAGATTCTATGTGGTGCAGATTCACGTTGTGGTTCTGCCGACAAAAATGTATGGTAGATTGTTACTTGGTGAGAATTATTGACACATAGAACTTTTAAAATTTGTAAAAAAAAAAAAAAAAAAAAAAAAGTATATAATATACTGTGCAAAAAAAGTTTAGCACGACATTTTAGGGACATAAATTAAACATATGAACATTGATATAATTGTTTAAAGATATTAGAAATACCAGGCAAGGATGTGATTTTCAAAAAAAAAAATGTTATTTTATTATTTGCTAAGCGAAGTATTCGAATTACCTCCCATATATTAAAAACAACTTATTCCATTATAAAAAACATGTTTGGCATTTACAAGAATTGCCCATTCTGTCATTAGTTAAAAACCGCTGAAATGTATTCACAAATGAGAGTTATTCTCAAACAAAATCGTTCCAAATTTCGTAATATTAAAATTACCTCCGTTTTCATTGAAATGAGAACGATTTTCGATAACCTATAAAAGTAGGTTCACATCATGTTCGATTTAGTTTTATCACAGACTTTGTTTACAATTGACTTTGCAGCATTATTATTTGTCATATCTACGTCACTTTATCATTGACCCCGAACATACACGGCTTTGTATCGCGTCTATGGAAATGACATGCATTTTATGTGCTATATTTATTTTGCTCAGTATATATAATGTTACATTTATGTTTAGCTCAGTGGATAAGAAATTACGCGTTGGAGGTACAGACCTCCGCCCCGCGTGGGTTCTCGAACTCGCTGAGGCACATCTGATGGAACACGTTTTCCTTCATCTCCCTCTGATATTGCTGTCTTTATTTAACCTACTATGATGTGATAACGGGACTTAAAGCCCATTATCTGTCATTTCTGTATGTGTATATAATATTAAACAGCCTCAAAGGCGAGACAAAAACTCAAACACAAGCTTTTCTTTTAAACTTACCTCAAATATTTTAAGAGCTTCTGCGAGGGCGCCAATTTTTTCAGGAATAGCGAAGTGAATTGTGGAGCTCCCTTCTCTATCATCGAAATCCTCTACGTAACTGTTGTAGGGCAACCGGACACCATCCACCTCGTGCACCTAAACAATACAAAATGTAACAACGTTAAACGTAACAATTCCTCAAAATGCAACAACCTCCGTTAAATGTAACAATTTCAACATTACATGTAACAGCTTCCGTTAATGGTAACAATTCCAACATTAAATGTAACAACCTCCGTTAATGGTAACAATTTCAAAATGAAATGTAACAACCTCCGTTAAAGGTGATAATTTCAACATTAAATGTAACAACTACGGTAAAGATAACAATTTCAACAGCCTACGGCCAAGGTTACAAGCAGCGGCTTCGGTAAAAGTAAGATATAACGTTTAAGGTAAGTACTTTGTATTGTTACAGTGTCAATATATTTCTGAAGTAAGGTGGGACGACAGTTCAACATTTGTTCATCTATATTAAGTAAAGGGAGACCGACACTTCGACATTGTCCGTATCAAGTAAGGTGCGACCGGCACATTGACCATCTATTTTGAGGTGAAACCGACTGTTCAGCACTGCCCATCTATATTAAGTAAGGTGAGACCGACACATCGACACTGAGCATCTATATTGAGGTGAAACCGACAGTTCATCACTGCCCATCTATATCAAGTAAGGTGAGACCGACAGTTTAGCATTGCCCATCTATATCAAATAAGGTGAGACCGACACATCGACATTGCACCTATATCAAGTAAAGTGAAACCGACAGTTCAGCACTGTCCATCTATAGCAAGGTAAGGTGATACCGATAGTTCAACATTGCCCCTATATATCAAGAAAGAAGGCGGCATTCCAACACTTTCCAACACGTTCCATCTACTTGTATATCAAGTAAGGTGCAACAAGTTCAACTTCAAAGTAGGGTGAAACCGACAGTTTAACATTGCCCATGTTTTTCTAGTAAGGTGATACCGCCATTCAGCAGTTTCCATCTATAGCACGTAAGGTGGGTGCGGCAGTTTCAACATTGTCCATCTAACACGTAAGGTGAGAGCAGGAGTTCAACATAGTTGATCTAGATATCATGAAAGATCAACATAGCCCATCTATATAGCGTGTAAGATCAAACTGACAGTTCAATATTGGTCATCTATAGCGTGTAAGGTCAAGCTGACAATTCAATATTGGCAATCTATACTATAGCATCCAAATTCAGACCGACAGTTCAACTGTGTCAATATTATATCTGATTATTATATATTGGATCGTATACGTGGCTTTCAAACGGTTGGTGTCTAGCCAAGATCTGTCATGCACTACATGTAAGTAATCTGTCATCTTGGCGGTGGGTTGTATGATGTGATATTTAAAGGGGAATGTCGACTTTCTTTAGAATTTTAAATATTTTCATTTTTTCACGTTCTGTATTTTAAACATGCGTTATATTTTGTATGTTCTTTTGTCCTATAAATAAACCATTATTTAAACCATATCGCACAAACAAAAACCTTCGTTGCTCATAAATATAAATAAATTCACGCTGTCTGACATGCTATTCCATACGGGCGTGTCGTTCTTACAGCAATCCCACCATGCATTTGGTCATACTTTCCATAGGCCTACCTTATAGCTCTGTACTGAGTTCCCTAATATAGGAAGCTATATTTTTTATTACTTGTTTTGAAAGACCTATCTAAGTTTTATCAAAAAAACATACATAAGCCATACATTGAGTATGTTTTGAAAAAGGTGTTTGGGTCGGATGGTGCTGACCCACCTACTTGCATGTAGAAACTTGAGGAAAATGTAAAATACATGTATACTTCTTTTTTTGATTATGCAACATATTATGAATAAATTGCACAAATGTATGATTTAACCTTTATAAGTACCCTTCAAAAGTTGAATTTTAATTTTTTAGCAAGATTGTTTGGGTTGTTTACCTTGTCAACCAATCAAAATTAAGAGATTCTGTGTAATAGCTCCGAATTTACCCTAGAACTTTTTCCCTGCCCGCTGATTGGTTGGTAATTGGTGCAGTCTGATCATTTGCAGTACTACGTCAAGGGAGATAATTACATGACTGGACAGAGCAGATCAAGGGAGATAATTACATGACTGGACAAAACGGATTAAGACGGAGAAGGATCACAGTGACGTCATATTGTGTAAACCACTCTAGACTATGTCCGACTACCAATACGTTTGTATATATATACCGTGTAAGTAATGAACTGTTGTCCGAAATCATCGACCGTTTCAATTTATTTTTAGAACATACTATCATTGAGATTACGCCTTATTGGATAACTCAAAACATATTATCATAACTCAATACATATTATCATAACTCAAGACATATTATCATAACTCAAAACATATTATCATAACTCAAGACATATTATCATAACTCAAGACATATTATCATAACTCAAGACATATTATCATAACTCAAGAGATACTATCATAAGTCCGTTTCAATACAATTACATGCACATTAAACAGTTTTGCAAACGGTAAACTATACTGAACCATGGATATATATGTACGGATAAATTGGATTTATGACATGTTTCAAATCCAGTGTATGCAGATCTATGACTGAACCAAACAGCTAACGCACCAGTAGACAATAAACGTATTATATGCCGACTGGTACCGTTTTGTATGTGTTTTTTTTAATTTACAGTTGTTATTAACAAGATATTTGTCTCGTTCAGAATGTAATTTGTTTTGATTTATTGATTTATAGTATTGAGATATTAAAGGTAGTGTCTATTGGTGCTTGGTGTTTGGTTCAGTATATATTAAAAAATCCGATATTCAATATTCACAAAATCACAATATCAACTATTTAAGTGTCTAAACCCACCCCCACCCCCACCCTCACCCAACCACCACCACCCAAACACGCCGCCCCTTTAAAGGCATTGGCCGTTCATGATGACATTTAAATCCGTCAGCATGCTTTTTGCATTGCCTGGTGATCTTATAACGAAATGTTAGCGCAAAACATATACTAATACTTTGCCGGTGTAAATGTCTATGCCTCGTGTTGCTTACTATACGATTATTTTAAATATAATGTATTAAAAAGAGGAAACGATCAGTAAATATGGCCATTTACTGTAGTAGCAATGTATGCCAAATAAAAGGGCATCATTAACATTCAATACACTTTTACTAAATACTAGGTCCTTAATGGCAGACACGATTCACCGGAACGGACCGAAAAGGAGATGAATCACCGGAACGGATCGGTCCATATTAATGTATAGAAACACTTACCCCTTTTCCGTTTGTAATTTTTGCCAATTTTGCTGGAGGTATTCCGGCATCCATTCTGATAGTTTGTGCAATTCGTCTATCCCAGATTCGTCTAGTTTCCTAAATGACCTTCACCAGTTAGCAAATAAAAACAACAGCTCTAACAGTCTGACTGGTGGAGAGACTGATGGAGACGCTCGAATAAAGTCACAGTTTGGCCCGTTATAATTCACTTAGTTCTAATGCCACCGATGATTAAACAAACATACATGCTTCTCAAACACTCAAATCGTCTGCCATGTTTTGAGCTAGATATGCCTATTGAACTGACAGATTACCTGAGTGAAACTCACAAACAGCGATCATGTTTGTCTTGCGTGATGATTAAACTGTGCAAAGTATAGAACAAAACATAACATATTTTCAAAACGAGTGACACATTAATAAATTATCGTACGTCGTAATAACAGTAGGTATACTTACTCCCTGGTAATAATTAATATCAGGAACCAGTTGAAACTGGAAACTGTGTGTTTAAACCCCTATGGACGTAGCAGGACTGTAGATAGACGTAATATAAACGTCCTGGACGTAGTTAGTATAGATTTTTTTGAGGACATAATAACGTCTCAATTATGTTTACGCTCTGTTTAAGGTTCATGTCCATGTCTTTGTAAATCATATTGCATTATATAGAAAAGTTATAGAACTAACACATTTCTAAGTATTTTTAACCAAAAATTGTAATATAAAATCGTTTCATACCAATCTAGGTAAAAATGACCTAGGGTAAGTCCCGAGGGCCATTACGGCATAAGTGTACCATTATCGACAAAAGGCACACCACGGCCGTAAATTAACATCTACTCTCCGAAATGTTCCTAGTTTTTCTTTCTCACTACCTTTTCTCTAATTATGATATTATGTGCAAGTATGTATATTTACCCACAGACATCCAGCACGGAGCTAGGATAGTAAAATATGGACTTAAGTGATTAAAATATTAATTAATTGATTTCTGGACCACCCCAAAAAAAGTTTATATCTATAAATACATATTATGTACTTGAAGGTATTGAACTCCTAAAATGGCAAAAAGCACCAACATTTCTATACTACTTGGTATTTCTCGGTACGTAAGATAGCCTGGGAAACATAACTTGCTCATGTCACAAGCAGAATTATATATAGAACGAATAAAACATAAACTGTCATTCAATCTCTCATACCTTTTTTGTAACAGAGAATCAAATATGCCAACTTGAGGGAATTTCAGTTCAAGGTATGAAAGCACTAATTATTTCCCCCATAGACACCAATGTTAAAGTGTCACATATTAATGATTTGCTGCAAATTCAACTCAAGTATGGATAATGCAGCAGTGTAATGTTCATACAGAAAACTATTTTTCCACTTGAAAAATCACCAGAAAACGTGGGGTCACAAGACATGTAAGAAAGTTCTTGTTTGTTTACTAAACAGGACAAGGGCACAGCTGTTTTTATTGATCGACTGTTTTCATTGCTCACAAAGTGTAAGCGTAGAGTCGAAATTTCGAAAATGTTCGTCAGTGATCCAGTAAAACCTATTAATACGCTTCTTATACATATAACCACAAATTCGAATAGAAATGGACAGTTTTCCCCTACTTATAATGCCCATTTCCATCGAAAAAGGAGGGATTACTTTTTATTATAGGAACTACATTCGATACACCTCGGAGGTTTACATGTAATTGGTGGTGGTAAACCTCAATGACAAAAAGATGGCACGACCGCCGGTACTACCTATAATCTATAGGTATGATTCCAGAACGATTTTTTTTTTTGTAACAAGACATCCGATTGGACGAAAAAGCTACCTCGTCCAATCGGATGTCTTGTCACATAAAACCTCGTTCTGGAATTGTTATGGACGCCTGCTGGTAAAACATACGTTCGCTCTTGAAATTATTGAAATTCACAGCTTCCACGACAACTTTCACTTTCGGCGCTTCAGGTATCCGTTCGAGTTAATCATCCCAGTCGTTTTTAACGCATGCCATCATGTTAGACCTATAGATTATAGGTACTAAGGGCCGTGCCATCTTCTTGTCATTGAACTGAAATTCAGCTCTGTGCCGGTTGCCTGTGTATTTACCTATGTAATTGTCTAACATTTTGTGAATATTATTTTGTCGGGAACGGCATTAACTAATGTTGTTAGAACTTGTAGTCTTACCCTTTTGCGATTGCATATTGGCAATAAATATGTTTAAATCAATAAAAAATACATCGATTCATATTCGATGTCTATAGGCACTCTGAAATGCACATTAGACTCGATGTTGTCACGATCTCATACTGAAGATCCATGCGTCAAAATCAAAGATGGCTACTATTTTTTAACTATGAAGAGAAGGCCGCGGGTCAATATGACAGTCTGAGAACCAATAACTGGGTCAATATGAAAACACCGAATTAATGACATGTTTAGTAATTAACTACTTAATATCTCTCTTTATTCCTATGTTTTAAATATCATTTGCAGGTAAGAAAAAAAAAGAGGTATATGTTCAAAATAACATTTAATTACAAGTCTCTGATTCAAATAAATCTTCCCGTTCGACGACGCATTCGATGTAACCAAATTTACAAATAATAAACCCTTAATTATTTTGATTGTCTATATTACATAGTCGAACTAATTTATCATCGAAAAGCTACGACGTTGTTTTTTTTCTTTCAAAATGGCGTCCTTAAAGAGAACAAATCGTTGGTCATATTGGCCTTGTTGTCTTATACAACCAGATCACTTGAATTTCATATTGACCGAGTTTTCTCATATTGGCCTAGTTTTCTTCATATTGGCCTTGTTTTTACCATATGATGCGTGCAGTTTCCTGCAAACCACGGCAGATATTAAGTAGTTAATTAATAACATGTGTTATCCACAATGATAGATTGGCGGGACACCTTGGCCAGCCGGACGCTTGTTATTACAGCGAAATGATCTTGTTTTCGTAAGCTGTGTCTTTGTCTTATTTTTGTTTTACCACAGTATGCCACCGGTTTAATGCTTTGCACTCAAATATGGATACTTGTCGTACAGTTGATCTTGAATCTAACAAAGCGCACACAGTGCCAGTGTTGAAGATGTATGAAACATTGTCTAAACAAAAGTAGGGCAATGACCTCAACAGAAAAGTAATGACCTGAACAAAGGTCAGTACTTGTCCATACATTACCAGAATATTTAAACAATGTGGCATATATATGAAAACTATTCCTTAACAAACAAGTAGGTGATCTGACACTTTCCTCTTTTTTTAATATAGAAACTTTCAACTTGCCATGCCATGTCTCATTTTTGACATGACCTTTTATAGATCTCACTGTTAGTGTAGTCTAAAGAGCTGCGTGAAGTTGGCTCAACATACGACATTCGACATACGACATGAAAACATGCTTCAAAGTGAATTTCGTTTCACGCGACTTACGACATTCGACATACGACATTCGACATACGATATTCGAAAACATGCTTCAAAGTGATTTAATGTCGTTTCACGCGACATTCGACATGCGACATTTAACCGATTTTCTCATTTGTATAGTTATATCAATTAACAACTCAACCAATGTTACCTACTACATTAGGTCACGGATGTTTTTTTTGTTTTTTTTTCAACTTTTAAATTAAAATGTTTAATAATGAAAATACTACTACTACGGTTAATAGCAATTATAACGTGTTTAAAAGTAGTGTATGTGCTGTTAAAAATAAACTCCATCTGATTGTATGAAATAGGAACCTATGTTTATTTTTCTGTTTCTGTCGGGAACCTACTAGTATTACTATAGCCATATTAACGCGACCTTTTGCTGTCCGAGGTCAATCGTGCGGCTGCTAGGATTTTCACTGTATGTTTATTGTTCATTAACGGAGATGACAGAGCGTATATTAAAAGTTACATGCGCATTACCAAACCAAAACTGCCCAAACAAGTGTCTGTGTGTGTGTGTGTGTGTGTGTGTGTGTGTTTTTGTGTGTATTTTTTAGGTTTTGAGCAGAACAGCAGTATGTAACGTTAACTTTCTGGCCGTTAACAGGTATAATTCATTAGTTCTTTAATAGTGAAATCCCCGGTTGACAGTGTATTGTGAAACTGCCACCATTGCCAATCTCTTCTACGTTGGAAATTACCGTTAACGGTAATATAGACCAGTATTTGTGAAGAACATGTCATTTTCACAGAAACCTCAGTTTCTGAACCAATAAGATACATTTTGCTGGGAGCTCGACAGGTAAGTGAGGTAGTGCCGATTCTTACGGATCGCGGGAGGTGTACAGTATCGAGGAAAAGTGGGTGGTCTGCCTCCAACACAAAAAACAAATCGACCGTCATATATAACCTTACATGTGTTGAAAATGACGTAAAACACCATACAACAGACAAACATTTTGCTGCAAGTTTTGAATAACAATCACTAGCCCCTCCGTGATCGAGGGGTTATCGACGTTACGTTGTAAACCTCGCCGATCACCGCTGCGGGTTCGAATCCCACTGGGAGCTCAACTTGTGAGAAAATGTGGATTCTTACACATGGCGGGAGGTACTAGTATACAGTACTGGTATACCCGGGAATAAGTGGGTGGTCTGCCTGCACCACAAAAAAGCGACCGTCATGCATAACCTAAAATATGCTGAAAAAGGACGTTAAACACCAAACAAAAAAACTAATAATCACTTCCTAAATATACATTAAAACAGGCCAAGCCCCTTTCCCGGATACGCCCCTTTCCCGGATTGACCTGCAGCAGGAGTGACGGGTCATGAACATTTGAACATTTTGCACGTGCTTTTCCCCCCTCCAGTTTCCAAGCATCAGATTAACACCCTACGGTAAATAAGGCGTTAAATTAGGATAACAACTTTACACTGCAAGGGTTCGTAAATGGTGGACTAGCTCTGACCAGCTGGAGTATAACACACATGGGTCAATTTTATTAGGAAAGAAAGAGGGTACACTAATTATGTTTACAAGTTTTTTGTATGTTAATGTGTACTTTATAGAATAAACAAGAGGTCAATGACCTTGAAGCTCTACTGATAGGTTTTGATAGCTAGATCAGCATTCCTGTGAAGTCAATAGTTTCAGAGGAGTAGTCGCTACAAGTTTTTACTATATAACTCTATGTAAACAAAGATGGCCGCTGGTAGCCATGTTTAATGTCGAATCAAAATAATTCCAACAAGGACCAACATCATGTCATGCTGATTTTAGAAAAAGTCCAATATCAATATCAGAAGTAGTCGCTGCAAATTTGTTTTTAAAAATCTATTTTTAGCCTTGGCGGCCATCTTGAATTTCCGGCCGACCTGAAATTTCAACATTCCTGTTAAGTTTCATGAAAATCCTTCCAGTAGTTTCAGAGGAGTAGTCGTTACAAGTTTTTACTATATAACTCTATGTAAACAAAGATGGCCGCTAGCAGCCATGTTTAATGACGAATCAAAATGATTTTCGACAAGGACCAACATCATGTCATCTGATAATTTTAGAGAAAGTCTCATATCAATTTCACTTATATTTTTCAAAAAGTAATCGCTAGAAACTTGTATTTTAAAAATCTACTTTTAGCCGTGGCGGCCATCTTGAATTTCCGTCCGAACTGAAATTTCACCATTCCTCTGAAGTTTCATGAAAATCTGTCAAGTTTCAGAGGTGTAGTCGCTACACGTTTTTACTATATAACTCTTGTCAACAAAGATGGCTGACCGCTGGCAGCCATGTTTAACGTCAAATCAAAATGATTTTCAATAAGGACCAACAGCATGTCATGCTGATCATTTTAGAAAAAAGTCTCATGTCATATCACTTATAGTTTTCAAAAAGTAGTCGCTAGAAACTTGTATTTTAAAAATCTACTTTTAGCTTTGGTGGCCATCTTGGATTTCACATCAACGTTAATTTTTGCTAGGATCAACTAGACATCCCGGGCAGGACCAACATCATGTCATGCTGATCATTTTATAAAAAGTCCCATATCAATATCACTGATAGTTTTCAAGAAGTAGTCGCTACAAACTTGTTTTTGAGTCGCCATGCGTCAGCATGTCTGATTCATTGGAGTCGTATATATACTGTAATTTCTGAAGTTGGTGTGTTTGGACGAGGAGCTTTGTCGTAAAAGTTTACGCATTTCGATAATGTAGTTCCTTTAACTGCCTCAGGTATAACTTAATTTGATAAGGTGACTGACATGAACGTTGCGTATACCGAATAATACAACTACTGATTGTCAATAACTGTAATTGTATACAACTTATATACGTGTCTTTTTTTGTAAATGTACTGAAATACTATGCGCATTAATACACGAGTTTTTGGACGAGGAACTTCACGCAGTTCGAGAATGTAGTTCCTTTAACTGCCTCAAGTATAACTTTATTTGATAAGGTGACTAAATGTATGTTATGTTTATCGAATAATATAACTACTGATTGTAAATAATTGTAATTGTATACAGTATATACGTGTCTTTTTTGTAAATGTACTGAAATACTATGCGCATTAATACACGCAAACATTTTATGAATGGAAAGTTTCAATAGAGTATTTACCCGGATGTCCAACATCTCAATAATATTAATTTATTCATAGATCTTCGAAACATATCGTAAATCCAATTTATCCGCCGAATAATAATTCACTCATGAATAATTGCGCTAACACGTAAGGTTTTTTCGCGCATGCGCGTTGCGCTAAGTTACGCACTGTCTTACGAATTTATCAAATCTAAGAAAACCTAGTACACATATTTATTTATTTTGGGAAAATTATTTAAGATAGCTGGCTATTTCAAAGACGAGTTGAAAGACAATTCTGTATTCTATACAGTGATTTTGTTTTAGCTTTACTGAAAACGAACTAAATAACAAAAAAATACGCTCGTTTGACCGTATGTCAAACGAGCGTTCGATAGAATCTAGATCATATACGACGCTTGCTTTTTTAGACAAAGGGTAACGTTAAAAAAGCAAGCGTCGCAGATGATCAAGACTGTTCAAAACAATTGCAGCAGACGGTGGATTAAATATTCTAAATTGACGATTACAGCAATTTTAAAAAGGGTAAGCGTGATATTTATGTTTATTACTTGTTCCGTTGTTGAAATCATCTCGGATTGAATTGATTGACACTGGTGCATTCGGGGAATCGCCACCAACAGCGGTGAAAATTAATGTACTTTATTTTGTTCCACAGTGATGTAAACCTGCTTGGAAATCGGGTTTTTCGAAGCATTTTGACTTGTCACAGAAAAACGGTTTGATCGAATTGTTTTCGATTTTCGGTTTCGAGAATGACATACATATGCGATTCCAACCAGCCCAGATTTGTGGATAATTCTCGGGAATTTGGCCAGTGAAATAATCGATGAAAACAGTTAGGTATCAAATGCTGAACAGAGAGAGCTTCACATCTTGTCAAACTACGTTACTCTGGGAATTTTTTCAGGAAAACTTAAAATATGTTTGTTTTCAACAAATAACACGAAAAAAAAAAAATATTGTTTTTTTAGTTCCCAACAGCAACCTGTGCGTACCTGGAGTATTTTGGGTATATGCACGGGGGAGGATGTGTAAATTAAGTAGTTTTGAGCGACTTAGAAACATATTTTGAAGCTATTCTAATTCTCCAGTCATTCTTTTTTCTTAGATTTATTGAATATTTACCGGGGTTGGACGGGTTGGTCTACCTTTTACCTTTTACCCTAACACCACTTCGGCTTCATTTTTAGCCTTTTCATTTTTCCGACACCCAACTCTGAATTATACGCACGAGCGTATAGGAGTATACCCAGGTACGCCCCTGGCTACATTTCATTTTAATACGCCACACCTTCAACATAAACCTTTAACCTCGCCAAGAAGACACTTGGCGATTCTCAGGACCTTCAGTCCTTTGATTTAAACGTCTATATTTAGCTTTGATGGCCATCTTGGATTTCACATCAACGTGAATGTTTGCTCGGATCAACTAGACATCCTGTGCAACATACATGTAATGTTTCATGAAATTCCATCCAGTAGTTTCAGAGTAGTCACTACAAAAAAAAAAGTTTACGGACGGACACCGCACCACGGCATAAGCTCTGCTGATCTCTGATCTCTGATCGGTAGAGCTAAAAAACAAACACCTTGTAAACATAACCTAGTGTACAATAGCACACCCAAATGGACAAAACAGAAATACAAAAGTAAGTGTTAGACATTAAGTCAATTATTTATTTAAAAACAAAACAAAGATAAAGCTTAATATGTATATATATATAAGGTATATGTACAATATATACCATTAAACAAAGATGATTGCCTTAAACAATTGTGCTGAGCACATTAATTAAGGCCATGCCCCGTAAACCAGTGTGTAACAAAATGGTGACGACATTACTATCCGTCCACAAAATGAATTCAATAACCTCAACCACAATCACAATGCATTATAAATCGACAAAGGTACAACTTTTATACGTCATTTTTACACTTTCATTTTTTTTAAACACTTTTTTAATTTGCCTGTGACCTGCGATGAAAATTGTATAGGTTCCAGTTGTGAATGTTCTATAAGAGACATTTGTATCTCGGTCTATGTTTCAAGTTATCACTTCCGGTTATCTGAAAACACCTCTCGAAACCATCGTCTACATCAAAGCTGAATTCAATCATCCCAGCTCAAAATCATCTATACAATTCAACAATCAACACCAAACTTTACATCATCACAGTTATTTGTTTCCTAAATGGTGAACTTTGTCAATCTTCAAAAATTGATGTCTGTTTCTTCTTGTTTATTCTTTTTAATTCCCGAATTTTAATATGTTGATATACGTCAATATACACGTACACTGCCTTTTAATATCATAAACGTTAAATACAAAACACATCCTAACATATATATGTAATTAATGAAGTTAATTGTTAAAACCATGTACAAATACACTCCATGTCTATTTGTGTACATATCCAGTATAGTTCATACTCTTTATAAAATAGCTCATATTAAAAACAAATTATATTTGTCAGTATATCAAGTATTTAAAACATTATATCGTCACTGCTTCAAATTGACACGTGTCCTGCTTTAAATCACACGTGTCTCTGCTTCAAATGACACGTGTCGCTGCTTCAGATAACACTTCACTGTGCAAACTTGACCAGAGCATCTTCCAAGAGTGCCATTTCAGCTGTAATGCAAAAAGAAAAGTATGTCAGTAAGCCATCTTCTTATTAATTGTGATATATGAAAAATAGTTGCACTGTTCCTGTAACGTATCATGACAATCACATTAACAGCTAAGGTAAAGTGTGCCCTACTTAAGTCTATGCAAGCAAATGTGGCCGATTTGAATCATGCAGATCAACATGTATATAATGCATGGCATACCGATCAGTTTGGGTCGATACCTCTTGCAGTTCTAGAACAGATAGCGCTGATGAACATTCCTGTTTTTAGCCAAATCGGCCGTCTTGTTATTTTGCACAAAGTAGATATTTGCACGAGTGTCTATATTGAAACTGTATGAACCAAACTCAGTTGTTTTCAAGGTGTATGAAATCCACACAGTGGCTTTTAAGTTGTATGAAATCCACCCAGTTGTTTTGAAGTTGTGTGAAATCCACCCAGTGGTTTAGAAGTTGTATGACTCCACCCCGTGGTTTTGAAGATGTAAGAAATCCACCCAGTGGTTTAGAAGTTGTATGACTCCACCCCGTGGTTTTGAAGTTGTATGAAATCCGCCCAGTGGTTTAGAAGTTCTATGATTCCACCCCGTGGTTTTGAAGTTGTATGAAATCCACCCAGTGGTTTAGAAGTTGTACGACTCCACCCGTGGTTTTGAAGTTGTATGAAATCCACCCAGTGGTTTAGAATTTGTATGAAATCCACCCAGTGGCTTAGAAGTTGTATGAAATCTACCCAGAGGGTTTGAAGTTGTATGAAATCCACCCAGTGGTTTTGACGTTGTTTGAAATCTACCCTGTGGTTTTTGGGAGAGTATGAATTATGACGACATTACTGGCTCCTGTTTTTCTTCTCTCTTTTTTGTTGTAAATACGCATTCTTAATCTTTGTGGTTTTGAAGTAACCTTAATATGTAGCTGAAGATGAAATATTGTTTCATACTCACATTTTATATTTCGTACCAAATCGACAATTTGTCCCTTCGATTCAATCACGTCCACGGACTGTGTGTATGGGTTGTACTTGACCGTGAATGAGCGTGGAATGGTTGTCGCAAACTCCCTGCAGGTAAAGAAAAAAACGCAGTTAAATACAAATATGTCGAGTTGGTCTCAATCTCGTGTTGTCGAAATACCAACTAAAACATGGATCTTGTATAAAAACTGAAACACTCATAGTTGATTATGTTAGCATTGTATTTATCTACGTTAAACAATTCGTAATACAAGATATATATGCTGGGTTTTGAAAAAAATATTATTTCTTTACAATTATCAATGAAGGCGTATTAAAGTAACAAAATAAATATTTTGACAATTTTGTAAATGTCAAGATTTAAAGGGACACACAGCAATCTGGTGTATTTGTAAATACAATTCTTTTGAAAGACCTTAGATTGCAGAGAGCCCCTTTCATCAAAATTGTATTTTAAATCTTCTTTTGAATATTGTAAAGAAATATAATAAAAACTCCACATTTATATAGTTTCTAATCAAGGTATGCATTTTTTTTTTCTTCTAAATATTTTGAAAACTGTTTATATATAATAAATATTATGCATATTACATCTATATCTGTACGGTTTGTTGAGGGGTGGCCCACCCCGACCCTCACAGACCTATTACGCGGTGAATAAATGGATTATCATTAATTTGGTGATCGAAATTTAAAAACAAAAATAAAACATTTTATAACACAGGTTGAGCAGTCAATGACATCATATTTTGATTTCAGCCATATAGCATGGGACACATTGATTTGTCTCAAAGTAGTCTACACAGTCAGCCATTTAGCATGGGGACACACTGATTTGTCTCAAAGTAGTCTACACAGTCAGCCATATAGCATTTGTCTCAAAGTAGTCTACACAGTCAGCCATTTAGCATGGACACATTGATTTGTCTCAAAGTAGTCTACACAGTCAGCCATGTAGCATGGGACACATTGATTTGTCTCAAAGTAGTCCACACAGTCAGCCATGTAGCATGGGACACATTGATTTGTCTCAAAGTAGTCCACACAGTCAGCCATGTAGCATGGGACACATTGATTTGTCTCAAAGTAGTCTACATTGTCCGCATCATGGTCAAACATAAATGCATGGGCTTGTTAACGAAAGTAAAGCCTGTTAATAATTGACAAATTCTTATGATTCAACTTAAAACCTACCACAAGTTTAGCTTTCGATATTTTGCAATGGCCCGTTGTCGTCGTCGTCATCGTCCGTTAGCTAATTCTTGTGTACGCGGTATATTTTAGCAAACGTTAGTGTGCTAGATTAAGTGAAACAAAAAGGTCAACCAATTTATATAATACTCGTATTATTGTTATTTGTGCAGAAGATACTTTGTGTATAGTATTTGTTGGAAATGGCATTAGCTGTGAAAATATTAGCTCTTATGTTGTGTACATAGCATATATATCGGTGTGATATCCTTCTCTTTGGTGAGTTTCATGCACTGTCTGGTATTTAAAGTTGAGTCAATTGATTTAGGCGGTTGTTTAAGCAGGCATTGCGTGATGTCTTCAGAAACACTCCGCGAAAGTGATACCCTAAATAGTAAATACTCTATAAACGTTTAAAGCGTCATAGCTCTATGGTAGGTTCACAACATAAGGGCTACGTTTCTCAAAGAACTTTACTTCATTTTCTGTTTAGCAGTTTCAAAACTGTCGGCCACATAATACACGGGCTGGAACTCGGTGATGGGATACAGCTGTTCGGCGGTCTTGACTGGCTCAAATGGTCGTTTCTCTGGCTTGTCCGATAAACAATACTGCAAAAATAATACCGAACTGTAGGTTTAAATATAAGTCTGCTAGACATCTATTAATATTCAACTTGAATTGTGTATGTCAAGTTTATATATAAATTATTACTTTCTTTTGGCGTGGACCAGTGGGTAGCACGGTGGAATGTAAATCCTGAGGACCCGGGTTCAAGCCGCACCGGCGCCACTGAGTTTCTTTGATGTGTTCTTGAGCAAGACACTTTCCCTAGCCTCGGCATCTGATGGGGATATAAACCGGGCGGTCCTGTTAATCAGCTATCCTCCGAGCACGTTAAACAACCACATGCGTTACTCGTGAGTAACAATAGGGCAGGATTCTGGTTTCTTAGGTAGCCTTCTCCTCTCTCCAGGGCGGCTCTACATAATCAATAATGTGTATGTGGATGAGCCATTAAACAACTTTCAATTTAATTCTGTATAACTAAAATGTCAGAGACATAAAGTTGATTAATATCCCTATGAATATATTACAGGTTTCGTGATCGTTTCGAACATTATTGCAAAGCTGTATGTATTTAAGTTTACCTCGAGTTCACCAAACGACGACAGCAGTCCAGCTCCATAGGCCTTCACTTGTCCATCTTGTCTACACAGGCCAAACTCGATCGTGAACCAGTAACACTGTAAACAAGTACAGTATATAGAAACACTTCTTCATAATCACACAGTAAACACGTATCATTTGGGCATAACTAATAGATGACGGCTGAGGTGCCACCTCGAAACTATCAATGACAAATAGACGACATAAACGCTTTAGTCGGTTCTTATACGCATCACCACTCCTTACTCGGAGTTCATGCCCTTATACTTTTTTTAAGTGTAACCTCGCTCCTTCCTCGGGGTTTGTATGCATAACCCACATACTTTACCCTCGCTCCCGTACTCTGTTTTTGTATGCATACTCTCGCTCCCATACTCTGTTTTTGTATGCATACCCTCGCTTCCATACGCAGTTTTTGTATGCATACCCTCGCTTCCATACGCAGTTTTTGTATGCATACCCTAGCTCCCATACTCTGTTTTTGTATGCATAACCTCGCTTCCATACGCTGTTTTTGTATGCATACCCTCGCTCTCGTATTCTGTTTTAGTATGCATACCCTCGCTCCCATACTCAGTTTTTGCATGCATAACCTCGCTCCCATACGCTATTTTTGTACGCATATCCTCGCTCCCATACTCAGCTTTTATATGCATACCTTCGCTTCAATACTCTGTTGTTTTTATATGCATACCCACCCTCCCGTATGCTGTTTTTGTATGCATACCCTCGCTTCCATACGCTGTTTTTGTATGCATACCCTCGCTCCCATACGCTGTTTTTTTACGCATACCCTCGCTCAAATACTTTGTTTTTGTATGCATACCCTCGCCCACATACTCTGTTTTTGTATGGATACCCTTGCTCCCATACGCTGTTTTTGTATGCATACCCTCGCTCCCGTACTCTGTTTTGTATTCATACACTCTCTCCCATACTCTGTTGTTTTTGTATGCATACCCTCGCTCCCATTCGCTGTTTTTGTATGCATACCCTGATCGCTTCCATACGCTGTTATTGTATGCATACCCTCGCTCCCATACGCTGTTTTTGTACGCATACCCTCGCTCCCATACTTTGTTTTTGTATGCATACCCTCGCCCACATACTCTGTTTTTGTATGGATACACTCGCTCCCATACTCTGTTTTTATATGCATACCCTCGCTGCCGTACTCTGTTGTTTTTGTATGCATACCCTTGCTCCCATACGCTGTTTTTGTATGCATACCCTCGCTCCCATACGCTGTTTTTGTATGCATACCCCCGCTCCCATACTATGTTTTTGTATGCATACCTTCGCTCCCATACTATGTCGTTTTTGTATGCATGCCCTCGCTCACATACGTTGTTTTTGTATGCATACCCTCCCCCCCCCCCCCCCCCCCCCCCACCCACCCCTCACAAACTATGTTTTTGTATGCATACCCTCGCTCCCATACTCTGTTGTGAATGCATACCCTCGCTTCTATACTCTTTTATTTTACTCGGGGTTTATATGCATAGCTTCTCTCTTTTACTCTGTTTTTGTATGCATACCATCTCCTATACTCTGTTGTGTATGCACCCTCAGTTTTTATTTTACTCGGTTGTTTATGCTCTTTCGTTCGTGGTTTCTATGCATAGCTTCTCTCTTTTACTCTGATCGTTTATGCATACCCTCACTATTAATCTCTGATTTGTATGCGCACCATCGCTCTTTCACTCGATGTTTGTATGATTAGCATCGATTAGCATCGCCGTTTTACTCATACTGTATGCATACCCTCGCTCATATACTCTGTTGTGTATGAATACCGTCAGTTTTTATTTTACTCGGGGTGTGTATGCATAACTTCGCTCTTTTACTCTGGTTGTTTATGCCTAACCTCACTGTTAATCTCTGATTTGTAAGAGCACCATTAATCTCTGTATGCGCACCATAAATGTCTGATTTGTATGCGCACCATCACTCAGTATTTTGGATGCTGTCAAATGAGACATGCATTGTGCATGCCTAGACAGTTGAGATGCTTACTGTGGCCAGTTTCTGAATGTAATCGTCAGGGGCCCCCAGCGACGCCAGACCGATCTCTTGCGAAAATTGAGCAAACGTAGGGTCAGCAAACAGCGGCACGTGACCGAGCAGTTCATGGCACACATCTCTGGAATACATATAATTGAACGGTGAAAGGCAAAGCATAAGAGATTTTCAAGATAAACATATGTTGACCCTGAGGACGGCACTTTGAACAAAAGTGTGAACGCTGTACTGGTTAATATGCTCTAATAACAATAGATGAAGTTATGTATGTATTTTGCCAATATTATGCGAAATAACCGAATATCATATCCGTAAGCAGCATCAAAAAGTTGTTTTTTTGCCTATTTCCTTGATTTCGTTAATCATTTTCCTGTTAGTTCAAAGTGATGCCCCCACCTTATTGGTTGGACTGGGGGTGGGGGTAGGGGTGGGGGGGTGGGGGGGGGCGGGGCTGGAACCTGATGCGCTTTCCGAATATATGTTTATCAATTGCGACCAATGGCTTGGCAGATTTTAATCCTGATTTTGGGATAATCTAAGGTCAAGCTTTGAGTAAAGAAAAACAAGATTTGTATGTGATTCTCGCAATCTTGCCGTATACATGAACAATATTATTTTGGTCTTGAACGTGGTGTCCATCCATATAACAGTTATCTATGTTCGCTATCAAACGTGTTCAAACGGTGCCAAGGGGTTCACATTTGGTGTTATGACTTGAATTATACAGTGGAAAACTTGAACATTCTACTACTCTGAAACCGTAAGAGCTAGAGCTCTCACATATTGCATGTAGCATTAGCTTGTGGTTCTCTGTAAAGACTGTTCCATAAGGTTAATTTTGTTCTGTCCCCGGGGATCACATCTTTACTTAGTGTTACATTGGAACAAAATATTCTTCTCTGAAACTACAAGTAATAAATGTCTAATATTTAGCCTATGATCCTTTTCTAAGTGTGTTCTATATTGTGCCCACACCCTCAGGGGTCACATGTTTTACATTGATGCGTATATGAAATATTCTAGAAATAAAATCGTCTTCTCTGAAACCACAAACCATGGAGTCTCAAGTATTGCATGCAGCCTTTGCCAATATGTTGTATATTATAGCAACATACAGGGGGAAAAATAAAAATCTTCTTTTTTAAAACTGTGCTGTTTGGATACTTTGCTTGTGTTACTGAACTGTGATTCCAGGGTCAGTATTGCCCCTGCATAGGAGCTCTTATATTTTATATAAAGGTATATAGAACAAGCTTGATAAACAATCTTATATTTTAGTCTGAAACTGTTATGGCTAAGTTATGATAGTTTTCATAAACATACAGCATACAATTGAACTTAACTATTCTACAACATTATCCCTTGGGTCACTTTTGGCTCAATCTTGGGATCGTTCATTGCACCCACTTCTGGTACTGCTACAAGCTATGTTTTCATGTGAGCAATTCAGAGCCATTTACTTGTGTGGGTATGGGGGTGGGTGGGGGTGGGGGTTGGGGCTCCGCCTTTAAACTGGTGTAGATCCTTGGCCAAATTTATGGGGTGGGGGAGTGGGTGTGGGGTGTGAAGGGGTATTATTTTTGTAATGCCGCTATTGTTATGTTATACCGATTTAGACCGTCCACCCGTTTGTAGACATAATCGTGAATAATGCTGTCCTAAGTTAGAGGAGGACCACTATTGAGATAGGGTTCAGAAGGTCAAAGTAACCATGACGCGATCATGAAAACCTCGTACGTAACCTCTGTAGCCTCATTATGAAACTTCACAAGTAAGGAACATTATCCTTATTGATTTCAGGGTTAAATGTCAAGGTCACCATGACCCATTAATGAAAAACCTTATCCGCATGATTGCTCTTCCACCTTTGTCACCTTACTCGTTTAGCTGTGGATTGTTATTTGTGAGAGGAGGGTTCATTTTGGGTCAATGTGGGCGAGTTCTAGTTTTAAATTGCTTCTGTAGAAAATTGCTTCTGTAGAGGAATGTTTTTTGTTGGAGGAAACGATAAACTAAATATGTATGTATGTAGGTATTTTGGAGATCTAACACGCTTCTGTTTGGGCTTATATATTTCAAAGTGCCTCCCCACCCACACCTACGCAACGCCGGCACAACCCGCCGTCCTGTAAACGTCTTTTTTATTCAGGAAAATCCCTCAGGTTAAACAATATTTAGGATACAATTTGAATTGCATTTTGTTTAACTAAACAAGATTTCCAACAAACGTTAAAGGAAACACACGCTATGGTTAAAGTTGTACATGCACGCACTCATGGTTCAGGGCTATACATATGCCTGGAGCTGTGGCGAATGTACTGTACGGAATCCTGTTAGGGCCATCGCGATCTCGCGTTTTCAATTTCGCGAGATTGCGAGATTGCGAAATAAATTTCGCATTCTCGTCCTATTCTACCTTGAAAAAAACGCGAAGTTTGCAAGCCAAACATCGTGCAAACCTCGCGATTTTATCACGTTTTCATTTGGACGAGATTGCGAGAATGCGAAATAAATCTCGCATTCTCGCCGTATACTACAATGAAAAAAAACGCGAGATTTGCAATCAAACTTCGTGCAAACCTCGCGATTTTATATCGGCATATTGTACAATGAAAAAAACGCGAGGATTGCAAATCAAACGTCGTGCAAACCTCGCGATTTTATTCTTATTAGATTACGAGAATAAGAAATATGTTTTCTTGTTTTTACCCTCTGGTACATCGAAGAAAAAAACGCGAGGTTTGCTAACCCAAACTGCGCGTAATTCTCGCGTTTTTTTCATCGTACTATAGGCCAATATAAAAGCGCGAGGTTTGCACGAAGTTTGATTTGCAAATCTCGCGGGTTTTTTATTGTAGAATACGGCGAGATTGCGAGATTTATTTCGCATTCTCGCGATCTCGTCCAAATGAAAACGTGATAAAATCGCGAGGTTTGCACGATGTTTGGCTTGCAAACCTCGCGTTTTTTTCAATGTAGAGTAGGACGAGAATGCGAAATTTATTTCGCAATCTCGCAATCTCGCGAAATTGAAAACGCGAGATCGCGATGGCCCTAACAGGATTCCGTAGTATCGTGCGAAAAGAAACAAGCACACGATGGTTTAGGTTATACATTCAATCACTCACGGTTCCGGGGTATACATAGGCCTGGAGCTGTGGCAAATGTACTCTATCGTGCGAAAAGAAACAAGCACACGGTGGTTAAGGTTATACATTTAATCACTCACGGTTCCGGGGTATATATAGGCCTGGAGCTGTGGCAAATGTACTCTATCGTGCGAAAAGAAACAAGCACACGGTGGTTTAGGTTATACATTCAATCACTCACGGTTCCGGGGTGTACATAGGCCTGGAGCTGTGGCGGATGTACTGTGTCGAGTGAAATACTCGAAATGCAAGGCCTGCCAAAAAGTCACGTGATGACAGTAAACCAGCCACTGGTCGCAGACGAAAGCCCGTGCAATCTGGTAAGGAAAGAACGTAGTTGACGATATTGTTCAAACCATGTTGAATACAGATGTAGCCAGTTGTAGAGGTATGTGTTCCTTTGTATTAATTACTTTTCAAGCTGACAAATTGTGTATATCGTTGTAGAATTGTTATATTTAGTGTTAAACATACATTCCTATAAGCCAGGGTGTATTCAAATTAATTGTCGGTGGCTAACTATATTGTTCATTTTACAAATTTACAAATCGTTTTAGAGCTTTACCAAGCAGGTAAATCATTCAAGCTATGTTTGCCTTACCCATCAAAAACTCTGAGATATCTTGAAGCTGGGGAATGTTGTCTTCTCTAAATCCACAGTTGTCTTGGAGCAGGGGAAAGATGTGGTTGAACTCCCGACATGCGTGGGTCGGGTACAGCTTGGTCAGCTCGCGGAAAATAGTTCCCCTGCAAGTTTTATAACGGAGATGCATAATGAAGAGGTATTGTTTATTTTATTAAATTGTATTTGAGTAAAAATACAGGATACATTAAAATCGTGTTAAAATCTCACACACTAGTGTTTCCAGTAATTACATGTGCGGTTTATCTATGCTCAGTTGGTTTATGTCGAACCAGATACCCGCATGTGTACCCAGTGTTCTTACGTGCACCACGGGCATTTGTCCAGATTTAAGCATATTTTTATTGAATATTATTTTCTAAGTCCCAATTCTCAATTTATTAAACATCCGAGAATGATAACCGAGAATGATCATGTTACTTAAAAGCAGAGTATATGCTTTATCCTTGTATAGAAACATAAACTAATATTATCGTTGATAGCAGAAACAGACTGAATCCAATTGCTATTATAATTAATTCAAGGGTGTCGTATGATTAGTGAATACGAATAAGTATTCATTAGTACATGGTTCATATATAAATAAGATAATTTGTAATAGTTTTTTGTACAAAATGAAATAACGTAATAGTATAATGAAACTGTACCATGTTTCTATTTCTGCCGGTGTGTATTCAACCTTTGGGATTGGGGTACCACTGAAATAAACAATAGAAATTGTCCAGTCGCATATATACAGAGTAAACAACACAGAAACACAAAACAAAAGGATGTAGAAGCTCTATTGCTTAACATGACTTTTATAGCGATTGAGCGGAAGTGACGTCGTGTACGCTGTCAATTCAATGTCCAAAATACCAAATTGTTTTATCATCATCAAGAAAGGTTGTTCTGTCTGTGGTCCTTGGTGTTCAATTCTATAGAGACAACAACAAACAAGAGAGAAAAGTAGCAGACTCGATTTTATTGCGCCTGTTCATGAGAGGTAATATCCTGTTCAACACCTCTGGTTTAATTTGTATTATACGTTAAAGCCACACGGATTGGGCTTGATGATCGCAAAGGTCCAGTAAGTAAAAACACTACTGATCTGTAGTCGGTGCGAAGTTTTTACTGCCGTCACACAGCACTAAACAAACGTTAGTGTGAATGTAAATGAATATTGAAAAGGGAATCCCTTGGAAGCAACAAACACAAGCAATAGAAGCGAGTAAAGCAGCAGACTCGGATTTATTGAGTCTGTTTATGGGAGATGATGGATTCTGTCAACACTTCTCACGCACTCTAGCACCGGCTTAAGCGGTATCTTTTACTTTAAACTCACAAAGATTGGGCTGATGAGTCCAAAGGAAAATTAAGTAATAACACGACTGATTTGTATTTGAGGCAACTTTTTACAGGCGCCACACAGCACTTAACAAATGCTAGTGTGAATGTCAGTAAATACTGAAAAGGGGATCCCTTGGCAGCAACAAACGCAAACAATAGAGAAAAATAGCAGACGCGATTTACACTCTATTCATGAGATGTAATTTAATATAGTTTGCAACACCTCTCACACACCTAGCACCGGCTTAAGTGTTATTAGAAGACAGGTGGTGTGAAAAATCGTACCTCAACCGGGACTCGAACCAAACTTTGTTGGCTTCCTCTTCCGGTGTTATATATATATATATATATATATATATTTCTTTATTAATGTCTCATCATGGTTAACAACGAATACAAACATAAATAATACATCGTAAACATTATAAGATAGCCATGCCCTTCTAATTAGAATTATAAGAGACTATAGTTATAAAACTATTAACATATTTTAAAAGTAGCTAATAACGATATTAGCATATATATTACACATTAAAGGGACACACGGCAATCTTGTTTTTTTAAAAACTCACGGCGTCCCGTTAGTTTTTCTCTTCACTTGCATTTGTTCAATCATTAATAGTAATTGTTAGAATAGTTTAAAGCAAGTCCTTTTTACATATTACTAACTTTTTCTAATAGTGCATCAATAATATATTTAAAAAATTGGTGAAATAATAAAGAAAAATGGAATATCACTTTTTCATTTAATCATATGCAAGCAGTTTTAAAGTCAAAATGACGCAGGATAACTAAATTGAGGAGCAAATTTTAATGTTGTAATAAAGTTCAAGATTGCCATGTGTCCCTTTAAGACTATGTAAATGATGCTAATATATCTATAAAATATGTAAAAAAAAATAGTATTGCAAGATTTGACGAAAATAAACAAAGCACTATTGCGCTTTAGTTAGAACAAAATTAAAAAATAATTCATCTCCTTTGATCAGATCAAAAAGGAACTTATTAGCATTATTTTCATAGAAGAAAATAAAACCGAATCACGATATGATAAAACAAATTGACATTATTTACAGATATAAAATGGACATTGTTTGGCATATTTAAGAAGGAAAAAAGACTAGCGATACAAAAAGCTAGATCGACCTAGATGAATTACGTAGCAGGATTTGGCACATCTGCACTTGTCGCTCAACGGTTATACACGATTCGATTGACAATTAATTACTCGCCACATGCAACTGTCATAATCAGCTGTTCCCATTGATGTAATATTCTTTCTTTTTAAAGTACATTTTATGTACACAAACATGTAATGAATTATTTTGTATGCATTGCCACATTACTTACTGTTTGTAATTAAATGCAATATCGGCAAACTGTTTCCTCCGGGATCTGTAGACTGGGTCCGTGAATCCCGGATGGTCTGAATCGAGCTCCGAACCATAGCTCAGAATCTGGTTGGCAAATCGGTCGATGTCAGCCAGTTTACGCGGGAACCACGGAACTACGTTAATCAATATAAAATGTTAACATGTAGGAACAATTTGAAAAATAATTTATTTTAACGAAATGAGATGTTAGTTAAAGCGGGAAAAAAAAGGTTGTTGTGCCTGTATATCATTATGAAATAAAGATAGGTGATATGTTAGTAAACCTTTAATATGTAAAGCCCAGTACAAGACCATGCACAGATAAAATGTTAAATAGTATAATTATGTGGTGCATATTCTGATAATGCGTCTGTGTTCGGTAAAAGAAGATGTGTCGTTTCGTGGAGGTAAGACCCTACTACGTATCTAACAAATGTCAACGTATGATTTTAGTGTATATGTATAGGTTAGAGACTATGAAGAGAATCGAAAGGGAGGGAGCGTAGCGACCGACCGCGGTTTCTTAATAGCGACGATTTCTCTTCATAGACTACATCCGACTAAGCGCTAAACCATAGGCTTTTTATGTTTTGGATAGAGGCTATGAAGAGAAATGTTCACCATTAAGAACCCGAAAGGGACGAAGCGTAGCGACAGACCGGGGTTTCTTAATGGTGAAGATTTATCTTCATAAACTCTATCCGACTTGGAATTTGCCATAGTTTTTATCGATAGTTGCTATATATAGGTCACACTCTTAACCGTGAAGACTGCTTGTGCAAGTTTTTGAAAACCTGAGGCAAAAGTAGGGTAAATACTAAATAGCTGGGCTATATATAGGTCACGCTCGTAGTCGTGAATCTGCATGAATAAATGGTGCATCTGAGGCAATTGATTGGTTGAAAAAGAAGGGTAAACACTAAAATCATTTTCAAATACTTGCACCATTTATTCATGAACATTTTACTACTAGCAATCTTCGCGGTTAAGACCGTGACCTATATAGAGACTATCGGTAAAACCTATGGTAAACACTAAGTCGGATAGAATCTATGAAAATAAATCTTCGCTATTAAAAAACCGCGGTCGGTCGCTTCGCTCACTCACTCTGTCCTACACATAGATGTCGGAATCCTCTCGTATTAATGAGTAGTCTGCTTAAATATATAAATATAATACAACTATAATACAACTATAATACAACTATAATAAAATATATGTGATTTGTTTGTTTGTTTGTATGGTGTTTTACGTCATTTTCAACATATATAAGATTATATATGACGGTCGACTTTCTTGTGTTGGAGGCAGACCATCCACTTTTCCTGGATAGAACCAGTACTGGACACCTCCCGCCATCCGTAAGAATCGACACTTCCTCACTTACAAGACGAGCTCCCAGTGGGATTCGAACCCGCAGCGGTGAGAGGCGAGAAGGTTTACAACGCAACGTCGTTAACCACTCGGCCACAAAATATATGTGATAAAAGATAGATAGATAGATATATATATATATCTGCGTATTCCCAGCTTGACATAAACTTAATTATCGGTACGTATCGATAAAAAGACAGCATACTTTCTATATAAAGTTGGCATATTTAAATGGTCGATTTGTAAGCAGTGATACCAGGCACCCATATGTTAAGGGGTTGAATTGACAGAGTACATTTTCCCCCGCCCCCAACACCAAACAGGCTAACTGACCATGTAAAAACGTTACCCCAAAACTCGTAAAAGTGCACCTGCTTACAATTCGCCACACCATATATTTAAAACAGTTGAGTGTTCCCCACCCCTCCTTACATCTGTAATATATCTATGCTAACTATACCGGTATTTGATCTCCGCTATATTGGTGCTGTGTCATATCGGCGTGTGCGATATGTTGGCTATCATAACTACGATATATCGATAAGCGTGCTGTGATATATCGGTATATGAATTTATGAGTTTTTACCGTCTGTCTTACTCTTGATTGACTGTCTCTTTCCTAGAGGGATTTAAATGCAGTATAATACAAATCGTTAGTATGGTTGATGTCGCAGATGCGGATATAGAAAGCGAGTGTGTTAAGGAAGTGAAAAACAAAATAACAATATCATGCACACACAATAACACGAATTCAGACCATCTGTTCACCCGTTTTTACGCTAACTTATGGGTAAAATATGTTTTTATAACTTTAGTTTTGAGGTCGATCCTCTCCTACCATCCACGCTTGATCCGCACCTGTATCGATCGACGTCACTGACACTATATGAAAGTATTGACTAAACAAAATTGTAAGGTGACTCTAGATCGCTAATGGGGCCTTTACACAGGATGGCGACCTTTGTGCCTCCCGTGTGCGACCATAAAATTTGCCAGGTCGTCGTTGGAGGCTCAAAGAAGGCAGAATGGTTGCCTAGGTCGTTCAAAGGTGGTACACAGGAGGTTCAGACATCGCCATGGACGCCATGGTCGCCGTGAATTTTTGAACATGTTCAAAACAGTCGCACAAAGGTCGCCGAGGAGGTTGGTTGCTCAAAGGTGGCTCAAAGGAGGCACAAGCATTACCGTGGTTGCAGAATGGGGGCACAGTTGTCGCCCAATGGTCGCCAGGTAATAGATGCGTTCTGCTGTATTTTTTTTGGGCTGAATGGTCGTCCAGTGATCGTCGTTAGTTGCCGTTGGTCGCCGATGATGGCACAGAGGAGGCTCAATGGTTGCCCAAACATTGCTCGGGGGTCGCCTATAATCGCGTTGGTTGCCGTAGGTTGCCCAGGGGAAGCACAGGGTAGGCAGGCAGGTGGCTCAGTGGACGCACAGGTCGTTCGCCATGAAAATGCCCGAAAATTGCATTTTTAGTGGTTCAAGGAAGACACAAGGATCGCTGGAGCAGTTACATAGAAACATGATTTTCTGGGTTTAGGCGACCACTGAGCGTCCTGGCCATTTTTTGGTCGCTCAAAGGTGGCACAAAGGTCGCAGCCCTGTGTAAAGGGGCCTTAACCTGGTAATCATGGAGTGAGATTTCATAAAAACGGGTTGTGGGGATGGGGTTAGTGGTGGGGGAAGGGGAGTATATGGATGGATATGAATCAGGCAACTTGTTTAAGTTTTTATTGATATTAACATTCTAAACAGATGTGTTAAAGATCAGATAAAAAATTAAGTAGCCACAGATTTAACAAAGGAAAATACAATATAGCTTTTTTCAATAAATCAAGGGCCATAACTCTATCGTTACTAAAAAGATCTAGCTGGTTTTCAAACTTGTCCAAGGTTTCAATGTAAAAATGCACTTTTGCTAATTCAGGGGCCATAACTCTGGTGTTACTGGTCCGATCTTGCCCATTATCAAACTCGTCCGAGATCGTATGGTCATATACAATCTGCGCAAGTCTGGTTAATATTGCTCAAGAAATGTGGCCTTTATCGTGTAAAAAAGATGAAAAACTGCATTTTTTGCGAATTCAGAGGCCATAACTCTGGTGTTACGTGTCCGATCTTGCCCATTATCGAACTCGTCCGTGGTCTTATGGTTATATACAATCTGCGCAATTCTGGTTAATATTGCTCAAGAAATGTAGCCTTTATCGTGTAAACAAGATGAAACACTGCATTTTTTGCTAATTCAGGGGCCATAACTCTGGTGTTACTTGTCCGAACTTGCCCATTATCAAACTCGTCCGAGATCTTATAGTCATGTATAACCTTTGCAAATTTGGTTAAGATTGCTCAAGAAATGTGGCCTCTATCGTGTAAACAAGATGAAAAACTGCATTTTTTGCTAATTCAGGGGCCATAACTCTGTGTTACTGCTCCGATCTGGCCCATTATCGAACTCGTCTGAGATCTTATGGTCATATACAATCTGTGCAAGTTTGATTAAGTTTGCTCAAATAATGTGGCCTCTATCGTGTAACCAAGCTAAAAGTTGACGACAGACAGGCGACAGACGACGGACGAAGAGTGGTCACAATAGCTCACACTTGAGCACTTCCTGCTCAGGCAGGGAGTAAGTCTCAGTTTGAACAAGCAGAAGATAAGCATTCTTAAAAAGAAAACATATTTCTGTTTAAGAATGTAATGTTCAGCTGTATAACTGTAAACATGTTTGTTGACTTTCGATAAGGTATGACAATATCTAAGACTTTAAATATCCCGGTGTTTTGTTTGCATGTCAGATGGGAAAACATTAAAGCATAATGAAAAATGCAATAGTGGTCTAAGACCTTCAACACAGCAGTTTTAATATATTCACATGGACGTACAGATATATTTTCCTTTATTTAAAAGAGTTTCGTACATAGACAGTTTATGAAAACGCTTAAGAGAGATGATGTTTTATGGCAATGCATAACCTTTGTTGAACAATAGACTTTGAACACGGGACGTTTGTATTAACAATATTCATATGAATCAACGCAGACGAACATTGTATTTTTAACTTGTAACAGAAAGTAATTTGAATGGACGTTTTGGGATTAGTGTGAAAATGGAAAACGGGTGGTGGAGTTTTCTTTTTCTTGCAACTAACTACTCCAATGCACATTTTTTCTCAAAAACATTAGTGGTGACATTTCCTTGTGCTTGTAAATAAAATGTCACATGGTGAACTCAATCGTGCAAACTCGGCAAATCCCGTTATTCATATATAACTTACATATTTTGAGAATCCTAACTCTATAGACACAATATAACCAGTCAGATAAAACCGAAGAACTGGAGCGTTGTATTAATAGTTACCAACCCATAATTCATTGTACATATATTCAATCACGGATATTTTAAGAATCCGCAAATAAAACTATACTTCTAATCGGCATATATATATTATTATATGACCTGAAATCCTTGATAGAGTTTTGATAAACGTTCTTTAGCGTAATTTTGCAGTTATTTGGCTGGTTAGTTTCTTTAAATTAACATCGGGAGATATGATGCAAATTGTACTGTAATACTGTGTACACACTGATACTCGACAAACCGTCTGTAACAGCTCTGTTGTATTGCTGAACATAGTGTGGGTAACAACTTGCCCCTCCCCAACGAATACAGGTAAAGCTTTTTGGGTACATTTTAATATTTACCTTCATCATTACTCGATTCACTGCATTTTGAACGTCTCTTGCCTAAAATAATTCGAATAAATTCTCATGATAATTGCTGCCGTTGATTGGTCAAAGAGAATCATATGCCAAGGTTTCATTTTTCGGCTGGTCATTTTCATTCTTCGGTTGGATGATATTTTTCATTATTGGATTTTTAATTGTTCACTTAAATTCGTCTTGTTTCGGCTGCGTCTGTTAAGAATTGCTCAATACACAATTTATTCTCACAAATTGTTTCGTTTCATTTACGACTAAAATTAGTAATGGCCAAAAGTGGTATCAAAGTCTGTCGGTACACATTCCATTTGGCAATAATACATGCAAACTATCCGAACTGTTTATATAGATGGGCGGGACCAAACCCCATTGTCATAGTGGGTGCAGAATTAGTTCAGCACCATAACGCAAGGATACAAGCAACATATCCATATTACAATTTTAGAATTTGATTGTTGATTGACCGGTTGACCAATAAACCGTTTCTTCGTTTGATTTTATACATATCTCACCTGTACTTCCCTATAGTTTCCTGCTTAGAACCATGAGTGTTTTGTATCGCGCTTTCTTACCTGTGTCTTTCTGGTGTTTCCTGGTCATAATCGTAAGCGTGTGGGATCTTTCTTTCAAGTTTGTTATGGCTTCCTTAAGACCACCTTTCTTGTTATCACAGTTGACCAAGAACTCGTATTGTCCATCTGACGCCTTGGCTGGTCGAGATTCTATGTGGTACAGATTCACGTGGTGCTTCTGCAATCGAAGAAGACAAACGTTTGATTAAATTTAAAACAATAACCCGCCAAGCATACGCGTTTCCGGACATTTTTTTCCGGTCAAACACGAATATTTATGCTTATTTAATGTTATACTACGTGTTTCAAAGAAAATGCATTTCAACGTAGTTCGTAAAATAATTGATAAAAGACAGGTAAGCAGATAAGTTTGAAAACCAGCAAGATCGGATTAGTAGCACCAGAGTGCCCTTGATTTATAGTAAAGTGCTATATTTGGTTTCGTTAGCACTATATAGCTCCCTCGTCTTTCGTCTCATCTTTATAAATCTTTGTCAATAGTTTAATATCGTTATTAGCTCGGACAAGTTCCAAAACTAGTCATATTGTCCAAGAAACAGCAGAGGTGTGTGGCCTTTAGACAAATAATAAGTTCATAACTTTATTGAGATAGTTGATCCAATGAAAGTTCGGATAATTTCGAAAACTAGTTTTATCGGATTCTTTTGCCTTTTAGTTATTAAGGAGAAAAATACAAAAGGCTATATTTGGAATTGATAAAACTAGCTCATTCATTTCTCACTAAATTCGTCATCAGTCCGATGAAAAGTGCGGACATGACCAAAGCAACACACCCCTCTCTTCTTCGCAGTGGGAGCGTGTTGATACCAGACTAATAGGACGAATACATCCGTGGATGTACACTTCAATGCATTTAGGAGTGCTGCTTCTCACTCTTGCGTATGCTAGGCTTTCCGGTGTTCCAACCCTTTGCCTACACGAACACTAATATTCAACCAGAAGTACTAGTACCTAACGTACATTAATATTCAACCATATAGTACACTGATATTCAACCAAAAGTGCCTATACACATACACTGATATTCAACCAGAAGTGCCAAAACACGTACACTAATATTCAACCAGAAATGCCGATACACGTACACTTATATTCAACCAGAAGTGCCTAAACACGTACACTAATATTCAACCAGAAGTGCCTATACACATACAATGATATTCAACCAGAAGTGCCTATACATGTACACTGATATTCAACCAGAAGTGCATATACACGTACACTGATTTGAAACACGTACACTGATATTCAACCAGAAGTGCCTATACACGTACGCTATACACGTACACTGCTATCCAACCAGAAGTGCCTATACACGTACACTGATATTCAACCAGAAGTGCCGATACACGTACACTGATATTCAACCAGAGAGTGCTAATACACGTACACGGATATTCAACCAGAAGTGCCGGTACACGTACACTGATATTCAGCCAGAAGTGCCGGTACACGTACACTGAACAGAAGTCCATGTGCACTGATATTTAGTGTGTTTCATGTGCTAATACTAGTACATTAAGCCAGATGTCGGCGAGTTCTGTAAGGGAGGCAACTCACAAATGTGAACGCATCAGGAAGTATATTAAATGTCAGATGTCGGTGAGTTCGTGTTTTAAAGGTGAAAGAAGTTTAAATTTAGAGATGTGATCAGATGTTCTACATGTAAAACCATGACCTATTAAATACCTTATCACTGAGTGTCCCTGTAGTTATAGCTCGGTGTCATATATACGTTATTGTAGTCAGATAATGAAGATTTATAAGCACACATGTATTTTGATTTCCATCCACTGTCATCAATATGGTTTTGTTATACTAGTGTCAAACACCTTAAATCCGGACACTGGGGCGTCCATCATCCGGACACTGGGGCGTCCATCCTAAAATAATACTTGTACTAATACTGATAAAACCTCTAAACGTTTACGCTTATAAATGCTATGAAACGGCAACAAGTCGCATATACAGTATTCCAACTGTGCAATGAAATGAGTTATGTCCCCTCAAAAGAATGCCATACTGGCACGAGAGGTCGTGTCTTTGAAAAACCGGTGACGTGATCCTATCGAACATGGGAACTCATGGTCAAGATGCTTGGCTTGTCAATGACTAGAGGTTTTTTAATTGCTCAAGTTTTATTCCTTCTTTTTTTTCATATCCGTAGAGATCCAGTGGCGATAGCTGTATTAGTCCCATTTTCAAGCCCACCAAGTGCCCCAATCTCTCCCAGAGGCCATTACATTGACCTCTGTCAAAGTCTAAGAAAGTAGCCTGCGATCACGTAATTGAAGCATTTCATATTCTTTCATATTCAGTTAATTCAGAAAAATATTAGTGCAATCAAGAAATTTTGTATTTCCGTCGTTTTTCATCGTTTGCCAAGATTCTTGGTATTTGGTGAGACGTTGACAGAGATATGTGTATGCAAGGAACGACAACTCCGGGTAGAGATTGCAAGTGCCCCGCACTGATGGCGTAATGATTACGTTATTATTGGTCACCATCTGGGCTGAGAATATCAATATATATTAAGCCTTTCATATATGAACGAAACACTATACAGAAATTAGCTATTTCTAAATATAATGTATGCAATTTATGTAATTTGTAATGGTTGTAAACTTATATGTCATGTTTGTAAACTTTATATGTAACTATTGATCATTATGATAAAAAGCATATTGACCATTGTGCTTAGAAACGTTTTTTGATGAAGAATGCAAGCACATTGGTAATACGGACCGTCAGTAAAGTGTTTTCATTTACTGAGACTGCGTGTCTCGAAGATGGACTGTCAGTGAAGTGTTTTCATTTACTGGGTTAGAAATTGTCTTCACTCAACAACGGGTATCTATGTCATTGATTATTTAAAGTCTGTGGTAGACAAGCTAAGTTAGTCAGCAATTGCAACAACTATTAATAACTATTAAAAATCCGTGGTAGATTAATATACATGTATATCTGTACTAATATTCACATTATATGATATGTGTTTATCATACGGATAACAAGCTGTTTTATTTAACGCATGCGAATTGTGATAACTGTAACTGATTTATGTTAGGACGCCTTCTCATTGTATCAGCTGTGTTGAGAAACAGTTGGATATGACTCGAGGGGTCAGCGCAAAACTATTGTAACTACATATGAAAAAAGAAGGAGATACAATAGTCTTGCACTGAACCCTTGAATGTATTGTTTGTAATACCTACACTGTTAACATGCTTTGTGAAATTGTATGTTGAATCCTCACGGCCTTTTAAGCCTAATGGAAATTGGAAATAAAGATATTGATCTAATTGGAAATAAAGATATTGATCTAATTGGAAATAAAGATATTGATCTATCTATGAATTGTTATCATTTATGGCAAAACAAAAGCAGGATTCATGTCATTGTTGTCGTCTGCTGTGTTTGTGTGTGGGTGTGATTCATTGGTGCTCTATTCATTTAAACATGCATATATCAGTGTTATGCTAAATGCAAGCATATAAGCTGATGAAACAGTAGTTGTTTTATATCCGTCGCCTAAATATCCTAAACAATTAGTTAGTGTTCTTTAATTAGCAGATCTGTCGCCGTAAACGTCAAAGCAATTAATTTGAGTTCTTTGATTAGCATACATTGACAGTACGTATTCATCACATGCTAGATCAATTCCGTTTCATCTCCATATTTGACACTTTATTTCTACAATAATTGTATAAAAAAACACGTTCGAATAATGTTACTGCTTGATGAATTGTTGATGTTCAATTGTAGATTAAGATCACGTGTTTTATATACCTTATACTGTATGAAATGCGATTTGAAGCTCATAGTCTGCCGGTTCAGTTAACATTTAAAAACAAAAATAACCCGCAAGACAACGGCAAAGTTACACTACAACACCGTTTGTCAAAACTCTATGGTCAAACTACACCAATTCATTTTCCATAGGCCTACCTTATAGCTCTAAGCTCTGTACTGAGTTCCCTAATATAGGAAGCTATATTTTTATTACTTGTTTTGAAAGACCTTTTTTAGTTTTATCAAAATAACATACAGAAACCATACGTTGAGTATGTTTTGAAAAAGCTGTTTGGGTCGGATGGTGCTGACCCACCTACTTGCATGTAGAAATATGAGGAAAATGTAAAATATACTTCTTTCTTTGATTATGCAACACATTGTGAATACATTGCACAAATGTATGATTGAACCTTTATAAGTACTTCTAAAGTTGAATTTTAGCAAGATTTTTTGGTTTGTTTACCTTGACAACCAATCAAAATTAAAAGATTCTGTGTAATAGCTCCGAATTTACCTGGAACTTTTTCTCTGCCCGCTGATTGGTTGGTAATTGGTGTAGTCTGATACTATCCAAGTGTTCAGGTTATTTAATAATGTGTATAATACGATTAAAAGTATCGGTGATCCGTGATTGAATATGTGTAAAATGAATCATGAGTTGCTAAGGCCAAACAAAAATATACCTGTGTTTCCGGTGGCCCGACCCACCCTATTTTTAAGGGGCCGACCCTAAAACTTTTTATGAAAAAAAAAATGCCTACCTACCGACCCTATTTTTTAGAGCATGCAATAGCAAACACACCTATTTTTTTTGTTTGGTCTAAGTCTTAATACGACGATCCAGTTTTGGCGTTTGGTCTGGCTGGTTAAAGCCGTCTATATTGTGTCTATACAAGTTATATAAATATATACCTCATCTTCAGTATGTCGCCACAACATGTTTATTTTCAACCTTAATGTCCTTATCCCGCCATGCACATTTTACAACGGATGTACATCCGTTTTTAAACCTACCGACAAGGTACATATAACTAATCCAAACTCTCTATATATAGACACATAATAGCCAGACCAAACCTCAAAATGTGAGCGTGGAATTAAGAGTTGCTAAATCATAAGTAATTTTACGCGTATTCGAATACTTATAATCGGCACATATACATTATTATATTACCCGAACACATGGAAGAAGTTTTGATAAACGGTTCTTTAGTGTAATTTTGCCGTTATTTGGCGGGTTAGTTTCTTTAACGGAGCTGATACAGCCTTTATTGCGGGTATTAGTGTATTAACTAAAGTCAAGTCATTGTAAACAAGTATCAACCTTCAAAATTGTCCATTCGTCGCTTTTACTAAAAGCCACAATATGTTTTATTTTCAACTTTATCGGAGATCGTACAGTCTTTATGTCGGTTATAAGTGAATAAAATCAGTACTGCAATAAACCACCTGAAATCCCCAAGTTGTAATTGAAACAACAAACACGCTAAAACGCAGCAATCTGTATTTATTTAAAGCTCCCGTATGTATCTGAAATCTTTGACGCAACCCAAATTCCTTTCGCTATCACATGTTGTCTGAGATTGCTTTATAATAAAATATTGCATGTGCCAAAACGGTTTTATTTTTGGAATATTGTTTGACAATATTTTAATTGTCTGCAAATTAAGGTCTTAACGATTTCAAATAAACATTGAGATAGGGAAAGAAAGAATGGATGAATACTAAAATATTGACATACAGACATGCAGACATACACACGTGGCATACTGTGTATATTGTCTATCACACAAACATGCACGTGCATGCGCACAAACATACACACACACACACACACGCATACACACGTACGCACGCACGCACGCATGCGCGGGCTCAAACACAAACACTGACACACGAACATGACGCATACACATATTAACAGAGACAACAACATGACGCATACACATATTAACAGAGACAACAACATGACGCATACACATATTAACAGAGACAACAACATGACGCATACACATATAAACAGAGACAACAACATGACGCATACACATATTAACAGAGACAACAACATGACGCATACACATATTAACAGAGACAACAACATGACGCATACACATATAAACAGAGACAACAACATGACGCATACACATATTAACAGAGACAACAACATGACGCATACACATATTAACAGAGACAACAACATGACGCATACACATATTAACAGAGACAACAACATGACGCATACACATATTAACAGAGACAACAATATGATCATAGCAATACTTGTTCACCTGCCTGTATTTATGACAAACGCTTAAATTCTGGTTTTAGTGGTTAATTTTTGAATGACATATCTATTTGATAAAGTAAACACATTGTTCAACAATAGCATTGTTTGAATTTTCATATGTAAAGCTGTCAAAAACAAGATTGTCAGATTTTCTGATCCATGGATGCTGCAAAACAATCTCATTCCAATCTCATTCCATTCCATTTCATGATTCCATTCCAGGTTTTAGACTATGCCACACAGAACATGTACTATAAATTAAGTACACACTATGCATCGTGTAATACCCGAGGATATACACAGCATATGTTAGTTATTGTGGTATAAATACAATAGAGCACGAGTCTTGCACGTGTACGGACGATAATGCACGAGCGTTAGCGAGTGCATTATCGTCCGTACACATGCAAGACTCATGCTCTATCCTATACTTGTACCATAGCTCTAATGGTTTTCCTTTGTTCTTGCTTATGATATAATTTTCATACACTGAAGGTCTGAGCCTAAACCGTGCTATAACTGCCGGTATATTTCAGCCGTGCTATAAATGACAGATTTGGCAGTTATACCATGGTCTACCTAATTTTACACGCGCGTAGTTGTTATGTTTACAAACAACCTGGCAATCAAAATGTCAAAATGTAAAAAAAAATCATAGCATATTTTTCTCGTATGCTATTTATACTGCACTCTCGGACCTGCGGCCCTGAAAGCCGACCGAATAATGCCAATCAATGCCTGGTGTGCGTGACACAACGCATGGCTCAGACACGACTGGATTTGTTGAAGATTTAAAAACATATCATGTCCGATTTATGGAACACAAACAAACGTTAACGGCAATGCCTTGTTTTATATGAAGTATAAGAAAAATATAAACAAGGAAACGATTTAGCTATAAAACACATTCATAAACATAAAACACTACGGCAAATTCGTTTTTAAATACCACTCTATTAGCTATAATAATTTTCAATAATGCTAATTCAATTTTCAATATTGCCAATTCAAAAAAATATATCATAGAACTAAAATGTTCGATATCGATGAATATTTGCTATATGAAGAGTTCAACTTTAAAAAACACTGTATTAAATTCAACATAGACTGAAGAACACCCCATGACTAAACGCACACAGACACACACGCGCAAACATTCTTCTTAAATACACACGCGCCCATTAATATCGTTCCAAGAACGCTATAAAACTGGATTCGAGTCAATTCTTACCTCAAATATTTTTAGAGCCTCTGCGAGGGCTCCGACTTTTTCGGGAACTGCAAATAGAATTGAGGTGCTTCCATCTCTATCGTCGAAATCCTCTACATAGTTGTGGTGGGGTAACCGGTCGCTCTCCACTTCCAGTATCTATTCAATACAACATGAGAGAATATATTTGACTTGAATATGTTACCAATAAGCTCTAAAACTGTCCCGCCTCTCACCGCTGCGGGCTCGAATCCCACTGGGAGCTCTACTTGTCAAATCAGAAAGTGTCGATTATTACGGATTGCGAGGAGTATTAAGTACTGGTTCTACCCTTGAAAAAATGGGGTGGTCTGACTCCACTACAAGACAATCGATCGTCATACATGGTCTAACATGTGCTAAAACACCTTAAACACCATTTAAATACACAAACTGTTACCAATACCTGATGTTAAATACTCTAACCAACACCTGAAGCTAAATACTCTATGTTATGGTATATAGCATGCGTTTCAAAGTAACTATTATTTTGACAAATACCAAAACACTATTTTTATGAAACGCACTCATTTAAGTTATGTTTGAAACGAGAGTTTATATCCCACAAAAGAGACACTATGAGTTAAACGAGCTTTTGCAAACAGAATGGACGTTTTCATTAGTGCATATTTTATATTGATCATGTTGTTGTTATTGTTGTTTTTGTTGTTGTTGTTGTTGTTGTTGTTGTTGTTTGTTATTGTTATAATTCTATATGTAGGTGTAAAACCACTATTAGCAAGTAAAGCCTTGACATGTAATCGAATGTACCCCAAATTACAAAATGTAATCTCTTTTTTGTTGAAAAATACATTATTAGGCCCATTCCTATTTTATTTTGTTTTTGTATTTATAAGGGAAATGTAAAAGCCCATTTCTATTTTTTGTTGTTGTTGTTGTTGTAGTATCTATACAAAGGCCCATTTCTTTTATATTTTGTTGTTGTATCTATAGGAAGTGTATTTTTTCGAATCGATGCATATACACTTTGTTAGCAACTATTTATGAAAACACATGTACCCTTGACATTCTTAGTAAAAAAAAACGCAATCTTTCTTACAAGTCTTATGACCCCACCTTTTTCTAATTTTATTTTTTATTATGAAAAATACACTGCTGCATGATCCATACTTGATTTGAAGTTGCAGTCGACATTTTAACATGGTGTCAATCGGGAAAGCAATTGGTGGTCTCATACCTATGGTCTCGGGAAAGCAATTGGTGGTCTCATACCTGTGGTCTCATACCTTTATTAACGATTAGTATATACTATACATGTACACGAAGTACTTAAACAATCGCACAAACTGTGGTCATATATTCAGGCCAAACACCGTTAAACACCACTGACAATTGAAGTTAAATATACATCAAGGACGTATGCATATCAGAATGTCGACTAATTTATTAATAATTTAGTTTTCAGTTGATGTAAACAGACGCATACATATTTAAATAACAGAACAGGATAGTTGTTTTATTTCGACTTATACATATACTATCTCGGCATCAGAATATAAATATACACAGTTTAATTAAACACATGACAAGCATGCACGCACGCACGCCGACACGCCGACACACGCACACACAATCTTTCACACACGTAGACACACACGCAAATAGTACAATTTCGTTGAATTCTAACAGTTCTATTTTGTGCGTATCTGTCGAGGCTCAATCCACACACAGGTAAATTCAAACTCATTTAAAAGGGTCCTAACATTACTTGCCCAATTTTTACAGCCTCTCTCACAATCTCTCAATTATTCTTCATACATGATAAATATCAATATATTATTCATATGTACAGCCTAACTCCAATACTTAATTAGTTTACCATACCGTGATATCTACAATGCATATCTACCTAACTCCCCATAGACTCCCGCATTACTAGTTGACGTTTTAACTTTCAACAACGATTTACAAAATGTTAAATGTATTCTTAACATTTCCTCTGACTTTGTAGACCCCCAAATCTCTGCTCCATAGTTTAGAATAGCCCCCACAAATGCATCAAAAAGTTGAAAGTTGACACAATGTTTTAGGTTTTAATAACACAGGTGTCAAGATTGGAATTTTTTTCAGATACGTTACAGATTTAATAACATAGGTGTCAAGACTGGCATTTATTTCAGATACGTCATGTCGGTTAAGAAAGTATTGTCAGAAATGTATGCATTATGTTATACTATATGTAATGCTATTTGTACGGGTTTCATTTGCTGTATTTGAAATGAACGGGAGTTGTCAGCCATACAATTACTGATCGACTTAATCCTCGAATCCGATCTTCAGATTAGCCAATCAGCTGTGGGAAGCATACAGCAAAACACAACACAGGTGGTTGTCTCCGAAAGGTATCGCAAAAGACCGATCAAAAGTGCCTTCTACACTGGGCATCCATCAGTGATTGGCTTAATCCAGTGTGTATGTGTATCTATATCTGCAGGATACTCACACCCCTCATATTGAAGATCATAGGGAAGTTAGTGTATTTTGGTGGGAAAAAGACCAACCACATCTCTTGTGTTATAAGCAGTTCCCAATCCTCCAGGCTCCGCAAGCGAACTGACATACGTTCACATACCAACAAATATTCGACCAACAAATATTCGACTCCGACCTAGGATCCGAAGTCACCACCCGGCGTTGACAATGGTGAAAGGCCAGTGTCACAGTCAACGTGTTAGATGCTAGACCACTCGGCCACGGAAACTCTACGCTGAGTATCCAGCAGAAATGGCACTGTTATGTGCATCAATCTACAAGGAACTGTTCATGCACTTTTAGGTTCTCCAAGAGACTATCTGGTATCGCTATGAAAAGTTATGTTGACTTATATTTAAATAAGCTTAAACGTATACGGAAGCCGCCATTTTGAAACTATGACATCATAGTTCTAACGTTTTTACAAATATGATAATTATTAATTTATTTAAAATAAAGTGACATCAACCCTATGAAACTTAAGTGTACTGAAGATTAGTTAAAATGTTGGTTTTGCATTCATTTTTAGTGATTGTCTTTGCTTTAAATGATATTTGCCAATATGCCATATGTGGTAATATGCGGTATTAGTAATTTAAACCTATGATGTCATAGTTCTCAAAATGGCGGCTTCCGTGTTCGTTTAGAACAACCTTTAAATGGTCATAAGTTTTTTGGTTTATTATCCGATTTTGATAATTGTTTAAGCCTTTTTTCGAGTTTTTTCATAAATAACTCTCAATAATAAAGCTTGTTTGAATATATGTCAATATTTCTTTTAAGTTCAACCAAACGAAAGTGAAACGACTGAAAGCAAAACTTTAGAACTTTTAAATTAATTCAATTCTTTAATGACACTTAACGACTTCTGGTCTTATATTATGTTTCAGCGAAGCAAACCTTACCGTAGACAAGACGGTACTCAGTGAAAAGACTGAACTCAGAGAAGCAAACCTTACCGTAGACAAGCCGGTACTCAGTGAAGCAAACCTTACCGTAGACAAGATGGTACTCAGTGAAGCAAACCTTACCGTAGACAAGACGGTACCCAGTGAAGCAAACCTTACCGTAAACAAGACGGTACCCAGTGAAACAAACCTTACCGTAGATAAGACGGTACTCAGCGAAGCAAACCTTACCTTAGCCACGTTGCACCTGGAGTTATGTGTCCCTACCTTTTGAAAACATTCTGCGCCGCCCTGATACTTTGCATCAGTTTCTTCTTGTGATATACTTCAATTGCATAGTGTTACTGCCTAATGTGTTAAGAGGATATCATCTGGCGTGGTTTCTTCATTTACATTGTCCCGTTTTATTGGGATGACAATTTTAGGGTAAGAGCGAGGTTTTGTTAAACATATAACCTGGTTTAAATCCCTAGCGGCCTTTTTCCATTGACCGTTCCAACGCGGTACCCATATTGTCGACCCTTTTGTGTTTTCACATACTTTGCTTCTATTTTCCCTTGTAATTGTTGTTTGTATGCGTGCCTTTGGTTGACTGTGTTTTGTGAATGCTACTTTTGTTTGTCGACTTGTATACCTATTTTTACTGCACCATAACCAATGACGTTTGCGAGTTGGTGAAACAAACATGTTTATTTATAACAACAAAAATGTAGAAATATTTTAAAAAGTATAACAAGTTATATGGCAACAGTAAGCAGTTATAGTAACTTGAGAACAAAGGCACATACTTAAGATATCAAAACATATTTAAGTGTTTGCATTAATTGCTGATGATACATATTTCTAGAATGTTATGAAGATTTTTAGAATGTTGAGGTAGTTTGAATTAAGTAAAAAAATATATAAAAAAAAAAGCTGATATGATCAGTGAAATGTGTACTATGACAAATGGCTGAGGTAGGTTGACATGTATTCGGAAGAAGTAGTTTGTAGTGGTAAGATATCATACAGTTTTGTTTTTTTGAATGTTTGACACGGATTTTTGTCATATGTGTGTGCCAAGTAGGATGGATCATGAGATTTTCCTGGGTGGAAACCAGTATTGCATGGCCTGCGTCAGCAAATAGCATGCTCAAGCAAAGTTTCAAAGCTGTATCTGTTATAGTTACTAAGTCGTATTTTTTTTTCCAAAAACACTGGCTAAAAAGTGGACCTTAACGGAAAACTTAACCAATATACTAAGTTCAAAAAGGGGCATAACTTTTGCAGAAAGCTGCACAGAGTTATAAAACCTGATATGCTGGGTCATGTTATGATGTAGAACAACTGTATAAAGTTTTCAAAGTTGTAGCTGTAATAGTTACCTAATATATGGACCTATGACATAGCGTCAATTTCAATACATCAATTTCAATACAACAACACGATATTATGGCCAGTCTTTTACCCCCAACATTTTAGCCAGTCTTTTACCCCCAACATTTTTAATCACGTGCTCCTCCATATTTCACGTGCTCCATCAAAAAGTAAATACAAATATAGGCTGCGCGCTCAATGCTCAATGCTCAACAAAGATGATCATGTATATATGAATATAAAAAACAAAAGACTAGAAAAACACAAAGCAAGTACATAATGACTTGGCAGAAGTCATAGCAACAATAGGATACACCATTAAGGTCTAGACAATACAAGATTAAAGACAGACATCAAACGTTAGGCACCATCCCTTTCTGGGTTAAGACACACGTCAGGTCCTCAATCTGTCGGGTTATCGCACAATCAAAGAGTGCACAGAAAAACAACGCAAAGTGGCGAACTGTAAATGGGACAACTACTAAACATGCAGTGCGTTCCAAAATGATAAGTTTATAAATAACGTCACCGTAGAAGTCATGTCGTGATAGTCCGTCGCAGAGAGTTACCTTTATATGTTAAATGTAGATAATGGTCACGATAATAAAGATTTGCAACGTTATTTTCGAAGTTTATGGTAACGATACCGCTGATGGAGTGGCGTTTTATACTATTAAAGTCCTTAACTCGACTGCAAGCTCTAGAAACACGAGTAGATTGTGAAAAACAATGTCAAAATTGAAATCATACCTCTTGCAATAGATGTTGCTCCTTATTTCTCCACTTACAATAGAGAGAGATGTAAATCGAGAAAACAAGCGATAGTATCAAAACTATTAGCTGTGTTGTAGTGAAGTTCTTTAAGATAGGTAGTATTAGCCATGTTAGAAAGAAACAGTTGTCAATATTCAATATGTGATCCAATTATTGAGAGGTGTTATTCAAGTCTTCGATGACATCTGCCGGAGTATCTGGAATATCGTTTCGTTTTGTCTGTAAATGTTGTGTTGTTGTTTTTTCGGTGCTGGCACACAAGCTCATTAATTTCTATGGTAACACGTCTTACGTAATGCATGTGTTTCAGGTTAAACCTATTTCAAATGGAAATCATTTAAAAAAACAGATATGAATCAGCGAGTTATGGGCCTTTATATTATATGTATTCATTGGGCCATGTTATGTTATGTTAAAACAAGAGCGAACATCGTAACGCACCACGAACGCACGCAATCAATATATATACTAACCAAATTGCTAAGTATCAACCTAAGAAAATGTCAATAATATTCTCATTGTTTTGTGTATTTTGAGCTTGATTAGAGATACGGTTAAACTGCAAAATAACGAGTGTAAATCGTCTGCTCTGCTCTGATTGCATGAACATATTTTAAAACACTCAAGTCAATGTGTTTTCTTAGAAATAAGTTATAACACTTATACAACTGGGTATATAGGATTTTATTAAGTACTTCGAATTAGTGAAGCTTTCGATGTTCCTAATTCTAAAGTATGCCAATTATTTTGACATAATGTTTTACTAGAAGTACCACTACAAATGCGTTTGCAAAAGAAAATTTCGAAATATTTAATGTTAACGCTGAATTACAGTTACTTGAATTTCAAACAATATTCAATGTAAAGGGAGGTAATTTAAGATTATCCTTATTTCATTTTTTTATAGACGGAAAATCTGCGATAAATGGGTCAAATTTTTAAGTTTTTTTCTATTATTTCATACCAATTTTAAGAATTTTATATCTTTAAGCGATCTTTGACTCATGTTATGTGTTTTATCAGTACATTTCATGTTTTCATATAAAGGGAGGGTAACTCTCAAAAGATGTAACAATTTAAACAAAAAATAAATGTTTTACAATCTAAACAAACAAAATACTTATCATATAGCTATTCTAAAATATATATATATAAAATACATTTAAAATAAGAAAGTTGATACTTAGCAATTTTGTTCAGTGTACAAGAAGTAAAATATTTGACGGATGTTTGAGGGATGCGATTGCATCATAAAACTAATACCTTGCTTTAACGCGTTTGATCAATGGGGCGTTGGTTTATTGTTTCTTAACATTGCATCATATATATGTCATGTATTGGAACATTTGAGAAGGTCACGTCACAGGTTGCTTGCTACACACGCGTTCACTTATAATTGAGCCAATATCATTTAATCATATCCTAATTACGCTTCATACTCTGCGGTAACTGCACCGGACATTAATTACACTGCAATAGTATAGATCATTATAACGGTGAGACGAAAACGAGCGTACATCACCAATATTATAGACGACCTAATGTGTCTTGGTTTATGTCCTCTGGCAATAGATCATCAGGTCAACTCCTCGCTATAATAGTTATGCTATCGGGATGGATAATAAGATGTGATATTATGTGGGGTTTTGCGTCACGTTAACACATCATATTAGTAATATTTTATTGCAGATATGTAACAACATATGTAATACATATCACAATATTACTACATATGCAAATGGATTGAACAACAATATTTGGACAGCAACCTCCGAGTCAGAGCGAAATAAGATACAGGATGGAAGTTTCTCATCCGACATGCCTCCACCAGGAGGCATACCCACGCAGGGCAGGGCTAAAGCCATGGCCTTATCCACTGAGTACCGATGGGTAATATAAGATATTTTAACCCTTTCACCGCCAAATTTCAAATGTCATCTGCTAACATTTAAATTCAATCCTCCGGTAATATTTTATAAGTAAAGTCATGGATATAAATAGTATGTCTATGCTAAAGTGTTATGGAAACATGCTTACTGGGTAACGCACAGTGTAAACCCTGATCATCATGCGAATAGTGTGCATGTTGATCTGGGCCTACACTGGTCGTAAAATCAGGGTTAAGGGATGATATCTCACAAACAGACAGATTCTATAAGCACATCTACAATTAGGCTCTATAACAAGTAGGCTTATAACAAAAACCCCAAAAAAAAATAAAATAAAATAAACCACATTTATTAAACAATTACAGTAGTTATGAAGTAGAGAGAACTATTAGAAGACTATATACGCGCTGAATAGCTATATTAAAGGGACACACGGCAATCGTAAGGTTATCACGATCGAAATGAGCATCTCGATATATTTACCCATTATCATTTTGACTTTAAACCTGCTTGCATATATTTAAATAAAACGCTGAGTCTTCATTTGTTCCCGTTATTCTACTATTGTATAAGTATAAATATCATATCGGTGCAGTTTAATCAACAGTTAATAATATACGAAAACACAATTTGCTCTGAACTTTCTAATAATTAATATTAATAATTGCAAAAAAGCAAGTTATATTTGGACGCCTTGAGTTTTATACAACTCAAGATTGCCATACGTCCCTTTAAAGGGACACACGGCAATCTTGATTTTTTTTAAAAACTCATGGCGTCCCGTTAGTTTTTCTCTAAACTTGCATTTGTTCAATCATTAATATTAATTCTTAGAATAGTTCAAAGCAAATTGTTTTTACATATTACTAACTTTTTATAATACTGCACCAACAGCATATTTAAACATTTGATAAAAACGTGAAGAAAATTGAAAAATCTCTAGTTTTTTTTATTTAACTATATGCAAGCAGTTTTAAAACCAAAAGGACAGGATAAGTAAACCGAGGAGCAGATTTTAATGTTTGAATACAACTCAAGATTGACGTGTAATACTGATAACCCTATTTCCTGATCGGACAAAGGAAAGGTTCATTTAGTTCAATACATGTGAATAAAGTATGACATTGCAATAGTTAACGACCGTCTTTATCGTTAAACGGATTACCTATTAATGTATCAGTTGCATGTATGTATAGTGTTCATAGAACCTCATCTCTACAGCACAGTAAACTATATACCCAATACATACCAAGTCAAAATTAGTTATTTAGCCTAATTAGATACAATACCATTTGAAAAATAAACAAGTACGTTGGTATATTAAGAGGATTACGTTTTAAATGTGTGTTTAAATAGGTCATAGGCGTCTGGCTAAGTTAAATACAATTTGAATTGCTTTGCGATTAATGTAATCTATTACAAACAATGTATTTTTTATATAAATAGCAGATTAACAGTTAATGGAGTTGAACCGGAGTAGTGTTATGTACAAGTTAAATAAAATATATGTTCTGTTCCGTTCCTAAGCCTGGTCCGTCGCATGATGGCCTAAACGGGGTGGTCCCGTGTATCGGAGCACGTGGTCCCGTGTATCGCACGCAGCACGTGGTCCCGTGTATAGGAGCACGTTAAAGAACCATAGAAACCTACTCGATAGTAAGATTAGGACACGGATATCGGATTCCTATGTATCATTACCAACTCTCTTGGGCGGCTTTACATAATCTAAAAGACAATTCAGTTTAGACCCATATTTTATGAAATATAAAAAAATAAAAAAATAAAAAAATAAAGTGCAATCACCTGGAGACACAAAATATAAAACGTGCAGTCATTGAAGACAATGCATGTATTCATCTGGAGACAAAACATGCAGTCAGTCGGAAAGAAAAACATGCAGTCATCTGGAGACAAAACATGCAGTCAGACAGAGACAAAACATGATGTCATCTGGAGACAAAACATGCAGTCAGACAGAGACAAAACATGCAGTCAGTCGGAAAGAAAAACATGCAGTCATCTGGAGACAAAACATGCAGTCAGACAGAGATAAAACATGCAGTCATCTGGAGACAAAACATTCAGTCAGACAGAGACAAAACATGTAGTCATCTTCATATAAAACATGCAGTCAGTCGGAGAGACAATATAATTATGAAGTCATATAAAGACAAAACATGCAGTCATTTGGTGACAAAACATGCAGTCATTTGGAGACAATATATATATAGTCATATAGCTCCATACAAAACATGCAGTCATCTAGTAATCTGGAGAGAAAACAAGCAGTCACATTATTCAATTGGAGACAAAACATGCAGACATTTAGAGATAAAATATACAGTCATCTAATTGCAGACAAACCTTGCAGTCAGTCTGAGAGACAAAACATGCAGACATTTAGTAATCTGTAGACAAAACTTGCAGCACCACTAGTCATTTGAAGACAAACATGCAGTCATGTGAAGACACAATATGCAGTCATCTTCTCATCTAAACATAACACATGCGGCAACCTTGATTTTGTGTTGTGCTTCCGTGCGTGCGTGCGTGTTTTGTTGTTGCGATTTTTGTTTAGCATATTACTGATTGTTGAATATAAACTTTATTTATACATATTGAATCACCTTTTGTTTAATTATAAGCAACCAGGTTTAAAGCCAAACTGATATTAATATACCAACGTGCAAATTGGCTGGTCATACTTCTGGATTGCCGTGTCCCTTTAATGCTCAGTATGGCCATTATTAATATAAAATAATCTATACACTGTCATAAATAGTTGGCATGTAGAATTAATGAATCAGAACGATAGAACAAAAAAAACTTACCGCTATTCCGTTTGCAACAACTTTTGCCTTTTTCGCAGGAGATATTCCCCCATCCATTTTATACGATTTTGTTTTTTAATTCACAATATGTTCCGTCGGCTGCCTTGCTGAATTGTCCTTCACCGATAATAAAATAACAACAACAGTTTCTGTTCTGATTGGCGGGGACGCACACACCTCCAAGGAGAGTATAGTTTGTTTCATAGTTTGAGCCATCTTTTCTAGAACAACGCTATGATTGGCGGAGACGCACACACCTCCAAGGCGAGTATAGTTTATTTCATATTTTGGTATGGTCGTGCGGCATTACATTGCATTTCATTTCTTCTGAAATACCACGGCTTGGTTTGTGGCAGAGCGTCCGCCTAGCATGCGTGAGGTCGTTGGTTCAGTCCCCGGCGGTTCAGATTACATACAAATGGTACTAGTAGCTCCTTGCTTGCCGTTCAGCATGTAAATGGTAGTTCTATGACTGATCGGCCTTGTTTCAGTATAATGTGACTGGGTGGAGTTTCCTGTCATGTGTCTGGTGTCAGACCAGTCAGGAAGTACTTCCGGGTCTTAGGGTGCTAAAATAGTTCTTTGAAAAAATCCAAAGTTTCTAGTTTGCATGTGTTTTTCCCAAGATTAGTTTTTATTTCATTGTTAAATCTAACCTGAGGTTAAAGTAGTATGTCTGTTGTCATGAATAGTAAGTATTTTACTGTGTTTGTCAGGATTATGTTATAGATAGAGTCTGGTCTAAGCTCGTTGGATTATTTAAACACCAAGATGGGCGTAGCCCACCATCGAGGTGTTTAAATAACCAACGAGCTGAGACAGACTCTATCTTTTTTGTAGCATGGTGTACTTAGTAACACTGAGACGTCATAGTGACCGTACTCTAAATTCCAATATCCGGTAGTTGTAGTACGGTATAGTCACGCCCCTTTAGTTACCCTAAATTAAACGATTTAATGCTCTGCATTCATCAAAGGAAATGTCACCGACCATGCTACAATATGGAGTTATCAGCTAATCTTCCATGTTCTTAATACATGGTTGCTTCCATGTTCTTAATACATGAACTTCCCTGTTGGTTGCACGCACACCTTATACTAATACATACATATTTAAAAACAATTAATATGTACTAATATTAACCACATATTATCTTCTTTGCTGTGCATTTCCTTGTGCGTGAACAAAAGCTAGTTATGTATGAAGAATTACTGTTAGACATGAACAACCCAAACGACTAATCAATTTCCATCAAACTGTCAAACTTGGCAATATCAACTTAATTAATTTAACATACAACAATAATTGCATTGTCATTTAACCATCAATACATATTTTATAATTTAGAAATAGATCTATATACGATTGCGTCATTTTTTGTATGTCTATGTTCGTTCGATTGCATCATTTACGTCCGGCATGCGTTAAGCTTACATAACGTGCCCTTATGGTCTGACGTCGCCCGTCAGCCGTTCGTTTCGTCAATATTAACATTTATATTCACATGGAATATAGTGAATATGAGTCTGTGCAAAGTAGATCAACCTGACATTCAACTTATAGATGGACGCCGTTACTGAAGTTTGTTTTATCTAAAGAACAATATGACCGATTTGTGTCAACGATTAATGTTGTTGTTTTTAAATGCTATATCTCAACAACGTTTCTTCTAATGTTGCGTATGTCAACTGCTGTTTCATAGGTCAACACTTGTGTCTACTGCTTTTTCATGTCAACAATCGTGTCATCTGCTGTTTGATATGTCAACACGTGTGTCTACTTCACATGTCAACACGTGTGTCTACTGCTGTTTCATATGTCAACAATTGTGTCTACTGCTGTTTCATATGTAACCATTTGTGTCTACTGCTGTTTCATATGTCAACACGTGTGTCTACTGCTGTTTCATAAGTCAGCAAGTGTGTATACTGCTGTTTCGTATGTCACCAATTGTGTCTACTGCAGTTTCATATGTCAACAAATGTATCTACTGCTGTTTCATATGTTAACAAGTGTGTCTACTGCTGTTTCATATGTTAACAAATGTGTCTACTACTGTTTCATATGTCAACACGTGTGTCTATTGCTGTTTCATATGTTAACAAGTTGTCTACTGCTGTTTCATATGTCAGCAAGTGTATCTACTGCTGTTTCATATGTCACCAATTATGTCTACTGCTGTTTCATATGTCACCTATTTTGTCTACTACTGTTTCATATGTCAACACGTGTGTCTACTGCTGTTTCATATGTCAACAAGTGTGTCTACTGCTGTTTCATATGTCACCAATTGTGTCTACTGATGTTTCATATGTAACCACGTGTGTCTACTGCTGTTTCATATGTCAACACGTGTGTATATTGCTGTTTCATATGTTAACAAGTGTGTCTACTGCTGTTTCATATGTCAACACTTGTGTCCACTGCTGTTTGATATGTCAACAATCGTGTCATCTGCTGTTTGATATGTCAACAAGTGTGTCTACTGCTGTTTCATATGTCAATAAATGTGTCTACTGCTGTTTCATATGTCAATAAATGTGTCTACTGCTGTTTCATATGTTAACAAATGTGTCTACTGCTGTTTCATATGTCAACATGTGTGCCTACTGCTGTTTCATATGTTAACACGTGTGTCTACTGCTGTTTCATATGTCACCTATTTTGTCTACTACTGTTTCATATGTCAACACGTGTGTCTACTGCTGTTTCATATGTCAACAAGTGTGTCTACTGCTGTTTCATATGTCAACAATCGTGTCATCTGCTGTTTGATATGTCAACAAGTGTGTCAGCTGCTGTTTCATGTGTCAACACGTGTGCCTACTGCTGTTTCATATGTCAGCAATCGTGTCATCTGCTGTTTCATATGTCAACAAGTGTTTACTGCTGTTTCATATGTCAACAAGTGTGTCTACTGCTGTTTCATATGTCAACAATTGTGCCTACTGCTGTTTCATATGTTAACAAGTGTGCCTACTGCTGTTTCATGTCAACAATTGTGCCTACTGCTGTTTCATATGTCAACACGTATGTCTACTGCCGTTTCATATGTCAACAAGTGTTCCTACTGCTGTTTCATATGTCAACAAGTGTGTCTACTGCTGTTTTATATGTCAACAATTGTGTCTGCTTCTGTTTCATGTCAACAATTGTGTCTACTGCTGTTTCTTATGTCAACAAGTGTGCCTACTGCTGTTTCATATTTCAACCACTGTGTTCTTTAATGTCAACATATGCGTGTACTGCTGTTACATAAGGATGTCAATTTCGTATTTAATTGAGCTTGCATCTATCAAACTAAGACATATCAGTTCTTGTCTGAGTAGCATATAGTTATTGCAACATCAATGCGAACGGTCTAACATAAACAATTTATCACTTTTTTCACGTCATACCACAGTTCGCAACCTTTAAAGCGCTTTTGGAATTACAGCGGACTTGCCTATTTTCATTGATGTAATAGAATGAATGCATATTCATGGATACCATCATTTATCCGACGCCCGACTTTGCCTATTTTTCAAAATCATCCATGGGCTAGTTGCCATCCAAATGCCGTCATATGTCCAGCATCCCTTGAGACTATCTAGACTGTCACATCCATTAGCTTTTCGTCAAATACACACACGCGTTGGCTATTACAAATATTCATTCTTTCCGCTTGCTGTGGTACAATGGAACAGTCTGCCGACTAGCATTGCCATGCTGCCTAGCTTAGATTCGTTCAAGCCGGCCGTGTGCTCTGTTAGCCACCAAATGCCATAAATTAAAACGCTGTCTTTTATTTTTTTAAATATCACTTTGTTCTTCATCGAACTTTTAACATACATAACACGTTCATCTTTATTTCACCTTCACCTTATTTTACTCTTTCTTTTACATTACTCACAACCGCACAGACGCGCACCTGCACATAATCTTCGAAAGAGGGTGATGCAGTATCCATAGATAGATAGATTATCAAACTAAGACATGTACCTCTTCAGTTACGGCACGATCCTTTGTTACTGTCCTGAATATTCGTAAGTTACGTTATGATCCTTTGTTACTGCCCTGTATATTCGTTAGTTACAGCACGATCCTTCGTTAAAGCCCTGTATAGTCGTTAGTTACGGCACGATCATTTGTTACTGCCCTGTATATTCGTTTGTTACTGCCCTGTATATTCGTTAGCTACGGATCGATCCTTTGTTACTGCCCTGTATATTCGTGTTTTTGTTAATTACGGCACGATCCTTTGTTACCGCTCTGTATATTCGTTAGTTACGACACGATCCTGCGTTACAGCCAGGTATATTTGTTAGTTACGGCACGATCCTTTGTTACTGCCCTGTATATTCGTTAGTTACGGCACGATCCTTTGTTACTGCCCTGTATATTCGTTAGTTGCGGCACGATCCTTTGTTACTGCCCTGTATATTCGTTAGTTACGGCACGAATGCCCTGTATATTCGTTAGTTACGGCACGATCCTTTGTTACTGCCCTGTATATTCGTTAGTTACGGCACGATCCTTTGTTACTGCCCTGTATATTCGTTAGTTACGGCAGGATCCTTTGTTACTGCCCTGTATATTCATGCAGTTATGACAAAGATTACCTAGGTGTGTGTAATTTACAGTTTCGGCAACATGTTCGTTTCCGATTGTCCATCCGTTGTTGAAGTTGTCTCATTAAAGCTATTACAGTACACTTACTTTTATTATATGTAAATCTCCTTTTGGGTGCATAACTACTACATATGGACATCATTTTTTCAAGGTATAGTTTCGAAAATGAAAATGCTTCGAGAACCTTATTGTCCGCAACAATTAGAAAACTGCAATTAATATTAATATGACACAACCCGAGACCCGATAATGGCGTATTATACAAATGTGTGTTGCAACTTTCTTTACATGGGACGCCTTTTTCTATTTGATAACGAGAAATCAAAAGATCGCTCGATTTCCATATATCAAATGCGTCATTTGCGAAAGCCATTAATATATACAAGACAGAGGAAATGGCTACTGACTCTTCCCTGTCTTGTTCCCTGTAGTGTATTAGATACATTGCCATTACAAGTTACACGACTTGTCACAGTATTATATCGGATCAAAAAAAAAAATGTTAGCACGACTTGTTAGGTAAGTATATTAAAAAAATGAACATTGACAAATTGTTCGAAGGTATTAGAAATGCTAGGTAAGGATGTGATTTTCAAAAAATTGGGTTATTTTTTTATTTTCAAATCGAAATATCAGAATTACTTCCCATATATTAAAAACAACTTATTTCATTATACAAACGTATTGCTTTAAACACAATAAATGTTTGACATTGACAATAATTGACCATTCTGTCATTGTTAAAAAAACACGTTGAAATGTGTTCACAAACGATTGTGTTATTCTCAAACAAAAATGGTTCAGATTTCGTAATTTTAAAATTTTATTGAAAACGATTTTCGATAACCTATAAAAGTATGTTTCCATCGTATTTGCATTTTTTATCACCGACTTTGACCCCGAACATACACGGCTTTGTATTTTCATCTATGGAATTGACATGCATTTTATGTGCATGCGTATCAATTATAGCGTTGTAGGTATTAGACCGATGACCAATTCATTCAGTTGAAACAAGTTAGTATCATACTCTATCAAATTCTTGTATTTTGTATGACAAGCCAAATTAGTAATTATTCCCAAACGATATATATCCCAAACGATATATATCTTTAATCTAGAAATATTTACGAAGATGATGTGTTACGTTACTTTATTAAGGTCTAGCATAGATATCTCTCTTTCTTAGAGATGTATTTCTTTCTTATAGAAATCTCACTTTGGCGCAAGGAGATATCTTGATTTAAAAGATATCTTTTTAAAGTAAAGATATCTTTCTATCAATTACAGACATCTATTTGTGCTAAAAATATATATTTCTACATTAAAGATCTCTCTCTCTCTCTATCTCTCTCTCACGCACGCACGCACGCACGCAAGCGCGCACACTCACACACACCTCACACACACACAGATATGTCTTAGCAGAGATATTTCTGCACACAAGATATCTGTCTAAACAGAGAGATATTTCTGTACTGTTTTGGAATAAATATTAAGATGACCTGCCATATTTTTGAGTCATTAAAACAAACATACAATTTTCAAATTTTTCCTTCTTTTTTTTTCGTTAGCAAAAGCCATGCATTCACGAAAACCAAACAAGTTATCTTCTGTTCCACATATTAAAGTGACATTTGTTGCATATGCCAACGCATTTGTCGTCTGGGACACCTGCTAACACCTGTCACCAACCAAAAATGTCCAGTTCCTGTTTTTTGTTTTACAAATCGATTTGAAGCCAAACCGATTCGAAGAGAATCATCTGCAGATGTACCAGGTACGCTTCCCCAAGGTATTCAACTGAATTGGGTTTTAAGGCGCACCAACACATGAAAGGTTATATGGCGCCTAACATGCTTGGCTCATCCTCTATTTACATCATGATAAAATATGGAGAATGGGCCTAGAACCTTCTTACCTGCAGAACTGCAGAGTTGCTGCAAATTCTATAGTAGACACTCCATTTACGAGGGAGCCACGTCTCCGTGTTTGCATACGCGGTGTCACGACAGACCGTGAATGAGCATGATAAAAAATGACAAAATGAATATGAATGGCGGGGTCCTACCCCTCTGCATGTGACAGTGTGTTTGTCTGTTGTATTCTACCCCGGCTAACGCACGGGGGCCAAGGTATTCAAAAGAAATTACAACGCGCGTTTCATAACTATACAAATGCGATCTTCTGAATATGTTCACATATATAATAGCATGCAAATATGTGTGTTTAAATACCGTGTATATAATTGATTTGTGGCATTATTTCAATTGTTTGATGTTTAACGTCTTTTTCAGCACATTCTAAGCTATGTATATATGACGGTCGATTATTTAGTGGTGGAGGCAGACCAACCACCTCACTTATTCCCGAGTAGAACGAGTACTGTATATATATTCCCGCCATCCGTACGAATCAACAATTTCTCACAAGTCGGAATTCCACGTGGAGCTCGACTTGTGAGAAAATGTCGAATCTTACGGTTCATTCCTGTTGGCGCCATATAACCCAATTCAACTCAACTCTTGTTACTACACTTACACTTATAAACTATTTCTTTTATGCCCACCCCACCCCACCCCCACACACACACCGAAAGGAGGCATATAGTAAATGTTAAGTCCGTGCGTGCGTGCGTGCGTCCGGACGTTCGTTTCTCAGTCAGAAACAATCATTTCTCCGAAAGTATTGAAGAGAATTTCACGAAACTTCCCACAAATGTTACACGGACCCTAAAAGGTGTTTCGAGCGTAAGAGGCCGGTGGAAGTCAAAGGTCATATGAAAGGGCATTTGTCACTTCGTGTTCTGCTCTTATAACATATCAATTCAGAGGATAACAGTTCATGTTTCGGTAAATCGCTCACCATAAAGCTTGCGAATGTATCAGTCTGTCTCAGAACAATGGCCAGTGGGCAGCGTTCTAGTGGTACTCAGAACAATGGCCAGTGGGCAGCGTTCTAGTGGTACTCAGAACAATGGCCAGTGGGCAGAGTTCTAGTGGTTACTGGAAGGGTGATGACTAAGATTGTTTGGTGTTTGTTTGTATGGTGTTTTACGTCATTTTCAACACATGTAAGGTTATATACGACGTCGATTTGTTTGTGTCCACCACACCACCCAATACTATTGTTATATACTGAAAGGAAAAAGAAACGCGACACGAGAATTTCAGCTATATATTGTATATTCTGCACACTTAATTCCATATATATTCCAAGGAAATCCCATGTTTTGTAAAAAAAAAAAGTTGCAGTTAGAGAAAGGACGCAACTGTGATGTTGTAGACGTTTTAATCACAGTACACGTAACAAGAAATTCATAAATGTTGAAGTTCCTCTTTGAAAAATTGAGCCAGTTCAGTACTGTATTTTATGTAAAGAGTTTGCAAAATTTTGCATCCTAAAGTTTGCTCACATGCTTGCGCCAAACGCGTACTCTGTCAATAATGAAACTTGCAGGAATACTATGTGCTGTGTTACGTGTTGTTTTAGTCTTTTTTCCTGAAAGGAAAGATCTTACCTAACCATGTACCATTCGATTAACAGCAGAATACTGTATATAAAACATATAGCGGAAATTCCCGTGTCGCGTTTCTTTTTCCTTTCAGTATATACGGATAAACAAATAACAACATAGTTCAAATGAATGTTTTATAAATTTACTCCCAATGTATTCAATGGAGAAATAAATAACACACCTGTACTAACTAGAACTATCACTGAAGGTGATGAATACCCCCGCTTAAATTTTTAGTGAAATAAAGGACCATAATTCTGTAATAAATTAGGCAATTGACAATGGGTGATGTAGAGGGACATAAGGTCATCAGTTGTTATGTTTATATTAAGTTTGGGAACAACTCATTCGAGTGTTTGAGGAATTTCAGGTAATAAAATTGTGTTACGCATTGTGAATGTGGAGGTTTAATCAAGTTCTACACAACGGCACATTTGTGACATAGCCAGCCATAACTGAGTAAGGTAATCGCTGTACGTGTCTTTGACGACTTTTTAAAACTCTTTGGGGACTCCTAGCATGAAGGAACACTCAAGTTGTTGCTCTAACCAGCGTTAGTTTAATCTGATCTGTTCAAAGCGGTATATAGTAATTTTCCCAGCAATATTACCATTATAGGGTGGTCCAATATTCATGGAAGACGGGTCCTGCTGCCAGTTGTATTTAGCTCTACTACCCAAACGCCAGGCAAGCTCATGTGATGGCACATTGGCTGGCTGTTGTGAACATGATAACTTCGTAAACGTTTTCCGATTTTCTCTCAGTTTGAGACCCAAATCTGCGAGTTAGATGAGAAGGTACTGTATCAAGACATTTTCTTTTGATAAAATTAATATTTGATATTTTTAAACAATCATTAATTGTTAACCCGCCTGGCCTTTTATGTGATAGTGTATTGCCTGCCTTCGTCCGTCAGTCAGTATGCTAATACATCTGTCTATGGCTCATTTTCAGTTCACTTTGCCAGAAAAATGCATTTTGTAAGGCAATCATTACACATCTCAGACTTAGACAGGACGTAGATAATTTCAACAACTCGCCTCGGGTAAAATTTCCAACAACTCGCCTCGGGGACAATTTCAACAACTCATCTCAGACGGACAAATTTCCAACAAATTTCAACATCTCGGACTTCAAAAATTGTCAAAACTTCTCTTACTCTTTGGACTTTTATGCCAATAGTGGGTTGTCTTTCTAAGTCCCTCAGTCTGTAAGTTAACTGTTGTGAATACAATAACTTTTGGACTTCAACTAATTAGATTTGGAGAGTTGTTTCAATAAGACCTTGGACGAGTTTCACAATGAGCACAATTGACAGGTGCATTACAGAGTTACTGTCCCTGATTGATAAAGTAAGGGAATTTCAGCTTGTGAACACGATTACTTCAGTAAACAGATTAGGATTTTTACCGATTTTATCAAAAGGTTACTTTCATTAAAACAACAAAAAGCAAAGTTGGAAGCATTAAAGTGTTATTGCTCTTGATTGTGTCAAAACTTGTGATCACAATAACTTCAGACTTTGATTTCATACGATCTCAGAGAAGCTTGAGCAATATTGACATGTGTTTCAAGAGTAACTGCCCTTGAATATTGAAAAACAGCAGAACTTCTGATTTTTAACACAAGGACTTTACTAAGTAAATGCATTTAGAATGGAAACTGTCAACTAAAATTATCTTGTTCACTTTTTTCAATATCAAGAGCTGTGATTAAGGATCACTGATGTCAATTTTGCTTAATTTTGAACTTGTCCGAAATCTTATGGAAGCAAACTTTTATGTCAATTTTGCTTAGTTTTGAACTTGTCCGAGATCTTAAGGAAGCAAACTTTTATGTCAATTTTGCTTAATTTTGAACTTGTCTGAGATCTTATGGAAGCAAACTTTTGTCATATGTCAATTTTGCTTAATTCTGAACTTGTCCGAGAGCTTATGGAAGCAAACTTTTATGTCAAATTTGGAAAAAATATGAAACAGTATAACTCACTTGATTAAAATTGCCTTTTTTTCAATAATCAAGGGCAGTAGTCTAAAACACATACGTCAATATTGTTCAGTGTCGAACTATAGTCTGAGCTTGTATGGAAACAATCATTCTCCATCAAATTTTCATGAGCCCGTTCACTTATGTTATCGGGTTCAAAATAAAATGCTAGTTAACAGATGACGACGGCTGACGGACATTGCGTAACTGCACAAGCTTGTCTGGCCTTTGGCCAGCTAAGCATATATGCTCTTATCATATATAACAGTTCTCAAAACAAACAGCATTACATTAATAATTTTATACAAAAACACTTACAATATTTACAAAGCAAATCAACAGACAATTAACAGTTTATTTAAAAACAATTGTTTGCAATATTATAAATAATTGCACCTTTTCTACATTGAATACACATGATACAAATTGTTCATTGATAGCAGCTTTCACACTCAGGCAACTCAGAATACCATTCATGTATTAAAGGGACACAAGGCAACTTTGACTTTTCAAAAACTCACAGTATCCTGTTAGTTTGCATGTGTTCAATCATTAGTTATAAGAATAGTATAAAACAAATTTATTTTTTGCATATCATTAACTGTTGATTATATTGCACCAATAATATCTTTAAACCTATGGTAGAATAAGACAAAAAAATGAAAACTCAATATTTTATTGAATTATATACAAGCAAGTTTGTTTGGTGTTTAACAACATTTTCCAGCACATTTTAGGCTATGTACAATGGTCGACTGTTTGTGGTGGAGGCAGACCACCCACTTATTCCTGGGTAGAACCAGTACTGTATACCTCCCTCTATCCGTAAAAATCGACATTTCTCACTTACAAGTTGAGCTCCCAGTGGGATTCGATATTTTAAGTTAAAATGAATAATTATAGGTTATTTAACATGGTTCTGTACAATACGGAGATATATTTGGACGAGTACACAGCTGGAAAAGTCATATTGGACGAGCCGTTAGGCGAGTCCAATATGATTTTTTCCAGCTGTGTACGAGTCCAAATATATCCCGTATTGTACAGAACCATGTTAAGTAACCTTTTTATTCTATACCTTTATTTTAACCAATCATTTATAATTCGGATATAACTTTCGTTTGTTTCATGCTTTCAAGCAAGTCGCTATGAATATCGAAAGCACAATTGCATGTAGGTCTATGTATTTTATATATTGTGTTCGACATGGCTTACTCTCAAGCTTTATTTGCTTGAAAGAATGCCCATTTCTCCGTTGTCAACAGTGATTAAATACTACCGAAGGTCAGTTTCAAACAATGATATATTATGCTAGTTTTTTGTGTTTTTTTTTTGTTATAAAGGAAAATTAAATAAAAATATGTGCAATAGATAGGTTTTCATTACTTGACAACAATTTATGGTTAGGTAATGACAGAAGCCTGTCGGTTCTGATTTTTATTCGGACCTTTTCACGCGTTTCGGTCTTTATCATAGGTTTAACATGGAACCTGTGAAGCGTACAATACGAACAAAATACGGGATATTTTGTACGCGCGTGCGTCCCGATACGGAAATATATTGTACGGTCACATGACTCGAAAGAGCGTCTACGATTGGATGTATAAATTAGGTATAGAATAATAAATTGATACGTTAATTTCAATGCTTCATAAACACTTCCAAGTTCAATGCTTAATAAACACTTCAAATTCAATGCTTCATAAACACTTCAAGTTCAATGGTTGATAAACACTTCAAGATTGCAGCGTGTCCCTTTAAACACAATCCCAACAAGGCAACAGTAACTAAATTGCTACCATTTTGTCTACGGACACAGCTGTCAGGGGCTAAAACAATTGCCAATTCCCAGCAGGAGGTACAGCTCCCCAATGGGAACAGGAAACTCAATACCGGACATAACATTTATTTCGAATAAGGGCTATTCCAATAAAACATACCCGGGACCCCAGGAAGGCAATTTAATAAACATCTATGGGTGAACCCTGTTTTCTGAAATTTGGTTCTTTTTACTCAATTTTACATCTATGGCCTTCCAGTGTCACATCTATGTTTTAATGTAAAAGCCCTAATAATCGTCACCCCCATTATTTACAGTTTTGGCTCTCATCACCATTCCAAGCTGATATGACATGAAATTTAACTTTCCATGTATTTATTTTTACACATCTTCTACCATTCATTACTTATTCCTTTTTCTTAAGAGAAACGTAATTTAATAGAAACGATTCATTACTACCAAGTTAGTAATATAATATATACTAAATGGACAATATTAACCAACATATTTAAGTAAATGGCATATGTTACAAGTACAAGTGTTCATGCCAACATCAAGCTACTCGTAAATATCAGAACTGTTCTAGGTTTCCTCCAGTTGTAATATACCGAGATGCTGAAATTTTCATGCCAAAACCTGCCTTTAAGCAACTTCTAAATTTTGATTTTCTATTTTCGCTCATTTGTGACTGTTATATCCAACATTAAATACGTTGGTATAACTATTACATTTAAAAGTTATGCTTGATTGGAAAGACAGCTCAACTGCTACTTTTGACAATATACATATTAACAATTATTCATATTAATATTTCTTTAAATGTATCCATCCAAAACAAAGGCTCGTTTTCAAATCCTGTTCATTATTACAAGACATATTGTTATTTAACTTTACACCAAATTTATTAGAAATCCTTATCATGCCATCAACAGGCAAATTTTACAACAGATGTACACTGTTTCTAAACCTACCGACTATATAATAACTTACATATTTTGAGAATCCAAACTTTATACACACAATATAAAAGGCTTTTACCAGCCAGAACAAACCCCATAACTGGAGTGTCGAATTAAAGAGTTACCAACTCATAATTCATTTTATGCATATTCAATCGGTATTTTAAGAACCTGTGAATTAACCTATTCTCTTTTAATAGGCACATATACATGACTATATGACCTGAACACCTCGACAGTTTTAACGAACAGTTCTGTGGTGTAATTTTTCCGTCATTTGGCAGGTTAGTTCCTTGAAAAAATAGTGTACAGCCTACAGAAAAGGGTAGACTATCAGTTTAGTTATGAATAAAGTACAAAGGGATTTTAAGTGATAATCACAGTTTCATGGATTTTAGTTTGTAACTTTTTACTGTGTCTGTTTGAAGGAGACCAACAGCGCGGACTGTAATAATGCATTTTGGCAGCACATTTTCCAGCTGCCCTGATCTGTTCATAGGACATTCATCAGACAGAGTTGTTAATTTTGATTCTGGTGTTATGTCACCATGACTACAACAGTTGCTACGTCTCAAGTTCACTCGCACTAGTTCATACACACTTTTCACATGTTCCGAAGTTTGGCCAATCTTTGTGACAATTCATCCTGAAAAACAAGATAACATTATAAATTCAATCTATATATAGTAATACACAAAGGGTTTCGGGTAAACAAAGTGAAAGTAAACAAACAATGTACAGATAGACTGAAGTCAAACAACACACCCTCACATAAGCTTTTCTAGCCAAGCTAAAAATGATTAATTTTCAAAGGTACAAGAAAAAGGTGTATAGTACATGTACTGTAAATAGTTTATTAAATTATAGTATACATACCTGTTCACCAGATGCAGCAGCTGTGGACTGACCTACAGCGGATTGCTGGGCAGCTGGCAGGTCAAGGTTCAACTCAAGTCTGAAATATATACATGGTGAGTTAGTACATCCAACAACCTATTATCGAAACCAAAGGGAAACAATTCCTTAATTTATATTTTCCTTAATTTATATCATTTAAAAAGTGTCTAAGTTCTCCCCCTTGCATTTTACGTACACAGTGAATGAATGAATGGTACTGTACTAGCTAAACCGCCACACCATAATTTTAGACTTTAAATTACTGAGTGCTTTGTTTAAACACAATTTTTCCATTAATATCTTGACACTGATTTGTCAATACATGTAACTATAAACCATAATTTATCAAACCTACCCTTTTGACATGGTATATAACATGTAATTTGATCATAGCGACAAATATACATTGTGTAAAAAATCATATGCATCTTCACTTCATGCCGGGTTCCCTCTCTGGAAGAGGCATGTCAGAGGGAACTTTATCCTTCACCCCCTCTGCTGCCTCAATATAACCTAATTATTAGCAATATCTTGAGTCCTACTCATTTTCTAGTATTTTCATTGGATTAAAGGTAACGCGGAAAGACTGTGTATAATCCATACATGGCAACTTTTCTATATACATGCCATCAAACTGGAGGTTGATGTGACATCATTTCCTTCACGATGTCATGTTGTTTCTCGTACAAGCTAATGTCAAACATTACTTTAACTTGAAATGCAGTTGGTATGATAATCGTTACAGAGTGTGTTAGTGACCTAATATTATATATACGCTGTCAGTAATTTCCATATGAGACTTGAGCTTCGCTCTCACCCAATATGGAATTTCCTGACAACGTATATCCCAGATTAGGTCACTAACTTACTGTGTAACTTATATGATGCAATAACTTCACATAAAACACCATTTCATTTGTTCTAATGATCTACCAACTTCTATCTTGATTTTATACAAACTGAACATAAACATAACATATGGACATAAAGCCAAACCATGATGCATCCTATTTTTCAAATGTGTATGTATACAAAGAAGTGCATGTCAAGTATTTCTTATAGCTACATAATTCTAACATTATGTGTCTTATTTATTCTGTAAAATTAATATTTTCTTATTAACTTGTGTTACCATTTTTATAACAATTTAAAGCATTAAAGGGATACGCTGCAATCTTGATTTTTAAAAAAAACTCACTTGTTCCCTTAGTTTTTCTGCGCAACTCATGTGTTCAATCATTAATATTAATTATAAGAATAGCATAAAGAAAATTGTTTTTGCATTTTATAAATTGTTGATAATATTGCACCAATAATGTATTTTAACAGATGGTGGAATAAGACTACAAATGAAAACTCAAAATTTTATTTAATTATATGAAAGCAAGTTTAAAGTCAAAATGAAACTGAGACATGAATTTCAATGCCTGATAAACTATTCAAGATTGCCATGTGTCCCTTTAAGTTTACATTTTTTACTAAGGTGATACCTTTCTTGCCATGACCTTTAATGTCAACTGTTTTAAAGGGAATGCTCTATACATATATATATATATATATAAGAATTATCAAAATATCCTAACAAATACAGAAAATAAATGAGTGTACAGCACGAAACAATTGCATCTTGTTCTTTTCAGAAATAATAATGATTTAATTACTTGTATCCGAACGACTAACTATTTTCTTCACCGATAAAATACAGGAACGTATTTATTATTTTGATTCTAACACAACAATAAGCCCATTGTTTACGCTATTGTGGGGGCACTATATATTATCTCGGAGGTCAAGGTAATCAGGCTGCTATGTTTACAGGCTGTTCCATTGGGCACCCCTGTATGCAAAGTTCTGCGCGGTACAATATGTTTAAATACACTAGTAGTCACTTGACAAACAATTAAGTCATTGTGTTCTCAGCTTGTTGAAGATGCTTATTAATGTTATATGTACTGATGCATATGATGGGTTTATATTTGCGGGGTGGGTGTGCAAGGTTTGGAAGCATGGCAAGTTTGTTGTAATTAACATTTCATTAAAATTACTGTTGAGTTTGTCTTCGTGACGTATATTTACGGGACGTCATGTAATGTGGCGCTTCCAACGGATGAAACATACGTGGGGACTTAATGGAACAGCTGTATTTTATCGTAGAATAATTAACATACAGTTGTGTATATGAAAGACTGCGCAGGTCGAGTTAGAATTATATATAGTTACAAGTTTTGTGTTCCCCCACTCAATATTGTATAAAAAATGAAATACACACAATGCAAAAATGTATATATACTCATTCTATGGTTTTACATTCATTTGCAGTGATTTTCTTTGTGTTAAATATTTATTAATATGCCATACATGGTAAAATGGCTTGATGACATCATTCCAAGATGACCGCCTCCATTTATGTTACTTTGCTATTTGTTAACATAGGTCGTATCTCCTTTATTTGTCATAATGATATGGGATTTTGATGATTATTTAGACTTTTTCTTTAAAAAAAATAGACATGTTTTAAATAAAATGTGCAAAAACCACTTTAAGTGCACACCCGGAATATTTCCTGAAACAAAAGTGAACATACCCAGCCTCGTCTGCAACTTCCTGCATGAGACTGTCCACCTGGCCCTGGGGCGCGGTCAATGTAGATGAGTTGGACATTGTGTTCTCCATCACCTGCGACTGAACATCCAGGTTCTCAAACTGTTGTTCAAATCTGTCCATAAGCTGTGATACCTGCAACACAAGTGTGTGTTACAACTCAGGTTGACAACAATGATGGTGAGGGAGATGTTGATAATGGTAAAGCTGATGATGGTCACGGAAAAGGTGATGTTGATGTGATGTTGATGATTTGGATAATGAGGATAAAGATGATGATGGGATGGGTGACTTTTGATGATGATGCTCTTGAAGGTGATATTGATGAAGATTATGATGATGTGGAGAGTGATGTCGCGTGGATATGATGGTTGATGTTTATGAGGATGGCAGGGTCTTTCATAGAAACTGTTTAAGGGATAGGGGAAATTAAATTTGAATGTCATGGGGTGGGTTTGGTAGGGAGTTACCAATGTTTTTACGGATCATGATTTATTTACATTCAATTTGAAGTATTTCAGCTGTAAAAGAAAGGAATTTTAAGAAGTATAGCCTATAAGGAGCTATTTATAGACAAATATAAGGCATTTTGGCTATTTATTGGTGTTTTTAAGGAATAGGACAGAGAGAGCAAAGGATAGGGGGTTAATTAAGGAGTCGGGAGAAATTAGATTTTAGAATTAAGGGATATGGGGAATATGCTCTTAAATGGACTGTGGAAGACCTGGATGGAGGATGTGAGGATGTGATGGGTGATGATGATGGAGAATGTGAGGATGTGATGGGTGATGATGATGGAGAATGTGAGGATGTGATGGGTGATGATGATGGAGAATGTGAGGATGTGATGGGTGATGATGATAGAGAATGTGAGGATGTGATGGGTGATGATGATGGAGAATGTGAGGATGAGATGGGTGATGATGATGGAGAATGTGAGGATGTGATGGGTGATGATGATGGGGAATGTGAGGATGTGATGGGTGATGATGAATGTGATGGATGATGATGATGGGGAATGTCAGGATGATGCTGACAAGGATGAGGAATATGAAGAGGATGATTTTGATGGGGATGGGGAAGATGCTGATGATGGGTGATGAGGGATGAGGGTAATAAAGATGATGTTTAGGGTCATGTGGATGATGATGGAGAAGGGTATTGCTATGATTGTAATAGTGAGGAGGACATTGATGATGATGATTATGGGGTGGTTGATGTGGATGATGGGAAATGTGAGGATGATGATGAGGGGTGAGATGACGATGATGACAATGGTGATGGGGATGTTGTTGTTCGTAAACAATGTAAAAAAGAAGTTTACAGACGCTGTCAGTGTAATATGTGTCTCAGGTATACCATATTATAACTTTGAATTTGCTTGTACAAGGCAACTATATTTTGAACGAGCTGAACATGAGTTTAACATCTAATTGTTTAACTCTTAGCCTGCTAAGGGAGACTACAATAGCCTTTGCATCCAGTGTAAAAATGATGCACCTTTGCCAAAAGATTACCTTCTCTAAATTCATGGATTTCATGGCTGACTCCATAGACTTGACAACTCCTGCCATAGAACCGGTCACCTGGAAAAAAGTAATGGTGAAAAAATGAGGAATTAGTCTTATGCGGCCCTCGAGAAGCAGTATAAATCGCATATACTCGAAAAAATTAAGCTATAAATATTACACATTAAATAGAGATATAGCAAATGAAGTGAAAATTATCAAAACATAAATGGTTTCACAGAAGAATAATTAACAAATTTCCTTTGGATGGAGAGACGGACAAAACTTAACCTGTTTCATGGTGAGAGCAGTTTGGACACGTGCGGATACAGCATCTATTCTGGCACCCATACGTCTGTAATTTAATGCTTGGTTCTTCTGTCGTATTGCATTTTCAGCGTGAATCTTCGCTCCTTCCAAGTTACCTTTCTGTATGGCCTGTATTTGAAGGAAGAAAAAAACCATCATATTTTGCTTTCCAACAAAAGAAATCACACACACACACACACACAACAATCAAACTTTACTAAAGTTTTGTATTAACTTATTATTAAGTAAGGCTCAAGCCTCAGAAACAATGACACCCATCAGTTCCAGAACATGTGACAGTGTGTCATTATAAGGAATATAGTCCCTCCGATCAAATGCCAGCAGAAAATCCAGGTACAGCTGGGCACAAAACAGTGTAGACTCAACACTGGATCTAGATATCACACTGTTTCTTAAACAATACAAGAGGTCAATGACCTTGAAGCTCTACCGATAGATTTTTGATAGCTAGGTCAACATTCCTGTGAAGTTTCATGAAAATCCATCAAGTAGTTTCATAGGGGTAGTCGCAACAAGTTTTCATTATATAACTATGTAAACAAAGATGGCCGCTGGCAGCCATGTTTAATGTCAAATCAAAATAATTTTTTACAAGGATCAACATCATGTCATACTGATCATTTTAGAAAAAGTCCCATATCAATATCACTTATAGTTTTCAAGAAGTAGTCACTACAAACTTGAATTTTGAAAATCTATTTTTAGCCATGGCGGCCATCTTGAATTTCCGGCCGGCCTGAAATTTTGCTAGGATCAATTAGACATCAAGAGCAACATTCCTGTAAAGTTTTATGAAAATCCGCCAAGTAGTTTCAGAGGAGTAGTCGCTACAAGTTTTTACTATATAATTCTTTGTAAACAAAGATGGCCTCTGGCAGCCATGTTTAACGTTGAATCAAAACGATTTTTGACAAGGACAAACATCTTTACTGCTGATCATTTTAGAAAAAGTCCCATATCAATATCACTTATAGTTTTCAAGAAGTAGTCGCTACAAACTTGTATTTTGAAAATCTATTTTTAGCTGTGGTGGCCATCTTGAATTTCCGGCCGACCTGAAATTTTGTTAGGATCAATTAGACATTAAGAGCAACATTCCTGTAAAGTTTCATGAAAATCCGCCAAGTAGTTTCAGAGGAGTAGTCGCTACAAGTTTTTACTATATAATTCTATGTAAACAAAGATGGCCGCTGGCAGCCATGTTTAACGTCGAATCAAAAGATTTTTGAAAATGACCAACATCATATCATGCTGATCATTTAAGGAAAAGTCCCATATCAATATCACTTATAGTTTTCAAGAAGTAGTCGCTACAAACTTGTATTTTGAAAATTTATTTTTAGCCGTGGCGGCCATCTTGAATTTCCGGCCGAACTGAAATTTTGCTAGGATCAATTAGACATCAAGAGCAACATTCCTGTGAAGTTTCATGAAAATCCGTTAAGTAGTTTCAGAGAAGTAGTCGCTACAAGTTTTCACTATATTACTCTATGTAAACAAAGATGGCGGCAGGCAGCCATGTTTAACGTCGAATCAATACAATTTTCGACAAGGACCAACATCATGTCATTCCGATCATTTTAGAAAAAGTCCCATAACAATATCACTTAGAGTTTTCAAGAAGTAGTTGCTACAAACTTTTTTTAAAAAACTATTTTTAGCTTTGGTGGCCATCTTGGATTTCACATCAACATGAATTTTTGCTAGGATCAACTAGACTTCATGGGCAACATTTCTGTAAAGTTTCATGATTATCCATCCAGTAGTTTCAGAGGAGTTGTCGCTACAAATAAAAGTTTACGGACAGACAGACGGACAGTCAGACGGACGACGCACCACGGCATAAGCTCTGCTGATCTCTGATCAGTCGAGCTAATAATAGCATTACACTGATCAAACAATCTTTTGAAAAATAAATCGCTGGAAATTACCTTCTTCAACTTTACTTTTTCTTCCTTTTCTGATTTCTCTGACCTTTTTGCATTTCTTTCCAAATCTTTGGCTGCAAACTTCAAGTTAAACAAATGTTCTGAGTGCAGTTAAGGACACATTTTATTGCACTTTTGAAAATGGTTTCCTTTGAAAATATACAAAAAAAATAATACAAAACCAAACAAAACAGTCTAGAAAATGAAGTGCAAGAAAATATCAAGGAAAGAACTGAAACTGATAATAAAGTAACCCCTAGCATCCAGACTCAGTCCATTACATTTATAGTATTAGTAGAACAACAATGATTCAACTGCTGCTCTTTTATTTAATCACCCCCAGTCATCAAACTTCCACAGCGTTATTGCGTGAACCACATTAACAAGGGTAGCAACCTACGTTACACGCACACGCCAAAACGGATCTGTTTACATATACGGAAGCCCGATTCAGGAGCTGGTAAGTGGATTTTTATTAAGATTTACATAACATTTGGAAAATTGAATTACCGCATGGATTAGAAGGGTTGTATTAAACCTTAAATAAGCTGTAAACTTCCAACCGTTTGTTTGTTTACTTCGATACAATCCACCAACATGTAAATGGTACCTGGCTTTGAAATGAAATTGTATCGAAGTAAACTGACAAACGGCATTGTCTATTAACCAAATGCTTCGTAAATCTTGGTAAAAATCCACTTACCAGCTCCCAAATCGAGCTTCTGTGTATGTAAACGGATCTGTTTTAGCGTGTGCGCGTGACGTACGTTGGTACCCTTGATTAAGAGAAATAAAGCGTACTTACAGGTCAATACTGTCTTATATGTTTTTAGGTCCCCACTAGGACTAGGTCTTCAGTAGAGGTTAGCCTTATAGAAAAAAAGGTTTTCACTTGAAGGTTTAATTCATAACTTTCACATGTATACCGTAATGTCATTAGTTACAAATTTCCAAGATGTTGAGATATTCAGTCGGTAAAAATAAAGATGTTTACTCAGACTGTATCCTCAATCTGTATAAGAAAAAATCTGAATATTAGGCCATAATTTAAATTAGATGTATCCATATTGGTGTTTTAAAATCAGAAGCACTGAAAGAAGTATGGCTGCAACGAATACAGTGAGTGGTGAATACGATACTTATTACATTACATGCCTTCTGGGAGTATAATAAAGCCATGACTTAATTCTCGTAATACACTAGTGTATTACAGATGCAAATGAGGACCGAATCACTGTGTTTATATACAGTAAAACAGTTAATCCCAATTGCTTGCATGGTATATCATAGGATATGTTCAGACACCTTAAATATTCATCATTATTTAAAATCTTACTTTATAATATGCATGTTAGCTACGTAAAATTTAGTTAAGGTGTAACAGCCGCGTAATGTAGCTGACATCTTGAAAACAACAACGTGACATCATGGTTTCTCTTACAAATTGCCGCCGTATACAAGGTAAATTGACAACATTAAAGTGAAACTATCACTCCTAGACTGTGTGTTATGTGATAAATAGAATCTTACATTCGAGACTGTGTATTCTTACGTTACTGTCGAGTACAGACCTGTACGAAACTAGTTTAACCAAGTCAAGCCTTCATAAACAACCGACCAACCTTCAACAATTGTGTATTTAATTATTGACTTATAATAAACTCGATAAAAAGATAGGATACTCAAAGATAGGATACTCGGCAGAGCCTCTTATCCAATAGTTTCATCCAGCTTGTTTAGTAAAATCAATAATACACAGTCACTCATGTAAGATACTCTGTATATCATAAATACAGCGTGACAAATATGATTCTTTATTCATGAATATTCAGAAAAGAAACAAGAGCAAAAAGTAGAACAATACTTAATAATCTAACTCAAGGTTACTCAGTCTTAGTAAATTTTAAACAGAAATAAACATAAAAGCAGTCAAAATAATAATGTTTTTTACCGGTATTTAAAAACATGAGTATATCAATATCTGTCAATACATACTCTGATTTGAGGGCTGCCCATAACTTAATACAGAGAAAACAATGCTTTAGGGACATGATTTAAATTGTATTTTATCAGTTTTATTAATAAATTTAATCAATAAACCCAATAAATGTTATTGATCAAAATTTTATTGAAAGCATTATATAAATATTGCATTCCAGTGACGGTGACAGTGGATATTGTCAACCTGAGAAAAATAATGTCAACCGAGGCTTAATTTTTCCGAAGGTTGACAATATCCACTGTCACCTTCAGTGGATATTGTCAACCTGTGGAAATAATGTCAACCGAGGCTCTTCGGCTGAAATTATATTTTCCGAAGGTTGACAATATCCACAGTCACCCTCACTGGGATGCAATATTTATTTTATTATACCGAACAAAAAATGTTTTGATTAAAATTTAAATATGTTAGGGGGGAAAAAATCCTAATACTTGTTTTTTTTTAATTTATATTTTATGCCTGTTTTGATTTTTATTTGTTTATTGTCGTTTGGTAAACCAAACGTCTTACGATTGACATAACTTCAACTGTATTTTAATAAATTGCGCAAAGCGTGTTGTAATTGGAAAACCCCAAAACCTGTTTTTAAACTTCCCATGACGTCACAATCATGTGATAGTAAAAATTGTTTACCGGTGAACAATAAAAAATAAGGCAATTTATACAGGAATGTAAACGTGAGGTATAATAATTAAAAATAGCGGACCATGGAGATTTGCCTTTATAGGCCGTGAAGACTGACGAAATAAACAACTTGATGTATAACAAGTATATAAACTGTGACAGAAACAACAAACTATTCTTAAAATCCATGAAAGGACTATTGTTACTATTATTTGTATTCAAAAATATTTGATTACCGAATACGATTTAAATATGGGACATTTTCAATACATCGAATATTCGAAATACTACTCTAGACAGAAAATACATACATGTAGCTGGCAAGCTGTACATAAAAAAAGAAGCTTTTTATATAATTATCACTACAAATTACTTGTATAAAGGGCTAAAGTCAGTTGAGCAGTAACGAAAAACACCCGAGTTTACGCACTACCAAAACGTGGAGGTATATCATTTTATTGATCAATGATTGGTTAACTTATTTTAATGATGTCATGTGAAAGTTAATCTTTTATGGGCTATTCTTAAGTAAAAGATCAGTTTATTTTATAATTATTTTTATTTATTTTGATCTATTAAGACAGCGGTAGAATTACTATAAAACATTTTATTGTTACTTATGCTCATGTGATACATCACAGACCTAATAACAAATAGATTGGACACTATGAAAATTATCTAAATTTCACGTGGCACAGTGAGAACATTTCACAAATTATTTCCCAACTTTAAACACACATACCATAGATATGTTTCATTCATGCCAAATCCAATCACAATTTAATTTTCTTTCCAATGGTAGTATTTTTCTTTCTCTTACATTTAAAACAAAAAAGGAGTTTGACGGAAACTTTGACTATGTCAAAACCTTGATTTTTAAGAGAAAACTAACTAAGCGCTGACCCAGGTCTCTACTGAATAATCCTCGTCGCCATGAAGTAAACCAAGGGCGAAAAGGGTTGCCAGTCAAAACGTACCCTGGTCAAAACGTCCCCAAATTGGTCAAAACGTCCCACTTTGGTATTTTCAAATAGTCAAAACGTCCCCCCAAAGATGTCCCCAATTAAACAATTACCAGTGTTAAGTTTGTTTTGTTTCGTTTTATTTTGTTTAGCAAATGTTTTATGACATTTTTACGTGTTTAAGGTAATTAAATACTTCTCTTTTTTTTGGAAAATAATGAATAATTATTGATTGATTTTATCTTAAAACATTTTTTTTAAAGTGGGACATTTTGACCAATGGACGTTTTGATTATAATTATTATTATGTTTATACAAGTGTTTGATTGTTGCCAGGTATAATAAATAATTAGTTCACTGAATGGGAAATTGATTAGAAAGAAGAAAAAACATGTTTATTTTATGATTTTTATTTCACAGAAAACGCATTAAAAATAATCAATACAGTGCTTTGGGGGGTATAGAATCACTTGGGTTAAACGTCTAATTTTAAAATGAAAGGAAAATGTTTATTTAATTTCTGATTTAGATTTAAACTTTTAGTTGTATGAAAGCAAAATTTCTAAAATTATTGTCCTGGAACTTTGATTTTTTAATAGGCGTTTTTGCACCAATATTTACATAATTTCATTTTATCCTTAAAAGTGCCAAACTTCAACAAGTTACCTTTATTGATTATTGCATTTTGACTTTTGTCCCTAACATTTGTTAAAACAGAAAATATTTATTTCTGATTTTATAATGACAGTATGAATTTTTCGTTTCAAAAACACACTTCATTCAGGTAGTATAGAATCATTTTTTCTGAGAGGTGTTGCACGTAGTGATATATTTTGCATGGAAAAATGTCCCAAATAATTTCACCGTTCAATTAATGTATGCTTATATGATATATCTTCAAGCCTGGAAAGTTTTAAAAATAATCTAAAATATATGAGCTGAGAAAACTGAATTTAAACTGGAAATGATTCTTTACTACCAATGATTCTATACACCCCAAAGAACTGTTCCATTTTTTTTCCTGTGTTGTTTTAGTCAATTCTTACACATATAACTATAACACATATAAATATCCACCCACCCCACCACCACACACACACGCTAAGGCCCCAAACCAACAAGAAAAACTTTAAAAAAATGAATATAAGTTACAACTTTTTTATGATGCGAGTAATAACAATAAAAAAAATATATGAGTATGAAATTCGAGTTATTCAAGAAGCATTTAGAAATAAATTGGGGGACGTTTTGACCAAAAAAGGGGGACGTTTTGACCAATTTGGGCCGTTTTGACCAGGGGACATTTTGCCTAAGGGACGTTTTGACTGTTATTCGCGAAAAGATTCGCGAAAAGTGATGCCGTTACCCGACTCAAAACATGGGACGCCTTACTTACAGGTTGAGTTTTCTACCAACTGAGCTAACTAGGCCACAATAACTACATAAGTCCCATATAAATAAATACTAAAATATAGGAAGTGGTCAAAAGCTGATAATTTATCACCATTCATTAAACAAAGGATACTATCCATTTTTGAAGTTCTACACCCTGTATAGCAATCCGGCAGTTGATGAGGTCTGTTCTTGTGTTTTCTTTAATCCACTTACTGTTAGAATCAATAGATTTATTGTTGAAAATCGGTATGACTCTTTCTCAACTGACAGGTTGTTGTGTTTTGCAATGATGTCACATGAGTAAAACGTCATCGTTTCGTGCGTATTTACATGTGTGATGTGAACGCTTTATTTTCAAAGTATATTTATGTTCTCTTTCCTTTTAAAGCGTCTGAATGACAACACATGTTTTCAACAAGATGGCTGCGCCCACAAAACCGAAAGCTGGGGAAGTTTTAATCACAAAATCTGCAAAAAAGAGAAAAAAAGATGAACACTCTAACGTTGAGAATACACCAGAACCTAAACAAAGAAAGATTGAAACAATTACGGAAGTTGATTTTAAGTTTCTATTGAGGGATCCGAGTACTTTATTTTCAGGTACACGTCTAATCATGTGGGTGGGGTATATGTACATTTTACAGAATTAAAATACAAGCGTTATTGTGCATACTCGACGTTTCAGATGTTCCAGCCCTAAATCATTTTGACCCTACACAATGAAATAATTGGTTTAGAAGATGTATAGACATGACAATCATGACTTTTATGGTATTAGTGTGTATACCTAGTAACCTACCATAGAGCCATGAACATTTCCAATGCATTGACAGATAGGACCCCATACATACTTCCTCGGCAAGGTTTCTGAAGAATAACTGTGTATTTCAACAGAACGAACCTTAAATACTATCATTCGATACTGCAACACCCTCTTTCGAAGATTATGCATAGGGCCTACTGGTTTCCTGGGTAGAACCAGTACTAAGAAATGCAGATTAATTATCTTGCTCAAGGATAAATAACATGGCCATGTCGAGAATTTAACCTACTGCACGTGACAAAGCAAATGTGGAAGTGACCTTGACCCTCCAGGCCACGAAAATTCACACGTCCCGTATTGTCTAGTGAAATTCGAATCCGGACGAGTGAAACCTATGAATCGGTCGTCCGATAGGACGAGTAACATTTCAGTAGAAAACAACAACAAAGAAAATAGTTCTTACATAGTTTATTAAGCGATTAAATGCAGTAAATAGTCGCAACTCTGTTTATTCAGCGATAAAATTCAATTTAAATTTACCGGATATCGGGAAATTGACGCATTTCCGTTTTTGGACATTCTAAAATGTGGCTCCTGTTCTAATTTCACGGAGCGCGAACGTTGCGGTATTTGATGTTATACAAATAACACTTTCACGGAAGAAATCGGCACTAGTCAGCTTTTAGGGGACTGGGACCAGGGCCTTCAGGAAGGGGAATTGCAAAAAGTATGCTGTTTTCCTTTATTGGAGGTTAACTTTTTTTTTAAGAGGAAATTTTTCACAGGAAAAGGGGAAAATATATACCATGCCAGAGTAACTGTAATGACCATGATCAGACTAGAGAATTATAGAATATGTATATGAATATGAATATAGTCTTCTATAATACTGGTCAGAGTCAATGCCACTCGTCCTACAGGACGAGTATTCAGTAAAATATATTTCGTCCCCCGCCCTCCAAGCAAAGGGCAGATAACTTATTAATTTTTAGGTTAAACTTTTGCGTTTAGGTCACTTTTTCACAAACTGACAACTGTATGCACTAGACCTTTCAAACTTTGCTTATAGTTGTATCTTGGGCGGTACATGGCGATGTGACAAAGCAAATGTGGCAGTGACCTTGACCCTTCAAGCAAAGGGCAGATAACTTAATAATTTTTAGGTTCAACTTTTGCGTTTAGGTCACTTTTTCACAAACTGTATGCACTAGACCTTTAAAACTTTGCTTACAGTTGTGTCTTGAGTGGTACATCGCAACGTGACAAAGCAAATGTGGAAGTGACCTTGACCCCCCAAGCAAGGGCAGATAACCTTATAATTTTTACATTCAACTTTGGCGTTTAGGTAAATTTTTCACAAACTGTATTCACTAAGACCTTTCAAACTTTGCTTATAGTTGTATCTTGAGTGTACATTGCAACATGACAAAGCAAATGTGGATGTGACCTTCACCATCCAAGCAAACGGCAGATAACTTTAATTGTTACATTTACATCACTTTCTCATTAACTAGAATTATCCACTAGATGTTTTAAACCTAATTTATAGCTTAATCTTTGGAAGAAAACATTCTGTTTTGACATAGTTGTGTCTTCCTTAGTGCATCTTTTTTTTGGATGCCTGGAATTCATCTATGACCTTGACCTACTTTTTGGAGCTGATGATTTTTAGCTCTACTGGCCAAAGGCCTTCATTTTTCATCCGATCTTTACCAAACTTTACCAGATTGTTAATAGCAATGAAAGCTCGCACAAATTCGAAAACCAGCCAAAAAACTACTGATGGGAATTTTATGTCGACAACCCTTGATATAAGAACCGTTTTAGCCAGTAGAGCCTCTTGTTTTTAATAGAATGGCATTTTGTTTTTAAACAAATGCACTTAAAGGGAATGCAGCGACACAACCAAACAAACTCTATTATTGAAAGATTTATCAAAATCAGATGATAAACAAAAACGATATGATCATTTAAAGGTTGTTCTTAAACGAATATGGGAGCCACCATTTTTAGAACTATGATGTCATAGTTCCATATAACCATATATGGAATATTGATAAATATCATTTAAAACGGAAAAAATCACTGCAAATGAATGATTTTTTTTTTACTGGTGATTTAATCATTATTGCCATTAAGTATTACATATTTTTCATACAGATGCTGTTATTTTTACGCTCTACTGGCCGAAGGCCAGCAGAGCTTATGTGATGCCGAGTTGTCCGTCGTCGGCGTTAACTTTTGTCTCGTTAAAATGATAGGGCCTTCATTTTTCATCTGATCATTACCAAACTTTAACAGGTTGTTAGTATCAATGAAAGCTTGGATGAGTTCGAAAACCAGCCAGATCGGACAAGTAACAGCGGAGTTATGGCCCTTGATTTAGTTAAAAATGCTATATTTTGCCTCGTTAAGACAATAGGGCCTTCATTTTTCATCCTATTTTTACCAAACTTTACCACATTGTTAATATCAATGATAGCTCGGACAAGTTCGAAAACCAGCCAGATCGGACCAGTTACAGCAGAGTTATGGTCCTTGATTTAGTTAAAAATGCTATATTGCTATATTTTGCCTCGTTAAGAAGATGGGCCTTTGTTTTTCACTCTATCTGTACCAAACTTTACCAATTGTTAATATCAATGAAAGCTTGGAAGAGTTCGAAAACCAGCCATATCGGACTAGTAACAGCGGAGTTATGGCCCTTGATTTAGTTTAAAATGCTATATTTTGCCTCGTTAAGACGATAGGGGCTTCATTGTTCATCCGATCTTTACCAATCTTTATTAGATTGTTTATGTCGTTGAAAGCTCGAACAAGTTCGAAAACCAGTCATATCGGACCAGTAACAGCGGAGTTATGGCCCTTGATTTAGTTAAAAATGCTATATTTTGCCACGTTAAGACGATAGGGGCTTCATTTTTCATCCGATCTTTACCAAACTTTATCAGATTGTTAATGTATATGAAAGCTTGGTCAAGTTCGAAAACCAGCCAGATCGAACCAATAACAGCGGAGTTATGGCCCTTGATTTTGTTAAAAATACTACAGTTTGCCTCGTCATATGATAGGGCCTTGACTTTGCCGAACTTTAGCAGATTTTATGACTTTCTTTTTTTAAATTATTATTATTTTTTTTATTATTTTTTATTTTTTTTAATATTTATTTTTTGAGATTTTTTTTTTTTAATTATTATATATTTTTATTTTTTTCATAAGATTTTTTGAGATTTTTTTAATTTTGTTTTTTTATCATAAATTTTGTGGTTATTTTTTTTTTTGATTTTTTTTTTTTTTAATTATTATTATTTTTTTTTGATTTTTTTTAGCTCGACTATTCGATGAATAAGAGAGCTTATTTTGAATTATTATTATTATTATTTTTTTTTATTATTTTTTGATTTTTTTTTAGCTCTTTGTTGGACCAGTTGGACCAGTAACAGAGGAGTTATGGTTCTTGATTTAGTTAAAAATGCTATATTTTGCCTCATTAATATGGTAGTGCCTTAATTTTTCATCTGACCTTTACCAAACTTTAGTTATGGCCCTTGATTTAGTTAAAAAGCTGTTTTTAGCCCGAAACTTTCAAAAAAACGTTTATGGCAGTCAATCGCTTCATTGATGTTATAAGAGCTGTGTTAGCCAGTAGAGCGTCCACAGGCCCTCTTGGGCCTCTTGTTTTCCCTATAAATCAGTAAATTTTCATATTTATAAATATTCCATATATGGTCATTTAGAACCGTGATGTCATAGCTCTCAAAATGGCTGCTTCCATATCCATTTCAATAGAAACTTCAAATGATCATATCTTCTTTGTTTATCATCTGATTTTGATAATTCGTTCACCTTTATTCAAGTATTTCAAAACGCTCAATAATAAAGATGGTTTGGCTGTGTCGCTACATACCCTTTAAATGTCATCTCAGCAAATGGCAAACTCGATTGTTTTTAGTTACTAAAATGTTTCAAACTTTCATTTAAGCATCACTGACCTTTTTATTTTCAACTCCAGCCCCCACGGATTTCTTGTTTTAAATACTGTTTTTTTTATGTTTTCCATTTTTTTTTAAAAGAGTGTGATTTTCACTATTTACGGGATTTTTTTATGAGAAAAACTTTTATTAAAATGTATGCTTTAAGTATAATATCAATCAAGTATTGAATTTTGCAGTGATTTTAACATAAAAACTATGACATGTCTCACTTTCTAAATAAAATTTTAAAAAATCAGACTGGGATTTTTTTTACCCAGACTTGGGAAAAATATAGACATTCTTGCAATTGAGAAGAGGTTGAATTTCGCCCCCACTTAAATAGGTTAACAAAGCCCTGCCATAAAATATTGATTACCGGTACTATCAAATGAGTTCAATTGTATTTTTAAGCACTGCAGTGGTCGAGAGGGTAAACACACTGAGTTCGAAACTGCTCGTCTCTAACCGTTGCGAGTTTGAATCCCACAGGGAGCTTGTCTTGTAAGTGAGAAAGTTGATTCTTATAGTGGCTGGAGGTTTACAGTACCGGTTTTATGCAGGAATAACCCTGATTTTTAACTGTGCGTGGTCTGCCTCCACCCACCACTGAAAATGGACTGTCATATATAGCTCTAAATGTGCTAAAAATATGTTAAAAATAAATAAAATCAACACGATGATATTATTATCACTAATCCTGCCAACTTTTATTTCTAATAATAAAGTATTGTACCATATAATATTCTTACAGGTTTTGAAAAGTTTTTGGATGCAGCTGAGAGATGGCCAGATGCTGATTATGATATTGTGGAAGGCTACTGTAGATCTTCACCAGAATGTACCGAGATATTACACGTCTTGGAGGCGGGCAAGAGGAAACCACAGGAGGTATAAAGTAACATAGTGTGTATTAATGTATCCCTGTATTTAAAATATCCATGTACATGTCATTGCTATTCATGAAATAGGCAAGACACTTAATTCCTTAGCCTGGGCTGTTGGATAGGGACCCAACCAGACAGTCCCATGTATAGGAGTTGATCCTCCAAGCATGTAAAAGAACCATAATCTATTTCAAAGTAGCAGTATGGCATGGTTCTCAGGGCTCGGCGTTAACTTTACGGACAGCTTGTCCATGGGGCAGGTTAGCTCTGAAATTTACTTGCCCATGCCAGTTCGCTGGTTGCCCAATTTTTGAGACCCAAATCTTTTATTTTATAAGGATAGACTGTTTGAGGGTCCACGTGTATTAGACCACTTAATGATATAACTCTCACAGCACCTTTCTGAGAATTCTAAAGCTGGTCTAATATTAACAAGGTAAAAACAATAATAGTATCGGAAACCTGCAAAGAGTGATGGGTTTCTTTTATATTTTGTCATATACTATGGTCCTTGTCCCTCAGTTTTGAAGTTGCCCGATGGGGGGATTGAGCCTTTGAGACTTTACCTGCCCTGAGCCAAGTTTTACCTGCCCCGGGCAGGCAGACAGTCCTTAACATCGAGCCCTGGTTCTTGAATTCCTGTTTGTCCTTGCTATCTCTCTGGGACAGCTTTAAATAACCGTAGGTAATGTGTTGAAGAGTCGTTAAAGGGACTACCAGCACTGTTGATTTCTTTCAAAGCGCCTTCATGGTCGGGATAGTACAGACGCTGCCGTCTAAACTTTCTCACCTCACCGCTGTGGGTTTGAATCCCACTCGGAGCTCCACTTGTCAAGTGAGAAAGTGTTGATTCTTACAGATGGCGGGAGGTATACAGTACTGGTTCTACCCAGGAAAAATGGAGTGGTTTGCCTTTACCACATAAAAAAAATCGACTGTCGACATAACATGTGCTGAACATGACAAAAACACCATTCAACCAACCAACCTTCTTTCAAAGTTGTGGCGTATCGTTAGTCTTTCTGTATTACTTGCATATTTTCGAATCATTATTAAACAGGATTTGTATTGTTGAAGGCAAATTGTTTTTGCATATTACTAATTCTTGATATTATTGCACTAATAGTATATTTATACCTATGGTGGACTAACGTAGACAATTTGAATCTTTCAAAAATATCCTACAAGCATTTTTAATGTCAAAACAATTCTTGATTAACCCTTAACCCGCTACATATATATAATGGGCTGTTCTTTCTTTGAATTAAGACTATTCCATTTATGTGACAAAGGGGTGTTTTGGAGAAAATGACTGATCAACAGCCGGACTTTGTAATCCCTGATCAGACTGTGAGTTACTCGCAGGCTGATCTGGGTTTACAATGGACGCAAAGGCTATTATAGTTGTGCTTAGCGGGTTAAGGGTTAATAATTTAACATGCTTATTTGAATGCTTGATAAATACTTCCAGATTGACGTCTGTCCCTATAAACAGTAATTCATATCATATCAAATGCTTTGGGGAATAGGCTTAACAGCTACACGTGCAGCTGTGTAGGGTATTATCTTCCATAATGAAGGATGGCCATAACGTTAACTTGAAGATATACCATGGGTTCTGAACAGCCTTCATATTTGCCTAGGAGGGAAAAAAAGTGCACTTCTGTTCATTTTTGACTATTTGGAAATGATTTTGTTTAAAATTGTCAGTTATTTTTAATAGTTTATACATAACTTGGTGTTTTCAGCTGCAGCTGATATTTGGCTGCTTGGAGAGGATCTTGTTGAGGATTGCGGATGACCTGACCAAGTACTTCATCACTGGGCAGCATATTGTGAAGAAGGTGCTGTCCACTCAACTGAACACAGTCTACTTTGCCATGAAAATGACCAACAAGTCAGTATGATGGAATAATGTTGATTACATTATATACACTCAAACCTGTATTATCAAGTGTTTTTTTATATATATTTTGGGAAAACAACCCATACTGTCATAATTGAGAATTTTAGAATGATTTTCCAAAAATACAATAAAACATTCATTTTTATAATTGTATCTTTAATACGATTCACATTACACCAAGGCCAACAGAGGAATTTAAAAGCGTTGCATACTCAAAATTTGTCACACTTACGCTACTTTTAAAAAAAAAATTCTTTCAACTATCGGTAGAAATTTTTATCTCAAAATTGGGAGAAAAAAGGTATGTTTTGGCATTGGGAATACGGCCGAATAATGGTTATAAAAACAGCCAAAAACCACTGTATACAGTCAGTCCTGTATTAAGAGACCAATGAAGGAAGAGGCACTTACAAGTGGTCTCTTAACATAGGTGGCCTCATAATACAGGTGGTCTCTTAACACAGGTGGTCGCGTAATACAGGTGGTCTCTTAACACAGGTGGTCTCTTAACATATGTGGTCTCATAATACAGGGCTCTTAACACAGGTGGTCGTGTAATACAGGTGGTCTCTTAACACAGGTGGTCGTGTAATACAGGTGGTCTCTTAACACAGGTGGTCTCTTATTTAACACAGGTGGTCTCATAATACAGGTGGTCTCTTAAAATAGGTGGTCTCTTAACACAGGTGGTCGCATTATACAGGTGCAGTTTAATTAAATACAGAATTGGGAATTGAAATGGTGGTCTTTTAGAGTCTCCTGAGAAGGTTAGACTGTACATTTGTGATTGCTGATTGCTATAATTTAACATGTACATATTTTTGTTCCATGGCCAGTAATTGTTACAGACTAGCACATGCTTTTGCAATATTAATCTTTACTTACTAATTTTTGCGTATTTTTAATACTTGACTATTTTATTGTTCATTTTCATGCACAATATGATCTATCTGTGTTGATGTGCCATAAAACTCCATTCATTCTGTTAAAATGATGAAACAGTGCATGTCAAAGCTACCTTGATGATACAGTAAATAAATCGTATATGACCAGGGGCATTCCTGGGGCTCATTTAGGTATACGCACCATCGAGTTTTGGATTCACAAACGTGCCTAAACCCCCTATACCTTCAGTTTTTATTGCATTTTTGGCATATTAGCCTTTTTTATTTGTTTGCTTTTTTAATAGCCTGTACGCACGTGCATCAATGCGTATGCCCAGGTACGCCCCTGATGACCTTTGTGCTGAAAGCCCCATTGATGACTGGTTTGATATCATTTCATTACTGATTGTCAGAACAATAGGGTGGATTTACAAATATTGTAGGTCACAAAATAAAGAAACATACACGTGCATTATTATATTTCAGATCATCTCAAATCAAAACTGCACTGAAGATGCTGGTTGCCATGGTAATGCTTGGTGCCTCATCAACAAAGATGGCGCTGTCCCACCTGGACTTTGGACATTATAGTATGAAGCATCTGTTCAACAGACGAGACACGAAGGTAATCCGCGTTGTTTGTGTAATCCTGAGGTTTATAGTCCCTCCTCTCATTGTTATTGTCTCTCCTTTAAGTATACTATAGGATTAGGGTCATGCTGGTTTTTGTGTGTCACATAAAATTAAGTTCTCCATGATAAATTTATTGAGATTTCAGCGTTTAAATATTAAGTAGATATGTGTATAGTGACTGGACCTTATTCTATGAACTATTGAATTCTATGGACTTTTTGTTACTGTCTGTTGATTAGCGTGTTTTACGTTATATCGTTATGTATAAAGACAGTTTATATTTAACACGTAAGCCGGTGCTACGGGGTTTGGGTATAGCTACATTTATCATGATATCACTACCCACTTACAGACTGAATAAAACCTAGTCTACAACTTTATCTTGTGGGTTTGGCAACATCCAAGGCTACTTTCTGTAATAATTCTACAGACCTGTATGGAACATCATTTAAAATGACCTAAAACCCAATTCAAACAAACAAAACATATTCTCCCATTTAGGCATCTCCTTTTGTTCTTGTACATATGTAAACCATAAGCTACAGTATAAAAACTGAAAATGGTCCCAGGGACAATGTTTTGATCATTTGATGCATTTAATGCTTATACTACTACTCCAAGAGGTTTAATCACATTTTTCTAAAATAAATATTAGGGCTATTCCATTAAGACGTACCCGGGACCCCAGGAAGGCAATTTAATAAACATCTATGAGTGAAACTTATTTTCCGTAATTTGGTTCTAATTAAACTATTTTGCATCTATGGTTGGGTGTTCAATTTCAAAAGTGCCTTCCTGGGGTCCCATGAATGTTTTACTGGAATAGCCCTTATTAAATTACAAAATTTGGCATATAAATAAATTAAACAATACTTTATACAAATATATATTAAAAATTAAACATTTACTATACTTTCTGAACAAAAATCGGTATCCCTATAACTTCAAATTCTGTAAAAGCAAGATCAGTGATTGGTCATGAGGCTAAAATCCTTTCTTGTAGCAGACAACATTGTGTGTGCAGCTACTAGTTTACCTGAGTTATAGAAATTGTGGTAGCACCTACTAGCGATGGGCCTTTAACAGATTTAAATATACAAAGGGCAGGGGTGGAATTTAACTTTTTTTACCCACTGTTTTTCGCGAGTGCAAATATTTTCAACTTGCAAAAGTGCATTTTTACTGACGTCTTTTCTTCTTTCAGTCATAGACATTTCTGCGCACACGCTACATATATTAGATTGTGTTGTTGAAGACAACAACTAACTCCCTTTGTTATTTGAATAATCCATCAATCATGCTAAATTTGTACAGAAAAGATGTTCTCTCAGTTTTTTGAGAGAGTGCTGAAAATTTCAAGCCATGAAAGGGCCTAATTTACACCATGTTACAATGTTTATTACAGGACGAGGAAGATGTCAGAACATGTCTGTTGCACCTGATCATCGCATTTCTGCTTTCTGGAGATAATGAAGTCATCAGGCGACTAGCTGATACAAAAGGTAACGTATAAAGATGAACTGTAGAAATAACTTGATACAAATGACAGCATATAGACTACATATAGCATTTACTAATACAGTGACATTTGAAACTTAAGTCTTGTGAGAAGAACCATTATAACAAATGTTAGTTATCGCTTAAAGGGACACTGTCCGTAAGTAAAGCATATATTGAACACAAGCAAATAACTCGGATCTGTGGTCAGTGAACTGTATACATGAGCATAGACCCAAATCAGTCTGTAGTAATACATTTGTGAATTTAAAAAAGAGGTTTTATTAATTGTTTGTTAACATCGCTGGGACCGCAATATTTATATTGATATTGCTCATATGACATCCATTATCGCATTAGGTGTTGATTATAGTATGTCATGAACAGGGCTAGCAAAATTTCAAAATGCCAACAGGTCTGAGACCCCTGGTCCTGTAGATCTACCCCTCCCAAACTGAGAGCCCCACATTGCCACCGGGACCTAGTCTTCCTCCGGCCTCTACCGGACCAATACCCACCCTCAACCAAGCCTTGAATTCACCAACCATTCTTGAGAATATTCTAAGACTTGAGCCGAAGTAGGAAAATTTCAATCAAAGATATTTCTATAATTTTAAAATATAAATGTTTATAAGCTGCTGTGTATAAATATGGTAGATACTAATAAATAGCAACTGATACAATTGTTTATCTATGAAGGTCTTGGGCATATTTGTGAACAAAATTTGAGTACTTGAGTTTAAGTCTAAGAATAGTTTGAAGAATGGTTGGTGAATTCAAGGCCTGGAGACATCACAGAAAGATGTTAAAGTGTTAAAATCACTTGTACTTCATTTCAGGTTTCCTTGAGACGATGTTGCAGGGTATGGTGTTTGATCGAGTGTCCACCATACAGCTGGTACTGTCCACTGTACTGGAAAAGGTATTACGGTTGTTCCTAGTACAGTGTTTTCCTTGTTCCTTACCAAATTTCAGTCAAGTATATTGAACACTATTTATGGCCATTTCCCCTCTCAATGTTGGAATGCACTCTTTACATGGAAACTACACGCACTATGTCAAATTCTTTGGCATTCATTTCGTAAATTTTCAATATGATGTTAAAGGCATTTCCTTCAAAGTACAGTCAAATATGGCTTATGATTACCATCTTCTGGCACTAAAAAGTAATAAAATTACTGTACACTTGTAATGTTAACCTGAAAATTCTATAGTTTACTGAAATTGTATTTGGCTAAAACTTAACAATAAGTCACAGTTGACAAGTATCTTACTTTGTGTCAGATTGTCATGAACCCAGCGGTAAGCAAGACGTCAAAGGTGCACATCTTTACAGAGACGACCCTAAAACAGCTGGGGCAGCTATTCACCTGGAAGGGCCCCACCAAGTGGAAGGGAAGTCTTCATGCCAAACGTGATAAACAAGGCAATATGGAAGTAGAGGTACACAAATTCTTGGTCGTTTCATATAATAAAATGCATGCTTTTACAAAATGCGTTAGTGTCATTTTAAAAAGAGACTTCAAAAAAGCGTTGTCTACTCCTTTAGTTTAGTGCACTGCACTCATTTCTTTCATATTCACTGTGATTTGTACTGGAAATGTTTGTTTCATATTCACCATCATATGTTGCACGTGTTTTCGTCTCCCCCACCATAGTGGGTAGCTAGACATAGCAGTCACTTTTCCAGCGACTGCCACATTTAAATCAACTATATCTCAACAACCGCTGCTCAAATTTTTCTGATACTTTGTCAGAAGCTTTGTTGGGTCAAGGGACATCACGTAATGCCATAATTACCATGGTCAAGGTCATATTTTGGGTTATTTTCCCTAAACCTAACCTTGGTTAGGTAACTTAACCTTGGGTAGGTTACTTAACCTCAGTTAACTATATGTGATTGCCTCATTTTCTTTGTTTGATATTTGGTCATGTGTATTGTTGGCATTGTTGGACATCACTGAACGATAAATTTACCAAAGTCAGCGTCACATTTTGCTTATTTTCCCCAAACTTAACCTTAGGTAACTTAACCTTGGCTAGGTAACTTAACCTCAGTCAACTTTATGTGATTGCCTCACTTTATGTCTTTGATACTTGGTCATATGTATTGTTGGCATTGGTGGACATCACCGAACGACAAAAAATACCAAGGTCAAGGTCATGTTTTGCGTTATTTACCCTTAATATCAGTTAACGTCAGTTAACTTTTTCTGATAAGTTTAATTTCTGTGTTTGATACTTGCTCAAATGTATTGTTGGCATTGGTGGACATCACTGAACGACAAAAAATACCTAAGTCAAGGTCATATTTTGCGTTATTTTCCCCAAACCTAACTTTGGTTAGGTAACTTAACCTCAGTTAACTTTATGTGATGGTCTCACTTTATGTCTTTGATACTTGGTCATATGTATTGTTGGCACTGGTGGACATCGTTGCACGACAAAAAATACCAAGGTCAAGGTCATATTTTGCGTTATGTCCCCCAAACTTAATTTGGTTAGGTAACTTAACCTCAGTTAACTTTATGTGATTGTCTCACTTTATGTCTTTGATACTTGGTCATATGTATTGTTGGCACTGGTGGACATCGCTGAACGACAAAAAATACCAAGGTCATATTTTGCGTTATTTTCCCAAAACTAAATCCTGGTTAAACCACTTAACCTCGGTAACTTAACTTCTTATGATGACCTCGCTTTTATTGGTTGATACTTGGTCATATGAAGTGTTGTCTTTGGTGGACATCATTTAAGCACAAATTTAATAAAATATTTCGTATGCGGTTTGCCAGAGACACCCTCAGACTGAGGTCTTGTTGTTTCATATTTACCATCAGATGTTGCACATGTTTGTTTCATAATCACCATCAAATCTTGCACATGTTTGTTTCATATTCACCATCAAAAGTTGCACGTGTTTGATATATATTCATCATCCGTTCTTGCACGTGTTTGTTTCATATTCACCATAAGATTATACACGTGTTTGTTTCAGGATGACGAGGAGACATCAGATGGCGACACCAAGATGCTGGCGGCACAGCTCGGTCACAAATTCCTCACTGAAGTCTGCTCTTCTTACAAGCATGGCATTGTCTTCATGGATAAAACTTACGGCTTATCTGGAAAGTAAGTAGACAGCAGACACTGCATGAACTTTTTGCTCAACTTTTTACCAGAGAGTTAGTTCCAAATGAGTTTCAATTTAATAACACATGATGGGGACATCAGGTAATTTAATGCAGATTTAACGCTGGAAATATCCGTTAATGTTGAAAATAAACATGTTGTGGTTTTAAAGAAGGTATTTCAGGCGAGGGCCAGCAGAGCTTATAGGATGGCGAGTTATCCATCCGTCATTAAATTTTGCTTTAAACAACATCTCTAAAACTGCTTTGTAGATTTTGATGAAACTTCGCAGGAAGCATCCTTGCTTGGTCCTCTCTCAGATTAATACAAATCTTCCCGATCTGTCAACAGATGTGGCTGCCGTCACTAAAAATAGAAAAATCTTTAAACAACTTCTCATGAACTGCTGGGTAGAATTTTATGAAACTTCACAGGAAGCATCTCAGATTTTTACAAATTGTCCCAATCCATAAAAAAATATGGCTGCCATTTCTAAAAATAGAAAAATCTTAAAGTCTTCATCTCATGAACTGTTGAGTACAATTTGACGTAATTTCACAGGAAGCATCCTTATGTGGTCCTCTCTTCTTTGGGATTTTGTTTCATTGGTTATGTTAATCTTTTTTCTTCTTTTTTTACTTATTTATTTTACTCAAACTGTCATGGCCCCTTTTCATGGGCCTCTTTGTTTCAATTTTAGATTCTTGTCGAAAAAGCCCAATGTATTCACTGTTAAGGAAAAACTTCCAAAATTTATAATAATAATAATAAAATCTGCTGTTTACAATCTCAATACTTAATAGTGCTGAATATTGTTTCTGTAGGAATCAAAACCACATATTGACGAGTTTCTTGACATCGCTGATCCCTGTTTCCCATCATGCACTGGTGCAGGATCTGGTGATCAAGATACTGGTGGCGTCTCCGGACCAACTGCAGTACTTCATACCACAGATGGTACACACGCTATCTCCGCGACCCACGGGCAAATGGGTGGACAGTGTTGGATTTCTCTATAAGGTAAAGATGTCTGCGATTTATATATTACATTTTAAAAAGGTTTGCTTCATACATTTTCACTTTAAAACCCCTGCTATGATCTTGATCAAGTTCCCGTTTTTTCCCATTTGTTTTGTCACATTTATAACACATTTTGTGACCCTGATTTTGTTAAAAAACATGAAGATAAATATTTCGTGAAAAAATATCTGCTTTATCCGTAATGAGAAAGATAATCTTCCCAGATGTGTTATATGGCAAGACATCTAAGGGCTGTTCCATTAAAACCATGTCTGGGACCCCAGGAAGGCAATTTAATAAATGTCTACGGGTGAACCCCTCTTTCTGAAATATTGTTCTTTAATTAAACTCTATTTTGCATGGGTGGGTTTTCAAGTTCAGAAGTGCCTTCTGGGGTCCTGTCTATGTTTCAGTAAAATAGTCCTAAGGAAATTACTAGTGTATTGACAGGTTATTAGATTTGTATTGGGATATATGCACAAGTTCTTTCGTGAATAAATATTGCGCGACTTGAGGAGCGCAATATTTATGCGTGAAAAAACGAGTGCATATATCCCAATATAAATCTAATAACCTTTTTATTGCATACCCATTTTTAAATTAGAACAATAAAATAGGTTGTAACATTTCATTTTCATCAAAAACAATCATTTGAACCAAACATATTGTTGTTACATCGTTGGAATTTTCAGAATGAAATCAACAGTGTTTACATCACGTGACATACTTTCTTTGACATGAACAGAAAATTGCACCAATCATGAACGAGTATACATTACACACCCAATATGACTTTACTACACGTCAGTATAAGCAAATATTGGCGTTTTCTGTTACATTGAAAGTAAACAGAGCTTGTACATAAAATGTGTATGCAATAATACAAGTTATAACAGGTTAAAGCATATTATATAAATATACTCGGTAAAAAAAGTTTTGGATCAGGGTATATAAAGTCATATAAAAATAAAACTAATGAACAGAATTTAAGTATCTTTTTTTAGTAACCAAGGTCTACCCTACCTGGTTAATTTGGTACCAGAAATATTAAATTCCAAACAAGATTTGATTTTAAAAAAATATCGCGAACACATAAAGGGGTCTGTAAAAAATGTTCCAAAGTCCATAAAAAGTAACAATTACGGACACATGCGAGTAACCAATAAAACGATTATTATTTTTTCGCAAACTTTCATTGTAAACGATAATTATTGTTGATTGTTGATCTATTGTAAATTATCAACTGAGATAATAAGGATTATGGTCGAATGTCAAGGTTCAGCGATCATTGTACGGGTTCGAACACTGCCATGGTCTAAAACTTTTTTTACAGAGTATATAATATTGTGTGATTTCAGATTTATGAAGAGCTTCCTAGTGAGCCCCATATTTTGCGTCTGCTGGAGCACAAGTCTGTGGCTGACATGGTCAATGTACTGCTGGTATACACCATACCCCCGACACAGGTCATCAACACGCTACTGCCAGGACTTAGGGTAACATGCTTCTGTGTTTTAGCGTGGCAGACGCCACTTACAGATCACTTTGTCCGTCGTCGGTTGTCATCCGTCCATCCGTCACATTGTAGCCTGCAGCCTAACCTTTGTCATAACTTGGAGAGTATTTGACCTATGTTCATGGAACTCCACACACATCTTCATCTTACCTCAAGGAATGTCGTTACACATGTCAAATACAGACCCAGTTCCGTTTGCGTTTCGTTTGCGTTCCGTTTGCATTTCATTTTTATGAATTCAGCGTTTACAAACGAAACTATGCGTTCACTTAAATGCACGGAACGCGTTCGTTCGTTCAGCATTTACCAATCGCAACATTTCTGACGATTAAAATTCTGACGATTAAAATATGCTAGTTCGTGGTGCACATTGATGATTCTGTTTTCTTCCGGGTTTATGTTATTTTCATCAAAAATTTAACATACTTGACACTATATAAAAATATGCAGTCTGATTTTACCAACATTATTTCAGTTTTATAATGAAATAATATAAAATTTGTGCTAAACAATAAATACATTTCCTATTTTAAATCGGTAAAAATGAAAGTGTAATCGTGCTTAAAAAACACCATTTACAAAGTGTGTTTCTTTATATTAAGTATATAAACGAGACTTCAATTATGTACTTAAAAGGATAATATTGAAAGTTACTCGAAATAGCGAAATGCATTTGCGTTCGTTTCGTTCGTTCCGTTCGTTTTGAGCGTTTAGCGTTTTAAAAAATGCATTCATCGTTCGTTCCGTTCGTTTTCAGCATTTATCGTTTTAAAAAATGCATTCATCGTTCGTTTTTTAAAACGCTGAACGAACGAAACGAACGAAATGCATTTTTAAAATATAGATCGTGCAACGTTCATTTTTTGTTCGTTCAGCGTTCGTTCTGCATTTATTTGGGGTACTTGAACGCAACCGGGTCTGTAGCTCTGATTTTCATTTTGGCAGAGTTTTCATAAAACTTAACCTGCAAATTAACCTGAAACTGCATACAATTCTTACTTGTCAATTGTTCAATGCCATTGACATGTCCAATTACTCTGAATTTATTTCGACAGAGTGATGCCCCTTTTTTTTTTTAAAAAGTTTAACCGGCAGCCTAGCCTTGCTCATACCTTGGCAAAATATTGACCTATGGTCATGAAATTTTATACAGTTCTTCCTTAACAATTATTCAATGCCATTGACACGTCTGATAACTCTGATCTTTTTCTGCAGAGTTATGTAATACTAACCTGCAATCTAACCTAACTTATAACTTCAGTACTGTCTTTTGATGTATAGAACTGTCTTATATTAATATTATTGGCATTGCCATGGAAACAAGGTAATCATTTTGTCAAAAAATAAAGTTTTCTTCGTTTACTGTGTTTCTAGTTTAAAATATTACAGTAAATCTTTTTATGCCCCCACCACCGAATGGACCATGTCGTTTCGGCGTCAAAATCAACCCAGTATTACCGGAGTTATGGCCCCTTTTTTATCAAATTTTACCTGAAAATATCTTGTGTGTCGATCTCCTCACACACTTTTCAACCGATTGGTTTGAAATTTTACAGGATGCTTACCTATGATGTCAAGATGTGCATATTGCTTCAGCGTCGAAATTGAAATAAAAACTTTTTCTTGTTTCAGAATACGTCCCTGGCAGTGAACCATGTAACCATGAGTATGGTGAAGCTAATGGCTGACCGTGCCATCCAGATCCTGAGGTCCTTTGACCTGGCCATGACATCTGGTCCACTACAGAGCATGTATACAGAGGAAGAAAGGCTGGATCTGGTAAACCTGTACACAGACACAGTTATTAAAGTAGGTCAATCCTTCAATACAATAATCTTGTAAATTCATTATTTTATTGTTAAAAATGGATAAGAAAACAATTTTCTTGTGTATTTTTTGCATTTCACTCGACAATACAGTTTTGCACAGTATTTGGGGTGAAATTGCGAAGTTGAAAAGGAGTCGTTTGTTGCTTGTAGCAAACATTAAGTTGTATATTTGATTGTTTTGGAGATCTCACTACATACTTGCTTATGACTGATGTTCAAGTCTAAGAGAATTGTACATGTTTTCATAGCAATATATTTTGTCAATAACTTCTACATATGACTATAGATTTATACAGACTTGAACTACTACATTGTAAACCAGTGTAGAACCTACCAGACGTTCTACAGTGTACAGGTACAGGCCCTGTTATACTGTGAATTATAGCAGACGTTTGGTGTTAGTGCTTAGACAAGGTACAGGCCCTGTCATATATGACTGTTATATAATGATATACTGTGAACCATTGCAGACGTTGCCAGAGGTAGTGTTGGTGTTCCAGTGTTTAGACAAGGTGCAGGCCCTACAGACAGAAGCAGCAGACAAGTCACAGCTACTACAGCTAAAGGGTAAATATTAAAGGCAGAGTGTGCTTAGGGCTGTTCCAGGAAAATAATACCTGGGGGGGTGGGGGTGGGGTTTGGGTCGGAACGAAAATGAATTAAAATTTGTTATTCTGAGAACACCAGGCCCCATTTGCACAAGAAATTCTCAACTTAGTTGAGGCAAATTTGAGTTAACCAGTTAAAATGCTATTGGTGGTGAGTATCTGGGGAGTTAAAATTCTGTAGGACATTTGTTTTTCATTAAAGCATGCAGTTGCATCGAAGTACATGAGTGCACCAGAGTTGCAAGTAGTGCTTACTCTTTGTTCGTCATTGTAGAGAGTGGTTGCTCTTTGTCCGTCAGTCGTGTTGTCCACATACAAGCAAGTTGTATTGCATTTAAAACATCTGACAAAGTATTTAGAAGCCTTATGACTATAATACGGAATTATGCAATCCAGTCTAAAGAAGAGAATACACTTTGCAAACTATGCCAAATAAATAGTTTCAATACCTCATGTGTAAACTGATATACTATTACATTTTATCCCTTGAACACTGCAATTAGCATATAACATGTAGCATGCAGGGCCATTATGTATATATATATAGCACAGCTATTTCATAAATTAAGGATTAAAGGTAATATATAACTCTTTACAGCGTATTATTAATATGCCGAAGAACTTGTGCATATCCCAATACAAATTTTATAAACTATAAATTAATAGTACGGAGAAAATTTTGAACTAACACTGTCGAGCAGATTTGAACTTTCAGCCTTCGGGTATCAATATTGACATATTAGACCCACCGCCACCTTACCAACATAAAAAGGTTGGTGTTGATTCCAGGTGATTACTAAGCCTAATGCTATTTCACGCCTGGGATATCCCTAGGAGTTTCGTTCAGTATCATGCACAGGTATTGCACATTTTGATGAAGGGATTGAATTTAGGATTTTACCTTCTTACACATGTGGTTAATCTCAGGGCTTTCCCCAGCCCTTTAAGGCATGGCAAAACGGCAATTCCTTCACTTCAGAAAGTGACCTGCCACCACGCCTTAATGTAGCAGTAATGCCTTAATGTTATCGATGTTCCAAGTTTCCCCATGGCTTACTTAGAAAGCTGTTAACCTTTACTATTCCCTTTAATAATTAATCCCTAAATACCAACTGATGACTGTCATTTTCGCCTTGGGGGCGATGAAGATATACACCAAATCTCTGCTTTTCAACCGACATTAAAATTGATGCGGGAAGAGGTGACCACTCACCCTTCCAGCGTAAAAATGCCACCACTCCTTTAAAAAACATCCTGGGGAGAACCCTGAAACTTATTTGTATTTATATAACATTGTGCAGGCTGTACTCTAAAATACCATGTATCGGAGATGTGCTTAACCCTTAACCCCCTACATATATATAATGGACCGTTCTTTCTTTGCATTAAGACCATTCCATTTATGTGATAAAGGGGTGTTTTGGGACAAAAGACTGATCAGCAGCTGGACATTGTAAACTCTGAGTTACTCGCAGGCTGATCTGGGTTTACAATGGACGCAAAGGCTATTAAAGTCGTGCTTAGCGGGTTCAGGGTTAATGATATAGTATACATATACAGACGGTATTTGTTGTTTTGGAGTGAATAACAGATTTTATTTCATCGAGAAGTGAGAAAACTATTTTCACAAAATTAATTAGAAGCATGTGTGAAAATTTTGAAGTTTGATCATTTTAGGGGGAATTCAAATCTGTTGTTTTAGACATATACAACAAATGTTCTTTTTATTTTATGCCTTTATAATCAAAGTATATGCTGACAAAATATATTTTTGGCTACGTCATCAGCTTAGTATGGTAAAATTTCTCTATTTTTAATTCACCATAACTTATGAAATGTTCAACCGATTTCAATAAACTACGACTCATTTTCTTATTCACGTTATTTCCTATTTAATGATTTCATACCAATTTTTTGAAAAAGTTGTTTTTGAAAAAAAAAAAAGGAAAATAGTTACCACTGAAAATTACAATTTTTAAAAATCTTAAAAACTCATTTTCCAAGCAAATGTTATTAAACCGTTATTTGACACACGTATGAAAAAACACTTGTTTCACTGCCAAAATCCAGTATTTCATTGCTAAGCATAATATAAAATGTTGTATTACAGATGTGTGTCAATGTGAGGTGTCTGATGTACAAGTGAGGGTAGAGCAGGTGTTATGTCTGTACCAGGAACTGATGCCGTCATTGCTGGTTGACCACCCAGTCGGGCTAGGTATGTTAATATATTATTTACTTGTGATAATTCTTCCTTGAGGTCCCTTCTGTTTGTTTGTTTGGTGTTTAGCACATTTTAGGCTATGCATAAATAACGGTCGATTTTTTATGGTGGAGGCAGGCCACCCACTTATTCCTGGGTAGAACCATTACTGTATATCTCCCGTAAGAATCGACACTTTCTCACAAGTTGAGCTACTAGTGGGATTCGATCGAACCTGCAGTCGTGAAAGGCGAGAAGGTTGACAACGTCGTTAACCCCTCGACCACGGAAGCGTGACCCAGTTGTCCTTTCCCTTGAGGTCCTGTTATAATTCTCTAGAAATATCTCTTTTCTCTAATTACTGGTTATTCTATATTTATTCATGTTTTGGACTGCAATTTAAATTGTTTTAAAATCAGTCAAATTCGAAAGACGATATACATAGCTGTACACTAAAAACGAAGCTTTTAATATAATTATCACTACAAATGCTTTTTATGTGGAACTAAACTCTGCTGAGCGTCAAGGATAAACACCAAGTATATCACCTACACAAATGAGGAGGTGTGTCACAGTATTGATCATTGATTGGTCAAATTCTTGTGATAGTTTTATTCTGACAGCGTATCATGTCACATACATATAAAACAATAAATATACACTGACTTTCATCTCATTTTGTTGTAAACTATATACTTATGTTTTAAATAGCACAGACATTTTTATATGTTATGATCTCATGTTTTAAATACCACAGACATGTTGAGATCTGATATACAATCACAGGATATTCAATCATAAATAGTAAATCACAGATAACTAACTTACCACATGATGTCATGCTAAAATTACGAATTGCTTGATTCCTTTATTCTTAATCAGTTTAAAGGCTAGATCAGGTATTGTTTGTGTTTTACTGTGCATATGTATAGATTTAATATTGTATATTTGCAGGGAAGTTGCTGGACGGGGTTATCAACACAGAGTTAAAAGTTGGTGACGAGGGCGTGTCCGACTCCGCCTACCTTCCACAGATGTATCTCCTCAAACTACTAGCCGGAACCGATGCCAGGAGACTGCCCTGGGGCAAACGGGTAAGTTTATACATCACAAATACATTGGCATCTTCTTTTTTTGTCAAAAACAATTGTGGAATAAAAAAAAATACATGTATTAAATATTATTCTATGCCAACTGACTCAAGGTGTCGGATTCTTGTCAAATATATTAATTCATTGGGCATGGAATGTTTTCAATAATGGCTTAAAAGGATGTAAGGGTAAACTGACATCATATGATTGTTAAACAGTCCAGCGCACACATGTACGATGCTTCTTGGAGCAGTTAGTGCATATTTATGTGTAGTAAAGAATTGAAAATTAATAGTAATATTTTTTCAAAAATTACATGGCAGTTGACCTCTGACATCACATGCATGGCAGTTGACCTCTTACATCACATGCATGGCAGTTGACCTCTGACATCACATGCATGGCAGTTGACCTCTGACAGGACTATGCATGGTAGTTGGCTTGACAGGTCCATGCATGGCAGATGACCTCTGACATCACATGCATGGCTGTTGACCTCTAACAGGACCATGCATGGTAGTTGGCTTCTGACCATCCATGCATGGCAGTTGACCTCTGACATGACCATGCATGGCAGTTGACCTCTGACATCACATGCATGGCTGTTGACCTCTGAAAGAGTCATGCATGGTAGTTGGCTTCTGACAGGTCCATACATGTTAGTTGACCTCTTATGTCACATGCATGGCAGTTGACCTCTGACATGACCATGCCTGGTAGTTGACCTCTGACAGGTTCATGCATGGCAGTTGACCTCTGACAGGTCCATGCATGGCAGTTGACCTCTGGCCTCACATGCATGGCAGTTGACCTCTGACAGGAACATGCATGGTAGTTGGCTTCTGGCAGGTCCATGCATGTCAGTTGACCTCTGGCATCACATGCATGGCAGTAGACCTCTGACAGGTACATGCTTGACAGTTGACCTCTGACCTCTCATATATGGCAGTAGACCTCTGACAGGTCCATGCATGGCAGTTGACCTCTGCCATCCAATTCATGGTATTTGACCTCTGACATCACATGCATGGCAGTTTAGCTCTGACATCACATGCATGACAGTTGACCTCTGACATCTCATGCATTGCAGTTGACAGGTCCATGCATGGCAGTTGACCCCTGACAGGTTCACGCATGGCAGTTGACCAATAGCATACATGTGTTACAGTTGACCTCCAACATGGCCATTGCGTGGCAGTTGACCTCTGACAGGACCATGCATGACAGTTGATCCTAACAGGTACATGCATGGCAGTTGACCTCTGACATCACATGCATTGCAGTTGACATCTGACAGGTCCATGCATGGCAGTTGGCCTCTGACGGGCCATGCATGTCAGTTGACCTCTGACCTCACATACATGGTAGTTGGCTTCTGTCAGGTCCATGCATGGCAATTGACCTTTGACATCACATGCATGTCAGTTGACGTCTGACAGGACCATACATAAGATCCTTCACTTATATTTTCCAAGTAGCATTTTTTTTTAAATCGGCAGTAACATTTTTACAATAAGATGTTTTTTAACAAAACAGTTGTTTCCCTCTTAAAAATGCAAATCTGTAGAAATAAATAAAATTACAAAATGTTGATAAAGTTATCTTTAGACAGGAAACAGAAAGATTAACATGTAAAACCAGCCGGTTATCTAACTTATAAAGTTGATTTCTCAATAGGGCTGGCGTGGCGCAGTCGGTAGCGCGGCGATTTGTAACCGGAGGCCCCGGGTTCAATCCTCCGTGGTGCCACTGAGTTCCGTCGGTGTGTTCTTAGGCAAGACACTTTCCCTCATCCTCGTCCGTCGGATGGGGATGTAAACCGGGCGGTCCCATGTATCGGTCTATCCTCTGAGCACATAAAAGAACCATAGGAATCTATTCGATAATAAGAGTAGGGCAGGTTCCCGGATTCCTATGTATCCTTCCTCTCTCTGGGGCGGCTCTACATAACCTATACTGTGTTGATGAGCCGTTAAACAACATTCAATTATAATTATGATTTCTCAATATTTTGCAGAATGCTGCTGGTCATACGCTGTTGTACCAACTACTGGAGATGGTTACTCATACTAGTGTGAGACCACAGATCAGTGGTACCACACTGGAGCTCATATGTAAGGTAGGGAATAGTTTATGTCATATCGGTTATACCAACAACTGGAGATGGTTACTCATACTAGTGTGAGACCTCAGATCAGTGGTACCACACTGGAGCTCATCTGTAAGGTAGGGAATAGTTTATGTCATATCTGTTATACCAACTACTGCAGATGGTTACTCATACTAGTGTGAGACCACAGATCAGTTGTAGAACACTGGAGCTCATCTGAAAGGTAGGGAATAGTTTCTATAATTTACATTATACTAACTACTCGAACAAGATGGTAACTTGAACTTTTGTGCGACCACATCTTTAAAGTCAGGTTGGGTATAGTTTTTGTTTGTGAAATATGTTGAGGCTTTTTTTGAAAGAAATGGTGCTATAGTATAGATATCTACAACTTCAAATTAAACATGATCAATAAAGTCGTCATCCTTGTGTACATTCGTAGCTTCGGTCAGATGTGTATTCAGGTAAAACCTAATTGCTGGTTCCATAGTCTTCAGGTGCCCATTGTGTGCATCATATATTAATACTCTGTTGTTGTGTTGTGTATTTTACAGCTACTGGAGAGTACCGGTCTGTTTGAATCGTGCCATGAAGAGTTACTTGCGTGGATGAAGGAACTGGGAAACTATGGCCATAAATCGGATGCTAGCTCCACAGTGCTGGGGTTTGTCTCCAAGGTGCTCATGACATACATGAGTAACCCATACCCATATATGGACAGGGTGTGTGACCTTGTGTCAGAGGTCGCTGTCATGGAAACTGGTGTCCAAACAGATAGTGCAGTCGTAATGAATGACACTAAAATGAAAGGTACGGTCTAAAAATGTTATCATTATGTTGTTAATAAAAATGTTGTTTTATTATTGCAGATATGATCTTTTTCCATTTAATCATAATAAAGTTCCTATTGGACAATAATATGCCTTTTTATAGGTTCTGTTTTTGTGCCCATTGGGAAAGTATTTATTTAACATGTTTAACAAATCTACAATTTCGCTCTTAAGCTTTACAAATTATAAATTCTTTGGTAAACTATTACATTAAATCTATTTTATTCTAAGTTTTAAAAAAACCCGACAAATTCCTACCAATCTAGAATCATTTTATACACTTTATGTTTATATCAAGCTTCATTGAAATTGGCTATTTTTCAAGCATTTAAGCTATGGACATGTTTCGTTTAATGTGATTAGATGTAGTTAATATACATTTGTTGAAGTTTCCAGAAGCACATGTACACAGTTTGTCAACAAATATTAATAATAGGCAGACATTTCTTTTTACGACGTTGCGTTGTAAACCTTCGCCTCTCACCTGGGTAGAAGCCATCCCTAAGAACCGACACTTCCTCATTTAAAGTCGAGCTCCCAGTGGGATTCGAACTAGCAGCGGTGAGAGGTGGGTAGGTTTACAATGCAACGTCGTTAACCCTTCAGCCACGGATGCGCTTTTCAGAAATGACCAGAGTGTTTTTAAATGCTCATATATTTCAAATAACTCATAAAACTGTTGAAAAAATTACATCTATATTTTGCAGCTGTTTTGTCCATGGATATTGGTTCTCTTGAGGACGAGGTGGAAGCGACACCTGGTGGACAAACATCACATATGGCCAGCCAGAAAAGGTAAGTAAACATGTACAGTAGTGTCTGCAGAGTTACTCCTCCTGTAAACTCATGTGTGGACATTCTCTATCAAAGATTGATGAAAATTGCAATAAAACCACTACAGTTCTACAGTGTTACTGCTCTATTGCAAATAATCATTAGTTTTCATATTTTCTAAAGATTGCTGTATATATTATAGGTTTCCATTCAGTCCTATGTTGCTAGTGGCATTGGACATTCTTCAGAAGACAGACAGTGTACAAACAGGTGAGCAGACTGAAATACTAAAAATAACTTTTTGTTGGGAATGATATATTAGAATGAAACTTGCTGTTTAGGTAGCTTTTATCAAAAGGAAGTTTGGGATTGCATTTGGGGTCACTGGGGTCAGGGTCAATGTCATTGTTTCTAAAAATAGAGAAAAACGGTTTCTGCTCAATAACTTAAGCATGGAATGAGATATTAACATGACACTTGCTGTGTAGGTAGCTTATAACAAAAGGAAGTTTGGGATTGCATTTGGGGTCAAGGTCAAGGTCATTGTTTCTAAAAAATAGAAAAACGGTTTCTATTGAATAACTTAAGCAAGGAATGAGAACATAGAATGAAACTTGCCATGAAGCTATACAGGTAGCTTATATGAAAAGCAATGGGATTGCATTTGAGACCACTGGGGTCAAGGTCACTGTTACTAAAAATAGAAAAACAGTTCTCTTCTCATTGATTTTAGTTAGGAATGAGATAGTGTTGTGATACTTTATGGGTAGGTAGCTTATTTGAAAAGGCAGCTTGGGATTGCTTTGGGGGTCACAGGGTTCAAGGTCAAGTTGGCAGTTACTAAAAACTGTTTCTGCTCATTATCTTAACTTAAGAAGGACATATTTAGCCTGAAACTTGGTGTGTACCCTAGGAGTTTTATATTAAAAGCAAGTTTGAGATTGCATTAGTCAAAATCACTGTTACTAAAAAATGCCAGGTAGGGGACATGTATTGCTCTGCAATACTTTAGCATCTTGTTAAACACCATTGGCACTTGGATTTAACTTTGATGTAATTAGTGTAAAAATGTACGTTAGGGGTCAGAAGAAAAGTTTGAATTAGTGAATAATTTCACTTGTTGAAAAAGTTTACTTGAAAGAAGTCAAATTACATTAAAATAGAAGGAATAAATCGGGACCATTACTGGAATTCAGCTGAAATTTGTCGTAAGCAATTTAAAGTACATTATTGTAACTAGGGTGTTTTTATCTCCAGAGTTGAAGAGCTATGTATCATCAGTGGTTCTCGACACGTTCCATCTACAGGTTGATCCATTACCTTTCTGTCTGATGATGAAACAGTGCCAAAATAAAATGTTTATTGATGGTCTCCATGGTTACACACAACTATGGCTACCCCAGGTAAATATATGTTTTGTTTGTAAATGTTGCCATAGTAACATGTGTATTGATGGTTTCTTTGATTACATACAACTGTGGCTGGCCCAGATAAGCTTACCCTTGGTGTATAAATGCTGCCATCGTGATCTCCATAGTAACATACAACTATTGTTTGAGGCGCTTGTTTCAGCCAAATGTTTTTTTGCAGCAGCTTGAGCAATTCAAATAATACGTACATCAATTCTATATCAGTAGAACTGGTAATTTGAGTGGTAAATAAAAATATCTTAGTTTTTAAAATTGGTTGAGAAATAAATATTTTACAGCCCAAATGATTTTTGATGGGGTCCCATGTAAATTCCTTGTTGGTGGGACAGCAGAAAAATAAAGAAATGTCTTGTAATTTCAGTTAGCCTTCATATTTTGCTATAAAACTTTCTTAATTTACGAATATCCAACAATTTAAAACCATTTTCGGATAAAAACTTGATGAAAAAAATTATTTTTCCAAGTTTTCATGCAGCATAATTTTGCATTGAAAATGCCCATTCAAAAACAGCTTTCGGGCATCACATTTTTATTTCTCAACCGACTTTGGAAAGTAAAGTCTTTTTATTTACCGCAAAAAATGTCTGTTTCACTGATATACAGCTTATTTAGGTAACCTACAAGATGTATTTGAAAAGTCCAAAAAAGCTTTGGCTGAAACAAGCGCCCAAAACAATAGGGCTGGTCCAGGCGTGCATTCAGTTTCTAGAGAATGGTAAAACATTTCAAACAGTTAAGTTTTGTAATGTTAATTAGGCACACATATGTGATATCTGCAATAGTGCAGAGAAATCCAACATATATCCAAATTTACTATTTACTATTTGCTAGGGTTATTGTATGTGCATGTACTGTGATGCTTTTTATTTCCGTCCAAGCCTATCTTGCTCGCTAAAATTAAATCCTTATAATTTATAGTGAGTGGTTCAAACTCAATAATATGCTTCCTATTTGATACATAGTATTGTTTCTAAACTATGTCTGAAATTATATGAAAAGCGCAAGTTAGAAGTGTTTTCCTATTATTATTAATATTATTATTTATGTATTCCCTTCAGGAATATAAGAATCCATCATGAGTCTCCATGTGAGATAGGGAAATCTCACCCGAGGGTCAGAATTGTAACCAGGGACGAGGCTCTGCCGAGTGCCTGGTTGCAATTCTGATCCCGAGGGTGAGATTTCCCTATCTCATATGGATCACTCATGATGGATTATTTTTCTCCCATTATGTGTTTATTACCGGCATAAAATCAATGACTTTGCTGATTTAACGCCAGAATAAGGCGACGTCGACGTAAAGTCATGACGTCATAAGTCACATGTCATGTAAGATAGAGTTATCTCACATGAGGAAAATGTCTATCTCACATGAGCAGAAATGGGAGAAATTGTGTATCTTTGATCCTTTAACGCTAATTTGTATTATTTGTATTTACTATTATGCCATATGTCAGTAGCGCTAATAACTATTGCAAAATATTCCACTGAATGTCGCGTAACATCATGTCAATGTAACTTAACGTCTGGTATTCATCTTGATAAAGGCACTGTGCCAAAACGCTGGTGAATAAAATATAAACATAACATATTGTAGTTGAATGATCTATATTTATATATGATTATAATTTCAGAAATCGAAACAAACAAATAAGACGGTGCAGGCTGGAGGCATATTGACTGTGTGTAAATTGTCTGAAGTAATGGCCCAGCCCCAGAAGCGGGAACCATGTGACATCATACAGCAGTACTTACTTCATCTCACGTATCTCTTACTGCAGGAAACTCGGGTAACTTGTCACTATGCAGACCCGTTTACTTCTAAGGAATAGAGTAGAATAGTTTCTACATTTTGAGACCTAAAAATATGCACTACAGATTGAACTTGGCGGACTGTAATTCCTCGTTTTCCTGTTCTATTAGCTCACCTTAGCAAATGCTCAGCAGAGCTATTGGGAACACTCTTCGTCCATTCTTCGTCCGTCTGTCATTAACTTTACTTAAACAACTTCTTTTCAGAAACCATTTCACATGGATGATTCATTAATAGGTCAGTGGTTTTCAGATTTGTTAAAATTAGGTCAGCGCCACATCCAAGATGGCAGCCAGTACTATAAAAGGACAAAACATAAAAAATTCTTCTCCAGAACCATTGAGTTTTCTTTATTAATGATCGCCAACCCCTAGACTATGAGGTTTAATCAAATGAAGACCTCATGATCAATAATTGCAGTGCTACATTGCCGTGTTCTGTTGCTTAATTCCATCTCAGGATGGAGTCTAAATGAAGACCTTTTTTGGGTGAAAAATTAATGCATTAAACCTCTCCAAAATCCTGTGTATTTTACAGATACATAATTATTTTTTGTGCATTAAGCATCAAATGCCTGTGTTTTTATTATATTATTTATATTCTGTATCAGACGAGGAAAAGGCAAATATATTAAATGACTATTTTACATCAATATCAACTGTTGACGACACCGATGCCACTCTACCACAATTTATACCTAAGACGATCAATACTATCAATGATATTAATATTACTAAAAATGAAATAAGTCATAGAGTCCTGAAAGAAACTTCAAAAACAATAGGTCGCCCCCTGAGTATTCTGTTTAATCGTTCAATTCAAGAAAGCATCTATCCACAATGCTAGATATTAGCTAATGTTATGCCACTTTTTAAATCAGGTTATAAAGATTCACCATCAAACTATAGACCAATATCGTTAATAAGTTGGGTTTGAAAAGTTATGGAACGTGTGATTTTCAAACATATATATTTTAAATTTTTTAAAAACCAGTCTGGTGTCTTACCTGGTCAATCAACAGTTTACCAGCTAATTGATATTTATAATCAAATATGCAAAGCGATTGATGAAAACAAATTTACATGTATGGTACCTTTTTATATATCCAAAGCTTTCGATCGTATCTGGCACGCAATTTGTAAACTCCGACAACATAGCATTTCAGGCAACCTTATTAATTGGATAAATAATTATAACTGATCGTTAACAAAGAGTTTTTGTTGGTTCTTCTTTTTCTGAAATAAAAACTCCAAATGCTCTGTCCTAGGACCATTATTGTTTTTAATTTATATAAATGACATAGCTGATTCATTGCTTAGTACGACAAGGCTATTTGCTGATGACAGTTCTATTGCGGTATCTACATAGATCATATGGAAACTACAATTATTGACGACCTACGTAAAATATCAAATTGGTCAAAGCAATGGCTAGTAAAATTTAATCCATTTAAAACTGAAGTCATGTTCTTTTCACTTGCAAACAGAAACGGTCCGTCTTTGAAATACTCAACTTAACTTTGTTGACTATCATAAACATCTAGGAGTAGCCCTTAGTCATGATGGGTCCTGGCATCAACATATTTCAAATATTGTAACATCTGCGTCAATTAAAGGTACTAGGTTCAATGAAATTAATGAAATTTAAGTTAAAACGTCAAACGCTTAATCAAATATATAAATCTTACCTTTACCATATTTTAGAATATGTGGCTATAGTATGGGATAGTTGTACGAATTATGAAAAAGATAATTTAGAAAAAACAATATGAAGCCGCGCGAATCGTTACTGGCCTGACTCGTTCTGTCTCTATACAAAAATTGTTACTGAAATTGGTTGGGTCTCTTCTGTCCAATAGAAGACACATCCAAAAGTTGACATTTACCTATAAGTTTAAAAATGGAGATTTGTCGAGTTACTTGAATGAAATATTCCGCAACTATTTCAGAATCGAATCCTTATAACTCGAGAAATAATTCCAACTTTGTTGCTTTACCTAGAAGAACATTCTTTTCGAGATCAGTCTTACCGTCATCTCTAAAACTTTGGAACGAACTTGATATTAACATTCACGAAGCACCATCCCTTTCGAGTTTTAAAACAAGACTTAAAAATTACTTTAAACCACCGATAGTACCCCAGTACTACATATTGGGTGATAGATACCTTTCAGTTCTACAAGCGCGTTTGCGAAACAATTGCAATAATTTAAACGCTGATCTCTATCTTAATCATTTGAAGGATAATCCCAATTTTATATGTGATGGTGTTGAAGATGTTGAGCATTATTTGTTTAGATGTGTAATTTTCAGAAATGAAAGGCAGCAATTGTTTTTAGACACTCGTATATTTCATCCTTTTAGTCCTCTCAAACTGGTATACCGTATCGACCGACTAACGGACGAGGAAAACCATATCCTATTTACTCAAGTTCAAAACTATATTAAAAACACTAAACGATTCCAAAATCCTTAACTTTGTATCGATATACCGTTGTATTTTGTATATATCAACTGTTGCTATGTTTCAATCAGCCTGAACGGGGATATGGGGTGTTATTTCGGTGGAGATTGCGTGGGGATAGAATGGCACAGCAGAGTTTAAAAATTAAGATGTTTTTTCTTCGTTTTTCCTTATCAAGTTCATATTTAAATGTATTGTTACAATTTCAAACCGATAATCACGTACACTTTTTCAGCCAAAATGGAGAGAACTTAACTAATGTTGTAATAACTTGTAGTTCAATCCATTTGCACATGTTGCTATGACTATTGTGATGTTGAATTGATGTATTGTAACATATCTGCAAAAAAAATTTATAAAACAAATGTATTACACGGACTTGTCCCTTTGCCACTGATATTTCATCTCATCTGGGGCTGACTGTCCAATTATAACATTTATTACCAAAGTTGTACACGTTTTAGTATTGTGAGATTAACAACCATCAATCTTCATTTCAGACTGGTGACAAGACCTTTATCAAGATGGTAAAGTCTGTTGTTCAAGTTATTGAGGATGCTGTGAGGCAGACGGATGAGAGCATGGCAGAGGATTCTGGGAAACAGACAGATAAAAGCCTGTCCACGGATAGGCTGCCAGAATCACAGTCATTCTCTAAGGAATTTTCCCTCCTTCACATTAAAAAGCCATCTGCAACTGAAACCATGGCTACTAGTGTCAGACTGGTTCTTGGACATCCTAAAGTTAGGCATTATTTCCTGCAGGGAATATCTGAGAACCAGTCTCATATCAAATTACCTAACTCTGTGTCTCATATGCTCACTGAAGTGGTCATTCACATGCTTGACACAGTTAGGCAGTACAAACTTGACATAGGTGACTGTTTTGAGCACTATCATTCAAAAGTGTTAGACTGCCTAAAAACTCTAGCCAGTTGTGAAGTCAGTGCAAGTGAGAGGCAGGAAATCTCTAAGCCCATTTTCACAAGCTTGAAATACATCGTTGAGAATCTGAAGGCTGAGCAATGTGAAGATGTCCTTGACTGTGTATTAACTCTAGTTGATCTCAAAACGGTGAAGGAGCAGGCGGACAGCATTTGTGAAGTAATGGATTGTATATTTCAGAAACTGACCGCTTCCAACCAAAGGCTTGTGACATTGTCTGAAACGGGAGTCGACAATATGATCAACTGTTATTTACAAAAGTCGGGTGATAATATGTCGGTTCACTTCACACAGTTTTTTGAAAAATTTCAAAATTTAGGAGTCCTGTGTTCAGAAAATACTCTTCAGCTGCTTCTAGATTCAGACTGCTACTCAAGTTTAGCAGAAATTTTGATGAGAACCAATCCAGTGCTGAGAGAAGCATTCGGTCATATGATATTGCGTGGGGATGGAGGTGTTAAACCAGACCGCCATCTCTCATTGGTTGAGAGTTATCTGACCTTGGTTGTTTCTAGTGGGGTCAGTGATCATCACCAAGGTAAGATACCAATTTTTGTGTTTTTCAGTAGCAGGGGCATAGTGTGGCATACTCCCTTACTCCCAGGAGTAACTAAGAAAATAAAATTAACAAAATAAAAATCCTAAAAAGTTGAATGCCATACAAATCAGAGGGGGGAGGTGGATAAGGGTCGAAAATTACAATGAAAAAAATAACTGGGGGGAGGCCACTCAACCCCACTTGAGGAAGGGGGACACCTACTCGCAAACCCTCCCCTACTCGGCACTTGGCACCTCATATTAGGAGTATGTTGAAAACAGGGCCTGCTACTCCCCTGAATAGAGTGTCAGAACGCCTTTTTTCAATGTGAAAACTATTTTTTTGAAGAAGTTATCTCAGGATTGATGCAAAAATAAAACTTCAAGGTCTTTTTTTACAATTATGTTGAACTATTAAAAACAAATCTTCATACATTTTAGGAATAATGATCTTTTAGAGATATGAGTTGTGTAAAAAGCTTAATGTGTGCTCAGCTTCAAAATTATTGAGATTTTCGTAATTGCTACACTCTGCAATTAAATTTCTTGCTTCTCAATGAGATCAAATCTTTCTTTCACGCAAACACAACACATTTCCTGATATACTATATGTTGCAGCCATAGTTGTGAAGTGTTGGGAGATGATGTATGAAGTTAAGTTACTGTATATATTATATATTGCAGCCATGGTTGTGAAGTGTGGGGAGATGTACAAAGTCAAATTAATGGAGCTTTGTGGACAGGAGAAAGTAAGGCATGCGGCACAACTCCTTCATCTCTGTAAACAACTGGTGAAGCTCAAAGCTCTTGGTATGTCAACTATTTCTAGAATATTTATGGAGATATTAATTTCTCGCATACCGGATAAGTTAATCCGTGTTTTACATGAGTGATAGGAAGTTTGATCTTACACGTGGGGGAAGATAAATGTCATGCACATCAAGAATAAAGTTGATAGCAGTTGCATGACTTCATTTCATTTGTACGCAAGAAAAAGAATCAATCATGGGTATCCTGTTCAGATAGGGAAAGAGCCTTGGTTCCAATAAATTATTATTATTACATCTCGTGTTGGAATTGAACGATTCTTATAAATTCTTATAATTAGAAATATTATTTACAAGTATAGAGTAAGAGACTGTTTGTGATAAAGCTTTGTACATTTCATAATATGCTTTCAGAAATAATAATTAATTTTTTGTTTTATGCTTGATCCTGTAAGGCTTGTAAACATTTTATTTTGAAATAATTTTTTCAGACAAGTTCATTTTCTTTCGGTATAAATTTCGTACTCAAATAAAAAATTGACAGTTAATATGTTGGTGATCTCCATTTGACTTTCAGGGAAGAAAGTTTTGCAGAAAATGGAAAAGAAGCTGATGACAACTATAGAAGCTGGAGAAAAGGTTAGACCCCACCATATAGAACTCATCCAGGTGATTCTTGGTTGCCAGGCAGTTGGAAAAGGTGAAAACATACTGAGACTTCTGCAGATCTGCATGCAGTGTTTAACCAAACAGCTGGCTAAAAAAGCATCAAGAAACCAAAATGTGGAAAACACCATCATGGACATTTTGTCAGGATGCTCCAAGGTTTGTTCATTCTTTCCTTTAATGAGGATCATTAAAAATCTGACAAAAAACTTTCGTCATTTAGGGACATAAAAAAGGGCAATTAAAACTGTTTTCAACAATCTGTATCGATCCAAGTCTTATCAAAGGGCCTCTGTGGCTGAGTTAGTAGAGACGCTGCGTCTAAAACTTTCTCGCCTCTCATCGCTGCAGTTCAAAACCCACTGGGAGCTCAAGTAGTCAAGTGATAAAGTGTTGATTCTTACAGATGGCGGGAGGTATACAATACTGGTTCTACCCATGAACAATAAGGTGGTCTGGCCCTACAACAACAAACTTACTGTCATATATGGCCTGATAGGTGCTAAAAATGACATAAAACCTGTGTTTTCTTCAATGTATTTGTACCAGAAATTGATTTCCATCTTTGAAAAGGATAAAAAAATAAAGATGTAAATGTAAGTTATTATTAATGTAAAACCCTACTTACGATGTAGATGTAATTGTAATTGCAGACGGAGACAGAGAAGTTACCATTGACCTGGAGCGAGTTTGCTGATGTCTGGCCACAGTTTGTGAAAGCAACACTCAAGTAAGTGGTCCTTATAGCTTATAGAGTATGGGTAGAGTTGTTGGTAGAGTACTCGCTTTTCACTTCTGCAACCCGGGTTTGATTCCTTGTCTTGGCGTTGTGAGAGGGTAAGATGGTCGCCCACTCGAACACATGGGTTTTTGCCAGGTTCTCCGTTTTCCTCCCACATAAAGAACACTTACTGCTGTCATCCACGCCATAGAGAGTGGTTTGAATAAGCTGTGTAGCTTGTTTCGTATTCGATTTAAAAAATGCAAGTTATTTAGGAAAACTAATGGGACACCACGACATCTGCACAATTCAAGATTGCCGTGTGTCCCTTTAATGTATGAGGCTTAACTCTTAACCTGCAAAGCATGACTATAGACTTTGCATTCATTGTAAACCCAGATCCGCCTGCGAGTAACAGGGTTTACAATGTCCAACTGCTGATCAATCATTTTCCTCAAAACACCCCTTTGTCACATAAATGGAATAGTCTTAATTCAAAGAAAAAACAGTCCATTATATATATGTACTGGGTTAAGAGTTAAATTCCATTCTCACATCTCAGAGTTACAGTGGTCCCCTAGTCCTCTGATTTAACCCAGCGATATTTGAGTGTAGACATCCCCAGTAGATATTTTAGTGCAGACTGTAAGTCATGGTTAATCAGTTCTGTTTTAATTAATATTCAGAAAACATTTGCTTTTAAATGAATAATTACAAGTATATTATATACTTGTGCCAGAGGGTTTACAAAGGGTACCGTTGTGATACTCTGGCAAGCGAGAATGCTTAACTCTTTTGCTGCTATAGTCGTAAAGATTGATTTTACGACCAATGTAGGCCCAGATCACAGGATGATCAGGGTAACACTGTTCGAAACTCAGTAACAGTGTTTTCCATGACACTTTATATATAAAATATTACCGGAAGGTTTGAATTCAAATTTTAGCAGACGACATTTGAAATTTGGCGGCGAAAGGAATAGGTCGATACTTGTATGCTCAATGTTATTTTCTCCAGGCACATGTACACAGACAGACGTCTACTGGGCTTCCTGATTGGCCTTATACCAGCCGTCTACCATGACAACAACACTAATGCCTCTGTTACCATAGAAACACTGGCTGCCATGGTGATGAGTCATTCATCATTCTTACCAGTCATGTTGAATGAAGAGAATGGAGACTGCAAAGGTAAAATGTTACAAACAATTCTGAGATTAGTGAGACCACTCTGTCCCTCTTATTGCTATGTGATAATGGGAAATTGATTACATGAGTGACTGTGTATTATTGATTTTAATAAACTTGTTTATTAAAGTCAATAATACACAGTCATGAATGTAAGATTCTATTTATCACATAACACACCTACGACGTAATAATTTCACTTTAATGTTGTCAATTTACCTTGTACGGCAGCAATTTGTAAGAGAAATCATGACGTCGTTTTGTTGTTTACATGAGTTCGCTACGTTACGCAGCTATAAATGCGTTTGCCCTACAAATAATGAGACACCTTAAACCAAATTTAATGTTACCTTGAAGTTAGATTGTGTTTAATAGGAAATTCTGGTTACAGTATTTATTATGAAATTGTAGTTACAGTCAAAATGTAAACTTTCACTGTGCTCACCATTTATATTTCAGAATCCTTGCTAGACCTGCTACTTCTGTTGATTGGTCTATCACCATCATCATGCCAGACAGAACATGTGGGTGTGTTCCTGGGTTCATATACTGCTTCAATGTCACTTGCAGGTATGTATATGGTATGTTGGTATGTAACTAACCCTAATCCAGAGAACAGGAACTTCCATTTTAGTGTATCCTATAAAGTATGGTATTTTCTTGGAAGATGAGCCTCATGCTTCATCAATCTCATTAAAATCATATCCTAATTACGCTTTGATACTCTCCGCTATAGGATTTTAATGAGATTTATGCTTCATTAAATATTAAATCTTTATAAAATAACCTGAAACATTTTCCCTCTTGTTTACTCATGCATGCTGGACTGTAAACCTTAGAACTGCATACAGACTAAACCTTCGGGGTTCTGATGTTTGTAATTGTCCTAGATTGCTAAGAGCATTGACATGACTGGGTTCTGATGTTTGTAATTGTCCTAGAGTGCAACGAACTTTGACATAATTGGTTTATGATGTTAGTAATTGTCCTATAGTGCAACAAACTTTGAAATAATTGGTTTATGATGTTTGTAATTGTCCTAGAGTGCAAAGAATGTTGACATGACTGGGTTATGATGTTTGTAATTGTCCTAGAGTGCAAAGAATGTTGACATGACTGGGTTATGATGTTCGTAATTGTCCTAGAGTGCAAAGAACTTTGACATGACTGGGTTATGATGTTTGTAATTGTCCTAGAGTGCAAAGAATGTTGACATGACTGGGTTATGATGTTTGTAATTGTCACTGTCAATGCCAACATTGCATCATATTTTGCTTATCTTGATTTCAGATCAGAAGATACTAAAGCTGCTACAAGTGTATGAAAGGAATGGTATTAACTTCACAGATTACAAGTGAGTAGTGTAATGGTTGAGTTTTCTCTTAAATTTAGTATTATGTTCAATAATGCTTCAAACCTCTGCCCGTAGTGGACCTTAGTTGTACGGTATTTCTAGGCAGTCTAATGTATTGAACCTTTAAAATTCCCTGTTACAATACACAGAACTGACACTGTAAGAATGGTATCCTATCACTTCGCCATGGCCAATATTTGAGTTCTGTCTGTTCATCATCAGGGCTATTCCATTAAAACCCAGGAAGACAATTTAATAAACATCAATGAGTGAACCATATTTTCAGAAATTTGGTTCTTTAAATTCAATTTTGCATCTATGGGTGGGTTTTCAAATTCAAAAGTGCCTTTCTGGCATCCCATATATATTTAAATGGAATAGCCCTAAAAAAATCACAATGTGAAACATAGGTATTGATCTTTGGGCAGTGACATCAAAATGTTTTTTTCTTTTTTTTTGCTTTATTGTCTGTTAAAAAATGTTAAATGCAGATATTTTGAGTGCAGACAGAATAATTCTTGCACATCTTACACTGTCTATGTTTTCAGGCCGTACGTTTGGGGTGAGAAGGCCATAGAACATCACTCGCTGCGTAAAACACTTGGCCCGTCACTGAAGTTGCCCACCATGACACAAGTTCTCGCCAACATTGATCCTGGCTCGATTCAGGACACTGTACTCAACTTTCCACTGAGGAGAAAGTTACAGGTATATACATTTAACAATTAAAAGCAAAGACGTACAAGTAGACCTCTGTCCTGGTGGGTTCACTCCATGGCGGAGGCATGTCTGATGGGAAACTTCATGCTTCATTTCATCTCCCTCTGAGGTTACTGTCCCAATATAACCTAACATGATGTATTAACGGGATGTAGTACACAATTTCATTTGGTTTTAATCTAGAAATGCCTCTTCAGCGCCTACTTTAGATTATATTGTACATCGTGTGTTACCCGTAAATGTCACAACCAGTCTGAAGTTTTATTTGTATTATGTTAATATCTAAGTTACCGCCATTATTTATTTAGCATTCGTGTATTATGAGTTTCCAACAAAAAATTATTTTATACACGTAATGATATTATAATGGTGAACTGTGGGTATTTTAAGTGTTTAATAGTAAAAAAGTATTAAATAGGCACATACAGGTTTATCTAGCTCACTTGATCAATAGCTTCTAAGAAATTGCATAAGATGTAACTGACCATGCCATATTGCTATAATTATGTAACTGACCATGCCATATTGCTACAGTGTGTGGATGTACAAGACGCCGTCAACTACAAGTCCACGTCTGTCTGCTATGACCCATGTTTCCTGCTACCACTTTTCAGCCATCTACTGGCACCAGGTTTGTACATGTGTTATTATCCGTGACATTTTAATGTAGTTTGTCAATAAATACAAATGCATAGTAGCATCTCATTAAAATCATATCCTAATTACGCTTTGATATTCTTCGCTATATGATCTGACAACACTGCCTTGGAGGTCACGTCAGATTGACCTTTCATCTAATCAATATTCATGAGAAGATCAACTAAATTCAACCAGTGAAATTGCGCGTTTCATATGCACTTCAGACGACGTTCGAGTGAACTGAACAAACGAAAATCCACATAAAACACATAGATATATATCCGAATAAAGATAAAGTCTTCGTGTGTTATTGCTGTGGATTGCACGATAAATCAAAGAAATGCACTAAATGGCATGTTTTACATCAAAATACGAAGAAAATCATGGGCGCTGTCATGTGCGTTTTGAAAATATATATTCCACCAAAATTATTACGACAATAGATATTCTAAATAGTAAGTCATAGTACATCCGGCCCGCTTAGCTCAGTTGTTATTGAAGTCGACTATTGACCCGCGAGTGTAATTTAGTGTGGGTTCAATCCCATGAATCGGTACATTTTTTGGTACCGCTATTAAATTCTGTCAGTCTTTTTTTTTCCAGGAAATATCCAATGATGGTTGGTGTATTATGTTTGTCAACGCAATTATTTGTGTTTTATAAGCTAAAAGTTACGGACATTGTCTCTTTCAATACCGAACGTAGACTGCTCCACAGAGCTTTAGTGAAACGCGACATGCACAGTGAAGCATCTATACCGAGCAATTTTGTAGGCTAATCGTAAGGTCAATCTGACGTGACCTCCAATGCAGTGTTGTCAGATCCTTAGTAGACTAGAGTATCTTAGCATGATAAAGGGTCTGATTTTAATGAGACTGGCATAGTGGCAGCATATTTTAAGGAATTAAGACAATGATCAGGCCGCATTCTTTTGATATTTCAATATCTTGTTTTAGGATCATTGAGAAGCTCATTAATTTTATCATATTAATTAAATGTCTTGTGGATTCATAAATTTTTATCAACTGGTATTTGAAGGGGCATTATAAGATATATTTAACAAAATTAACAAGTGACTCGTTGGTGTTTAAAAATTATATGTATGGTAAAAAAGCATTATTCCAGTGTCTGTAATTCCAATTTTACAATATTTTGAAGAATAATTATATTATGTCCATCTAATGAAAACCTATATATAGCAGATGTTACATTACTGTTAGGGTTACTACTTACTACTTACTTACTTAATGTAACAGATGCTGTTGTTGACTGTAAGAAGTTTATCGAGCTTGACTGCCTGAGTTTCACCCTGGCCGCTCTATCGAGTCACGACCAATCTGTACGCAGTGCCTCGTACCACATTCTGGACCGGTTCCGTATACATCTCGAGTCGTCGCGGTTACCAGAGAAGGACCAGATGGTATATCTGATGGAGTTCCTGCGTAGCAGTCTGCCCAATGCCAGATACAAACTGGCATCCATAGTTACACTGTTCCTCGCCAGGACGGCCAAATTGATGCTGAAACCAGGTTTGTTAACAAAAATTAATCTTTGAAGATTTGTCTACTTTTATTGTTTCTTAAGATAAGCACTCGGCATATAAAGGGTAGTGCTATGACTTGTCGGCCCGGTGTCAGTATAATGTGACTGTGTGGGGTATCATGTCGTGTCTACGGCGTGGTATTCTTGTGTGTCAGCACTATGAAGTTGAGCATAGAGCTCATTGCTGCAGTAGACACTGTCATGATATGACTGAAAGATTGATGAAAGCAATGCCATACATACTGTACATATATACAAATTTTAAGAGCACATCAGAATGCTGTGTCTAACGGGAAAACTGATCAGTAGTATGGAATAGTCAAAGACATTGTTAAACCCCAACAAAGTTGAAAAAGCTGCAGATTCTGTTCAACTGAGTCTTGTCAGTATGTAGACAACGCTTATACAAGACTTCCCGTGCCCCGCTAATATTGGGTCGAACAAACTCAATTTTAATTGAAATGCACCAAATTAAAATGTACCTGTTAATGTTCATTGTTGTCACAATTATAACCAACCATCATCATCAGTGCCGATCAATAGCAGATAGTTCTGAAGGTGTTAAACTTGAAAACTGTACTGTACAAAAAGGAATAGCAAGGACTAATAGCAAGGACTAATAGCAATGACTTCTGTGTCAAGTCAAATTATGTGTAATTTTTTTGTCATCTACATGTGACAAAAAAGTTTCTTTCCAATTTTAAAGTCATCATATTACATCACCGCCCGTGTTTTTATCTCTTGACAGATGAGCACATGTACGGAATTATCAACTCCTTTCTACTCCTGAAGCCCAGCCTAGATGTCGTCAATATTCCCGAGTTCTACAAACTTTTCAACAGTTCAGCACACGAGGTAAGATATTTGTCACCACCTTTTGAGGCTTGTCCGGGATCATTTTGAGAAACACCAGCAATAGTTCTTCTGTATAATAAAGAATTCATGGGCCCTTGGGCACATTTCTATCTGGTTGTGGGGTGTAGGAAATCTGGAGGAGGTAAATGGGGGAATAAACGACTGTCAACGCTGTGTCCTCAACAGCTCAGAGGTTAGAGTGCTGACACTTACGAATCTGAACTAATGGAACATTGGATAATTTTCTTTGGACTTGATTCAATAATTGGATATTAATGAAATACTGGATTTGTGTATTCTGTACGTCAATATTTTATGTAAAAAAATGTGTTAATTATATTTTTGTGTGGCTGGTTTTGCTTCCTTTCTTGTTACATTTTACTCGTCACAATACCCTAAGTTTGGTTGAATTACGTTCAGCAGTTTAGGAGGAGATATGGTAATGGACAGACGGACGGACAAACGAAGGCGATTTTAATATACCTTGTTTTTTTCACAAAAAAAAAAACGTGGGTAAAAATATGCTATAAACAAAGTTTCATACATTAACATTACAGGGGTTTTAGTTTGAAAATTTCCAATGATAATTTATATGTTTTAAATAATAAATAATATGTTGCTTATCAGTACAAAATAGAGCGGGCATGGATCCTGTCACTGATGCATGATGGTCTACGGGAGACGGCAGACTACAGGATCTTTGAGAAAAGGTACACGTTCAAGTTGCTGCAAAGTTTCTACGACTCGGACACGGCAGACACAGAGTGCCAGGTGAGAGAACTGATCATGGACTGGTTTTGCTGTAGGCAACTGAGCAACTGAAAATCAAAATTTTTATATACAAATTTGTTCTGAAAGTATCGAGAAAACCAAGGTTGAAGGTTTGACTGAGATATGAAGATAAAAAAATATTTGCATGCACTTTTAAAATTATCTTTTCTGTTGAAAAAATTAGCGTCTAGTTTAGAATAAACTTCACAATTACTGTGCACAAATGGCTGATCTACTGCACACATATCATTAGGATTAGGTTACTTAAAATACAAATCAAACGGTATGACTTAACTCAGTTTTTATGAAAATATAGATAGACAAACAGGGGACGTAAATAGGTTGAGCTTTATGTCTGCAGAATATTTCCTTGGAGTTGAACTTAAAGAGTTTGTTCCATAAATATACTGAAAGGAAAAAGAAACGCGACAGGAATTTCCGCTATATATTGTATGTACAATATGCTGCTGTTAATCGAATGATACATGGCTACGTAAGATCTTTCCTTTCTGAAAAAGACTGAACACGTAACACAGCAAATAGTATTCCTGCAAAGTTTCCTTATTGACAGAGTACACGTTTGGTGCAAACTTAGGATGCAAAATTTTGCAAACTCTTTACGTTAAATACAGTACTGAACTGGCTCAATTTTTCAAAGAGGAACTTCAGCTTTTATGAATTTCTTGTTACAACTGTGTACTGTGATTAAAACGTCTACAATGTCACAATTGTCCTTTCTCTAATTGTAACTTCTTTTTTACAAAACGTCTTGGGATTTCCTTGGAATATATATGGAATTAAGTGTGCAGTATATAAGCGGAAATTTCCGTGTCACGTTTCTTTTTCCTTTCAGTATAGATACATACTCGGTATACAAAGGCAGGTTGGAGTAATAGTCATTTGAATTTAAAAGCAGCCTTGAAGCCAGCCATCTGGATGCTTGTACAACATTTTCATTAGTTTTCTTTATTTCAGGTAAAAGTTTTGCAGATACTCAAGGCAGCCTGTAAGGAAAGAACGGTTGCCTTGGATCTGTCCCGTAACCATGGCATTGTGGTGTGGATAGCTGCAGCTATATCCAAGTTGTAAGTTGGTTATTATTCACTTGTGATCCCACCCCATCCTTTCATCGCTTACCAAACTATAAATCAAACCATAAATCATTTTCATTAAAAACCGAGGTGCTTAATTTCACGTTTTATATAACATTTAGCCCTTGTGTTGTGTTCTTTGAAATATAATATAATGATGTGTTAAATACAAATTTTCATGGGGTATACAAATCAGGTCTTAGATATTTATACTCCCGCTTTCACAAAATGAAATGGGGGTTATATACGATTCACGTTGTCCGTAACTTACCATCGCGTCCCATCATGTAACACATTTTGTCCCGTCGCGTCCCGTAACATAACTTAAAATTCCTTCAGTGATAGTTCTAGTTTGTTTCCGGATCACTTCTCCAAAACCGTAATGCCGGTATCTTCTTGAAACTTGTTACACACATATATCTTGTGCTGCCTTTTGGATACATGTATTTATTGTTAGTGCTTTTTAACCCTTAGCCCGCTATGAATGTATAATGGACTGTCCTTTCTTTAAATTTAGACCATTCCATTAATGTTGCAAAGGAGTGTTTTGGTTAAATGATTGAAGAGCAGCAAGACAGTGTAAACCCTGATCAGCTTGCGAGTTACTCGAGTTACTCGCAGGCTGATCTCGGTTTACACTGTCTGGCTGCAAAGGCTGTTGTAGTCGCTCTTAGCAGGCTAAGAGTTAATCCTGTGACATTTCTAGCGAAACAAGATTTGTCAGTTTATTAAGATTTTGTTTTAAGAACATATCTTCAAAACCATTCAAGGCATACACGCCAAGTCTCCCGCATTCTTATATAGACTACCAGATTAAAAAAATATACATTTATGTTCATTATATTGTCGCTTGTTTTGTATCCTTAATTATCAGTGTGTAGTTTATATGATTACCAGTTGTTAGTTCGCCCAGACACAGCTTAACAAATGTGCATCTGGATTAACGATAATGAATTAATGTTTTGCAGGTCAGCTGATAGCGTGAAGCATGTATCTGAACTGACCCGGCTAGTACACGCCCTTTGGACGTCAATATTGGGAAATGCGGAGAATTCGACAGCAGACAAACCGCAGCAGTTACAAGCAGCGTTTAGTGGACAACTCATGTCTGTGATGCAGACTCTGCTGTGGTATATGAGGTACAGCTTCACCATGGCAACAACCATGCCAATCTGTTTTTGTATAGTGCTGATTTCTTCAACAAATTTAGTCTGATCAAACATGTACCTGTTTGTGTGGTTAGTGATACTGCACAGGCCTTACATTGCTAGTATTTAAGAATATGATAATGAATTTTTAAACAACATATTTTCTTTCAAATCAAAAAGCGACCACTCAGTATGTAGGTAAAAAGTCAGATATGTTTTTTTTTCTAGATAATTAACCACATATAAGCGTCATGTGCAGAGAAATGTTATTTCTAATGACAGTCATGTGGTAGACTTGTTCAGGCGTTATTTCTTTGAATTCAGATTTGAAACAGAAACTAAATACCTGTTGAAACTTTACATTTGACATTCTTTCTTTTCAGGGATGTGTCTGAAGATGTTTTACTGATTTACACCAAAACTCTCTTGTCTGTAATCACCCATGTCGACATTCCGGCAACCCCATTACAGAAAAGTGCAGGGAAAACAGTCACATCAACAATATCTCACATTGATGTTTTGATTTTGCTATTATATTCTGTGAAGTTTGTGCAGTCAAAACTATCAGCCCAGTCTATTATTGATATTTTGAATTGTCAGGGATATGATACCAGTCTGCTGGTTCAAACAAAGGGGAGTTACTCTAAGAAGAAAAATGTAATACAGCATGCGCAAGATATAGGTAGAAATCTAGAAATGGCTACCTTAGAAGAACAGAAAGGGAGAACATTGAAGTCTTCAGATAAAGGTGTTAATCTGACCGATGACAGTAAAAATAAAGAAAAACAAGCCACCGTCTCGGAGCTTAGTCAAACTTTGATGAACATTATCCTGATTTGGAAATCACCAAATATAGAAAACATTACAGATGAAATGGTGTCAACAAATTTAATGGTGGTGTCATGGCTTATTGGTCAGATTGAGAATGGTTTAGCGCCGAGCACGATGAGCGATGTCTTACAGAGGATTGAGAATATCGTGTGCCAGGGCAATCTAGAGCAGATGAATTTTGTGATCGAGTCACTATCAACTTCCGGAGAAATATCGGACTATATAATGACGGGATTGTTGAATGCATATGCTGTGATAACTTCTGCGGCAACCAAGGCATCATCCGAGGAAAGACAGGATGTTGATTCTGAAGACAAGGCAGTTGTGTGCATGAACAACATCCTGGCGCCTATTGTCTTGCGGAGGTACGGTTTGTCAGGCACCCACCTGGAACAGATGTGTGCCAACCTGTGTCATGGGAAGGAAATATCGGGTACGCACCAATCTTCTGTTGCTCATTCTTATAAACATAGAGTTATTGATCTAATTTCGATTAGTTTGTCTTACTAAGTGTCCCAAGTTGTACAACCATAAAGGCAATTTAAAAATAGAATTCAAATAACAGTTTTCAAGTAACTTGTTCGAGATATTGAGAAAATTACAGGAATTTGACTGTTATTTAATCTTCTCATTCATAACTTTCACATGACATCATCAAAATAATTTGACCAATCAGTGATCAATAAAATAAAAGACCTCCACATTCTGGTAGGGGGTAAACTCGGTGTTTATCGTTGGTGCTCAACTGACTTTAGCTCTTTATAAAACCAGTTTGTACTGATATATATTTTAAAAGGTTTGTTTTTTATGTAAATCTATGTATCTTCTTTTGGAGTTGTCTGATTTTAAAACACCAATAAGAATACATTTAATTTAAATCATGGTCTAATATTATCATTTTTAGCTCTACTGGCCAAGGGCCAGCAGAGCTTATGGGATGGTGTGTTGTCCGTTGTCCGTCGTCTGTTGTCCGTTAACTTTTCTTTAAACGACTTCTCCTCAGAAACCGCTTGGCTAATTTTAACCAAACTTCACATGGATGATCCTTAGATGAATGCTTTTTGGATTTGTTTAAATTAGGTCAGGGCTACATCCAAGATGGCTGCCATTACCATATATGGTCGAAACCTTAAAAAATCTTCTTCTCCAGAACCGCTGGACAGATTTCAACAGTTTTTCTTTTAAAATGATCGCCAACGCCTAGACTATCAAGTTTATTCAAATAAAGTCCCTGGGATCAAAAATGACCGTGCCCCGGGGGTCAGAAGTTTGTATATTGAGGTTTTGCATGTTTTTCATATAGACATATAGGAAAAAACTTTAAAAGATCTTCTTCTCTGAAACCACAAGGCACAGAGCTCTCATGTATTACATGTAGCATCAGCTTATGGTCCTCTACTAAGTTTGTTCAAATGGTGACCCTGGGGTCAAATTTGTCCCCGCCCCGGGGGTCACAGTTTTACATAGACTTATATAGGATTTTTTTTTAAAAAATCTTCTTCTCGGAAACTACAACAGCCAGAGGTTTGATATTTTGCATTTACTATAAGCTTATGGTCCTTTACCAAGTTTGTTCAAATGGTGACCCTCGGGTCACATTTGGCCCCGCCCCAAGTGTCACATGTTTTACAAAGATATGTATAGGGGAAAACTTAAAAAATCTTTTTCTCTGAAACTGCAAGAGCCAGAGGTTTAATATTTTGCATTTGCTATAAGCTTGTGGCCTCTACCAAGTTTGTTGAAATGGTGACCCAGGGGTCACATTTGGCCCCACCCCGGCGGTCACAGTTTTACATAGGCTTGTATAGGGAAATAGGGAAAAACTGAAAAAAATCTTCTTCTCTGGAACCACATGGCACAGAGCTCTCATGTATTACATGTAGCATCAGCTTATGGTCCTCTACTAAGTTTGTTCAAATGGTGACCCTGGGGTCAAATTTGTCCCCGCCCCAAGGGTCACATGTTTTACATAGACATGTATAGGGAAAAACTTAAAAATCTTCTTCTCTGAAACTGCAAGAGCTAGAGGTTTAATATTTTGCTGTTGCTATAAGCTTATGGTCCTTTACCAATTTTGTTCAAATGGTGACCCTGGGGTCACATCTGGCCCCGCCCCCGGCCCCCGGGGGTCACAGTTTTACATAAATGCTTGTATAGGGAAAAACTGAGAAAAAAAACATCTCTGAAACTGCAAGAGCCAGAGGTTTAATATTTTGCATTTGCTATAAGCTTATGGTCCTTTGCCAAGTTTGTTCAATTGGTGACCCTCGGGTCACATTTGACCCCGCCCCAAGGATCACATGTTTTACATAGACATGTATAGGGAAAAACTTAAAAAATCTTCTTCTCTGAAACTGCAAGAGCCAGAGGTTTAATATTTTGCATTTGCTATAAGCTTATGGTCTGCTACCAAGTTTGTTCAAATGGTGACCCATTGGTCACATTTGGCCCCACCCTGGGGGTCACAGTTTTACTTAGGCTTGTATAGGCAAAAACTGAAAAAAATCTTCTTCTCTGGAACCACATGGCACAGAGCTCACATGTATTACATGTAGCATCAGCTTATGGTCCTCTACCAAGTTTGTTCAAATGGTGACCCTGGTGTCAAATTTGGACGCGCCCCGGGGGTAACAGTTTTTTAATTATTTTTTTTTAATTTTATTTATTTTATTTATTTTTCAATTTCAATTTTTTTTTTCTTAATTGTTTACCGGTAATTTTTTTTTATTTTTTTTTCATTTTTTTTTTATATTTTTAATATTTTTTTTTTTGATTGATTTGAATATATTGTTTTTTATTTTGTAATTTTTTTCATTATCTTTTTAATTACTTGACACTTTCTTTAAAATTTCTTGTCGGCGCTACTCATCCTAAATGCCTAGTTGAATTTCTACGAAATTTGGCAGGAAGCCTCAGTATGATGTCTAGTTGTGCAAAGCGCGGTATATCAATGAAATCTTGGACCATTTTGAAAACCAGCTAGATCTTGTTAGTAATAACAGAGTTATTGCCCTTGATTTGTTGAAAAATGCTATATTGTATTTTCCTTTGTTAAATCTGTAGGAGAAGAGAGCTATATCTAGCTCTTTCTATCTAAATCTATAAGAGCTGTTTTAGCCAGTAGAGCGTCCATAGGCCCTCTTGGGCCTCTTGTTCATATAGAGATTGAGGATAAAGTCCGAGTAAACTCCTTTATTTTCACCTACTGAATATCTTGACCTACCGGAAGTTGACCGGATGTGAAAGTTATGAATAAGCCAAACAAAATCTGAAATGACTCTTGACTTCCCATTTTGCACCTATAAATATATTCTTGCTTTAAATAGTTCATTTAAAACATAAAGGCATTTACAAAATATAAATAACAGAGTTGATTGTAACACTGAAGTGTTCAGCTTGTTATTTGTTTGCTATTCAATCCATTGATTACTATCTCTTTACATACGCTTTTTGTTTCAGTTTCCAAAGACGAGCTTCTGTCCGTTGTACTGAGACGAGTGTTCCTGCAGAGGCAGCCCACTTCCGGACGTTCATCTCGACTCTCCCTACACGGAGGGAAAAGGAAGAGCACAATTCCAGATTCGGGAAAACTTCAGAAGAAAAAGAGGAGGACAGATTTAGATATAAGTGTTAACAACAAGGACGTATCGGAAGAGGTTGAGAAACTAACTTTAAATGATACCTCTACAGATGATGTAGCTGACGAAGAACGGGAGTCTGGAGAAAGTAAAATAAAATTGACAAAAATAAAAACAAAGAAAAGAAAAAGTATATTAAACATCGACATGTTAGATACAAGCAGTACCACTCCAAATAAGAAAATGAGAAAGGATAGGAACGCTGGTAGAAAACCTTAAACTAGTTTTAAATTAATTTGACGAGTAGCGGGATAAATTGGAACATTGAACATTGTGAATTATATTCCACCAGGTCGTCCTCAATTCTTTTGGTGAAATTATGGCATAAATGAAACAAAAGCAGAGTGCCATTGTTGAAAAAGAAAGCAAAATGGTGTTGTCATCAGTAGCAACAGCAGTAAAACCACAGACCTAATAACGAACAGATTTAAAACTTCCTATCTGAATCAATGAAGAAGCCAAAACATCACGTGGCATCTTAACTTTTCCTTCTAACGCCTCTCTCAAAAAATTCATTGATTTTGATGAGAATACATTCAAAACAAAAGATAATAAATAGCAAAATGCGATTATACTAATTTGTTTGTTTTTTCAAAATAAGAAATTGTATAAAAAGTTGTTTAAACTTAAAAATTATCATCATTTTTGGCATTCCCTTAAAAACCAAGCAATTGACGTGGTGAAACTTTCCATCAAACTCCTGTTTTGCTTAAAATGTTAAAGTTAGGAAAATACCATCATTAGAAAGAGAAATAAATGAAACGTATATGCCTAGAACTCTTCATGATGCGTGTGTTTAAAGTCGGACAATATTTTGTGAAGTTTCCTCACTGCATCGCGAGGAGCAAATTTTAATGTTAAAATAAAACTCAAGATTGCCATGTGTCCCTTTAAGTTCCATGTTAAACCTTTTTACAACGGTTAATAATTACAGGGTGTACTGCAAGTCCCGATAGAGGTCATTTTGTCATTTTTGCCATAATCATCATGAGCCTGCTTGTGTAAACATAGGAACGTGGCTCCATTGTAAATGGAGTGTCTGCTATAGAATTTGCAACAAGTCTGCAGGTTATAAGGTTGTAGGCCCATTCTCCATATTTAACTCTGTGTTAATGGAGAATGAGTCTGGCAAGTTCATTCCAGTTTGGCGACATATAAACTTTCTTGTGTTGGTGTGCTTTAAAATCACAATTTAATTAAACTATGTGTGACTATGAGGTACTGTAAGAAATTATTATTTAGTGGACATCTTATTTTAGCGCTATTAGCGGATGTTGTCCGTGCGCTAATTCATGATGTCTACTGGAAAAAAAAATGATTTTCTTACCAAAAGTCATATATTTTCTCTGAAATCCTTCAACACAGTTGTGGATGATTATACTTAGTTTGCAGTTCTTTAGATTTTCTAGTTCAACGAGAAGAGTACTTGTTAATATAAACTGCAGTTAACAAAATAATATAAAGTCTCACTTAAAGTAATTGTATAAAGCTTTAGCACGTTATATAAATTAGTCGTCCGTGTACATTTATTCTGGCGTGTTGTGTATTATATCTGTTTATTGAATGAGCGTCGGCAATTTCCATGATTATTATTGGATTAACTCGCCAACACCGTCTTATCAATAGACACTAGTAGCAGTTTTCGGGACTTGTTAATTACTGTTCTGGCAACATTTTTCACAATGTCTAAATATACTTTCAATGGGTTTGGTTTTGCCATGTTTGTAAGATGTGTTCACACAGAAATGGAAATTCCGTTATACAAAATAAATTTTTTGACAGCCTGAAGGCATGATTAACAAATAAAAGAAATCGAAAATGCCGCGTCGATGATGACCGATCGGGAATAATCAGAAATTGCCGAAAGTCTGCGGAGCAAGCGAGAGCGGTAAATTAAAATGGAGTCTATGGCCGAGCGCTAATTCATCATTGCACTAATATGGCCGAAACCATCGAAAATTGTCTATTGCGCTAAATTTGACTACACTAGATAATCATTTCTTACAGTATCTTAATTTATTAAGTTGTGCATTGTAACTGTTGTTTAGGTATGTCTTGAAAAGTTTGGCTCGGTATGAAATGTTTAGGCTAGGCTCGCGTTAAGAATTCGCCAAATCGCCATAGGCGAAAAGAAACCCGAACTGGCGAATGAAAATCGTAAGAAATACATATCAAATTCGCCAGACATCGGCGGTCTGGCGAATCCAAATTTCCGACCGATTTTGTCTTTCACAGTTTATAAAGCCACTACCCCGCTGGGTGTTGTTAGCTAATTAGCGACAATCAATTTGGACTGATAAACTAATTATCGCAGTGTTTATTGAAGACCGCAGTCATTTATTGTTTCTATTGTCACTGTGCGATAGACTCCGCCCACTGTTCCGCCTCTTGCTGTCAATCAACTTGTTTGTGACCCCGCGCTCAATATTATCCACATATTAAACTGCGTTATCGAGCCGGGTAAAACATTAAAAATAACGTGGCGCCCTCTAGCGGCCAAAATGGCTTTTCAAAACACAAAGTTTGCTTACGAATTAATAAGCTGGAGATGCCGTCGGTGTTTTTCGAACTTTACGATCACTGATAAGACTAATTAGTTGTACACACGGTAGCGTAAACTGGAACAATGGCAAGTGTGAACCGATGTTTGATCGACTGTCTCTGAATTGAGATAATTTATGGTTGAACAATCAACATGAAAAAATGCAAAAGTTGCGCTTACTCAAAATATTGAGGTACACTTTTAGAATGAAGTGGCTTTTATTACTTACTCTGTGCATGATATTCGTGGTGTATGTAGCATTTCTGAATTTTGTCTCACAATGCAGCGCGATCTTTCTAGCTCCTTTGGAACTCCTGTCAGTTGAACTTGTTTTATATGCCTCAGCTTAGCCTTACATTTTTAAATATATTTTAATATTTTATTTCTATGAATGTTAGTAGGCCTATATTTAAATACATTTAATGAAAATACTAAATGGTCTAATCAATGGTGACAAAAGTCTGTATTTTTATATTTTCTTATTATATGCATGCATTCATTGTCCTTTTTTAAATTTCAGTCGACATTTTTTAAAAATTAAAATAGCATTAAATTAAATACAATTTTTAAAACTTTTTGAATATTTTGTAGCTCCAATTGTAATTATAAGTAATTGTAAGCACTAAAGCTGAATGCATTTGATGTGGACATATTGATACCCTATACATGTAGGTTAATAAAGCATACTTTTTTAACTTGCTATTGATCTGTACGCAAACGCGAAGTTTTAGCGCCTCCAATTCGTTCAAAAATATCTAGGCAAAAGTCTGGCTAAAGACATTCTAATCTGGCTAAAGGAATTTTTAGGGCTTTAGCCAGATTTGGCTAAGGGGTTTAAAATCCTAGCGCTAGCCTAGTTAGGAAATGCTTATTAAATGATAAACTATTAGCCATATTGATACATTTATGTGTTTTTTCTGAAAAAGTGTGCATATGAATAATTACTTCATTTATTATAAACATACCGATGAGATAGTGGATTTTATGATTGAAATAAAAAACTTATTGTTTGCATCAGTGTAATGTATGCACTACAATAAAACAATAACAAGTTGTCATTTATCTGCTATTGTTCCGCTTTGTTGCAAATTTTACAACTCCATGTTTTTTTTATAGCTCTACTGATCAGAAATCAGCAGAGCTTATGCTGTGGTTTGTTGTCCTCCATCCATCCAGCCTTAAATTCAACGTGGCCACCAGTAGCTATCTTTATTTTCATAGAGTTACTACTTGATGTCTAGTTTAAAAGGTCGCCATGGCTGATCTGGCTATCAAAAGTCTTTCAGTATCTTGTCAGTAGAGGACTTCAAGGTCATTGACCTCTTGCTTGTTGTTTTTGAAGAGGGGTTACTGACTTCTTTTAACCTGATTTCCTTACGTATCGTTATCGTGTTCGTATTTTAAGCAGCGGATCCTGGGCTTCGGTAATGTTTATGTTACGTCAGTCTAGATTGTTTTAATAAGAGAGAAATTTAATGTACTTTATACAAAGCATGACAAAACATGTATATAAATCAACTGAACGCAAACTTTACAGTATCTACTTGAGATATTAAACTTCAATAGCAAAGGAAGTTAATAAAAAATACATGAGCACTTGTAAAGATATGATTTTTAACTCTACTGCTCAAGGATCAGCAGAGCTTATGCCATGGTGTGGTGTCCTTCATCCGTCCATAAACTTTTTATGTAGGGACTACTCCTCTGAAACTACAGGATGAATTTTCATGAAACTTTACAGGAATGTTGCCCATAATGTCTAGTTGATCCTAGCAAAAATTCACTTTGATGTGACCGACAAAGCTTAAAATAGGTTTGTAAAAAACAAGTTTGTAGCGACTACTTCTTGAAAACTATAAGTGATATTGATATGGGACTTTTTCTAAAATGATCAGCATGACATGATGTTGGTCATTGTCTAAAATTTTGATTCAACGTTAAACATGGCTGCTAGCGGACATCTTTGTTTACATAGAGTTATATAGTAAAAGCGTTTAGAGACTACTCCTCTGAAATTACTTGAAAGATTTTCATGAAACTTCACAGAAATGTTGCTCTTGATATCTAGTTGATTCTAGCAAAATTTCAGGTCATCCGTAAATTCAAGATGGTCGTGACAGCTAAAAATAAGTTTTTAAAAAACAATTTTGTGGCGACTACTTCTTGAAAACTATAAGTGATATTGATATGGGACTTTCTCTAAAATGATCAGCATGACATGTTGGTGGTCCTTTTTGAAAATCTTTTGATTCGACATCAAACATGGCTGCCAGTGGCCACCTTTGTTTACATAGAGTTATATAGTAAAAACTACTCCTCTGAAACTACTTGACAGATTTTTATAAAACTTCACAGGAATGCTGATCTAGCTAACAAAACCTATCAGAAGAGCTTCAAGATCATTGACCTCTTGTTATTGTTTTTACTCATTTGCCACCTATAGAAACTCGATACTGTAGACCTCCCTCAGAGCCTACAAAGAAGACCTACCTTAGAGTCAATACAAAAAATACCTACCCCAGAGTCAATACAAAAGAGACCTACCCTAGAGACTAAGAGTCGATACAAAGAAAACCTACTCCGGAGTCCATACAAAGAAGACCTAACCCAGAGTCGGTACAAAGAAGATCTAACCTAGAGTCAATACAAAAAAGACCTAACCCAGAGTCATTACAAAGATGACCTACCCAGAGTCGCTACAAAAAAGACCTACCACAAAGTCAATACAAAGAAGACTTACCCCAGAGTCAATACAAAGAAGACTTACCCCAGAGTCAATACAAAGAAAGACCTACCCTAGAGTCAATATAAGAAAAACACCTACCCCAGAGTCGATACCAAAAACACCTACCCCAGAGTCAATACAAAGTATACCTACCCCAGAGTCAAACCAGAATTATTTTGAATATGATGTCATTAGGTGTTTTAAAGTTCTCAAAATCAAAAATGGAGGGGGGTGTGGAATCTTGGGAGTGGCTCAAAATAAGTGAATGAATGGTGTTTTATGGCACGTCGACACATAAATAGGTCTTATTGTGCGCAAAAAAACGATGAATCGTGAAAGAATGAAGTAGTAATTAAAAATAATGTAAACATATAAAGATAAAACTATCTACAAATAAGGGATGATATGGTAGCAATATAAGTGAAACACAAAAGCGAATCACAGAATGCATTCAGTAAGCTATTCTGAAAAGTTTATGTCATTCGGTGGAATTAAATATCTGTGCTAAAACGTGACCCCTGGGGTGTGGCCAAATTTGAACCCAGGGTCGCCATTTTATAAAATTTAGTCATATAGGTCGTCATAGGTCTGTCTTCATTTATATCCATGAGGCCATATGATGGTCGATTTTTTGTGGTAGAGGGTGACTTCCCCTTTTTCATGGGTAGTGACTACCCCTTGTTCATGGGTAGAACCAGTATTGTATACCTCCCACAATTCGTAAGAATCGATACTTTCCCACTTGACAAGCCGAGCTCCCAGTGGGATTCGAACCCGCAACGGTGAGCCGAGATAGTTTTAGACGCAGCATCTTTAACTTGGTAGAGGACCATAAACTTATTGCAAATACGTAATAATAAACCTCTGGCTCTTGTAGTTTCAGAGATGTTTTTTAAAGGTTCTCCTATATAAAACAGTGACCCCGAGGTGGGACCTGATTTGAACGCAGAGTCAACATTTAAACAAACTTGGTAAATGACCATAAGCTTAATCTGCATGCGATATATGAGAGCTCTATACCTTGTGGTTTTAGAGAGAAGAGTTACATGTGTCCCTATATCAGTATGAAAAACATGTGATATGTGGTCGGGCCAAATTTGACCCCAAGGTCACCATTTGACCATATTTGGTAGAGGACCATAAGCTTATGATACATGCCAAATAGAAGACCTCTAGCTCCTGTAGTTCAGAGAAGAAGATTTGTTAAAGATGTTCCTATATAACTCTTGTGTAAATATAAGACCTACAGGGACTAAATTTGAACAAACTTGGTAAAGGACCATAAGCTTATGCTACATAAATATATGAGAGCTCTGAACGTTGTGGTTTCAGAGAAGATACGTTTTTCCCTTTATGTAAATCATCATGCATGTGACCCCTGGTATTGGGCCAAATTTGACACGAAGATCGGCATTTGGACACACTTGATAGAGGGCCATAAACGTGTGGCAAATGGGTCTTGTAATTTTAGAGATTTTTTTTCCCGAAGATTCTCTTATATTACTCTTTGTAAAACTCAGACCGCAGGGTTGGACCAGATTAGACCCCAGGGTCACCATTTGAACAAACTGAATGGTAGAGGACCGTAAACTGAAACTGCATGAGTATAAGGGGCCATAACTCTGTCAAGAATCATTCAACCGGAACATGGCGATGACATGCACAACAAGCCTTGGTACTGATCATCCCTGCCAAGTTTCGCTGGAATCTAGCCAGAGGTTCAGGAGTACTAGTCTGTATAAAGTTAGTGTAATAAAACTTTTCAAGGGCCATAATTCTGCCAAAATTATTTCAACTGGAACACGGCGATGATATGTGCAACTAGGCATGGTACTCCTCATCCCTGCCAAGTTTTGTTGAAATCCGTCCAGGAATTCAAAAAAGACTAGTCTGGACAATATGTATTAAAACATTTAAAGGGCCATAACTCCGCCAAAAATCATTCGACCGGAACACGGCAATGATATGCACAACTAGGCTTGATATGATCTTCCTTATCAAGTTTCATTGAAATTCGGCCATGGGTTCAGGAGAACAAGTCCGGACACAGTTTGTGTAATAAAACCTTTAAAGGGCCATAACTCCACCAAAAACGCAACACGGTGATGATATGCACAACTAGGCTTGGTACCACTCGTCCCTGAAACGTTTTGTTTAAATCCGGCCAAGTGTTCAGGAGAATTAGTTCACGCAGTTTGTGTATTTAAACTTTTAAAAGGCCGTAACTCCATCAAAAAAAGGCATTAACATTAACACAGCGACGATATGCACAACTAGACCTATCATCCCTTAAAGGTGCTCTGCCAAATCATTCAACCAGAACACAGTGACGATATGTACAATTAGGCTTGGTACTGATCATCCCTGCAAAGTTTCACTGAAATCCAGTTAATTGAAGGTCATATCGTCTTCAGGAGGCAAAATAGAGCATCTTTGAAATAAATCAAGGGCCATATCTCCGGTGTTACTAAGCCTATTTGGTTTTCAAATTTATCCAAGCTTTCATTGATAGTAACAATCTAGTAAAGCTTGGTAAATATTGCATGAAAAATGAAGGCCCTATCGTCTTAACGAGTCAAACTACAACATGTTTAACTAAATCAATGGTCAACTCTGATGTTATCTGTCCGATTTGGCTGGTTTTCGAATTCGCCCAAGCTTATATTAATATCAACAATCTGATAGAGTTTGGTAAAGATCGGATGAAAAACGAAGGTCCTGTCGTGTTAACGAGGCGAACTACAGCAGTTTTAACTAAATCAAGGGCCTTAACTCCGGTTTTACTAATCCAAACTGGCTGGTTTTCAAACACAGCCGAGCTTTCGTTGATATCAACAATCTGGTAAAGTTTGAAAAAGATCGGATAAAAAATGAAGGACATATCCTGTTAACGAGGACACATTATAGTATATTTCCGAAAAACAATGGCCATAACTGCGATGTAAATGGTCCGATCTGGCTGGTTTTCGAACTCTTTTCAGCTTTCATTAATATCAACAATCTGGTAAAGTTTGAAAAAGATCGGATGAAAAAAGAAGGCCCTATCGTGTTAACGAGGCAAAAGTTAACGGACGAACGTACGGACGAACGGACAACTCGCCATCACTGTCAACATTTGTCGTGTGGTTCTTGCGAAAAGGATTGTTTAATGTTTTGACTATTTTTGTGTCGCCTGTGTAGCATGGCAGATACTTAGGGATCACTTTGTCCGTCGTCCGGACGTACGCCCGTCCGTTGTCGTCCGTCCGTCGCCCGTCACACTTTAACATACAACTTTCGTCCGTCCGTCGTCCTTCACACTTTAACATACAACTTAACCTTGGCCATACCTTGAAAGGTATTTGACAGATGGTCATGAAACTTCACACACATCAGGAATGCATAATCGCATATGTATGTCCAATAACTCTTGACTAATTTTGACAGAGTTATGCCGCCTTTCATAAAACTTTAACTTGCAACCTAACCAGTTTCATAACTAGCCATAACTTAAAAAGTATTTGACCTATGATCATGAAACTTCACATATATATTCATCTTACCACACAGAATATTGTTCCCCATGACCAATATCTCTGACTTTCATTTTGACAGAGTTATGCCCCTTTCATAAAACATTAACCTGCAACCTAACCAATCTCATAACTGGCCGTAACTGAAGAATTATTTGACCTATGTTCACGAAACGTCACACATATATTCGTCTTAATTGAAGGAATATCGTTCACATGTTCAATAACTCTGTCAGACTTTTATTTTTGTAGAGTTAAACCAACATTTCGCAACCTAACCTAGCTCATAACTTGACAAAATATTGACTTATGGTCATGCAACTTTATACAGTTATCCAATGCAGATGCATGCCCCTTTTATAAACTTTAACACTTTAAAAAAACTGCTCCATAATTCATGGAGAATTGCACCCTGTGTCTTCAAACGTTATAGTTAGATTGTACTTGGTCAAATAAGCACACGGCAAGCGACACAAGGGCTCCGTGGAACACTCTTCTAGTTTAATAACAGTGGCCATCTTGAATGTCCGATTGACCTTATGTGTCTGTAAGATCCCAGCCCTGTCAGGAGCATCCATGTGACAATTTAGTAAAACTGGCCGAGCGATTTCAGAGAAACTGCTGCTAACGGACGCCAACGCCCACTCTGCCGGACGAAATGCATATCGCATAAGCCCCCCTGCGGGCAAGGCCAGTAGAGCTAAACATGAATTAAAACAACACTATTGTTCGTATATTGTTCTGAATGAAATAATATTGACGGGAGACCTCCAACATGGCTTCCAAGTTCCAGTGGCCACCATAATCTTTGATTACAGATAGCAGATACGATAAATCTTGCGTTCTCTACTTCTCCTTAGTTTTCATTCAGATATTCACGAAACTTCACAAGAATGTGAATTCCCCCTTGTGATCCTTTAATCGAAACACAGACAATAATACACGGGTTGGAAACATCCTATCTTAACCAATGAAGAAGCCAAACTAGCACATGGCACCTTTGCTTTTCCCTCCAACTCCTCTCTCAAGAATGCATTGATTGTGATGAGAATACATTCAAAAGATTCATAATGAATACCAAAATAGGATTATACTACTAGTAATTCATTTTTAATTTTTAAAATAAGAAATTGTATTAAAAGCTGTTTGAAGTTAAAAATATTATCCTGTTTGGCTTTTCCCCTAAACACCAAGTAACTGACGTACTCCTTTTTTTTTTTTTGCTTAAAATGTTAAAGTAATGAAAATACCATCATTAGAAAGAGAACTAAATTTGTGGTGGGTTTTCATATAAATGAAACGTATGTGCTTAAAACTCTTCATGATATCTGTGTTTAAAGTTGGGCATTATTTTGTGAAATTTCTGCACTATATCACGTGAAATAGATACATTTCACAGTTTCTTATCTATTTGTTATTACGTATGTGGTCAAACTGTTAATGTTACTTTCGGAGAAATTCGAGAACGTTAACCAAAGTAACTGCAAGACATCTAGTCGGTATTAAACAAGAGACTGTTCTGTCAAAATCATATTTTCTTGATAAGTAATAAGCTGGGTGGCCTTTTTTTGTTACTTAGCAGCAACCGGTAGCAAATTGATTCTAAAATTTTACAAATTCTTATTATTTTAAAGGGACACACGGCAGTCTTGTTGCTTTTAAAATGTGGCATATCCCGTTAGTTTTTCTACATAATTGTATTTTTCAATTATTAATATGAATTATATCTAATAACAGTTCAAAGCAAAGTGTTTTTGCATAGTAGGCTACTAACTGTTGATTATATTGCACCAATATAGATTTCAAAATATGGTAGAATAACGAAGAACAGTTGAAGACTTAACATTTTATTTAGTTATATGCGAGCAGGTTTTACGGAATATTATATGTAAGCTGCGTAGCTTGTTTGCCAATTAAACAACGTTCATACTTTATAGCAACAGAACAACTACATCTTCGAAACGATTTGACCAGTTGGCATAGAGGCAATCTTACCTATTTTTAAAGTGTACTAACCTAACTGTAACATTGCATCAAAATGATTTTATTAATGAGTACAGTTACTGTGTTTACGTGCGCGTCCGTTTTGGTAATTCTTTTTAATATATTTAGTCTATTCTATGACATTATTTCAGAAAAGGTCCTCGTTGACTGCGTGTCTCCAACTGGAGACGCGGAATTCCACCATGTTACTCTTATAAAACTAATAGGCTACATACGCAATATTAAAAACGCGGAACAAATAATATTATAAAACTATTTTGAGGACAATAAAATGTGTAGACTATGGCTTCGAATCTCCTTCTCGAGCTTCATTGTAATAGGACCCACTCATGATGTGCGGGGCCTTATGTACAGGGAAGTAACCCTGGGCTGGATTGGTTCTTTTCTTAGTGGTCGTTCCCAACGAGTTGTACTTGAAGGGAAATCTTCTTCGTCAGTCCCAGTACTTTCAGGCGTCCCTCAAGGGTCTGTCCTTGGGCCAGCTCTATTTCTGGTCTACATAAACGACCTCCCAGAGTATGTCACTCACAGTACAGTCCGTCTTTTCGCAGATGACACGCTGTTGTACCTATCTATACACACTCAGGGCGATTGCAAAAAACTCCAAGACGATCTACACAGCCTTGAACTATGGGAAGCAGACTGGCAAATGGCTTTTCACCCTGAAAAATGTGAAGTGATTCACATCACTACTAAAAAAAGAGCCCCTACACTACATAAGTATTCCCTTCATGGACACACACTCTCATCCGTCCCTCTGATGAAGTATCTTGGTGTTAGCATTAGCAGTGAAGTAAGCTTCTTACTTCACTGGCATTAGCCACGACTTAAAGTGGAATAAACACATTAGTTCTGTTTCTTCAAAAGCAAACCAGACTCTAGGTTTTCTGAAACGCAACATCAAAATTGGCTCACAGACTATTAAAGAAAGGACCTATAGATCCCTTGTTCTCCCTAAATTGGAATATTGTTCCACTGTATGGGACCCTAAGTCCACCACTAAAGACAAGGTAGGTGACTTATCCAATCATAGACTAGTCCACCAACTTGAAATGGTGCAGAGAAGAGCAGCGAGATGGGTCACAAATAGGTATCATAACACATCTAGTGTTACTGACATGTTGCACGATCTGGAGTGGAGATCTCTCGAGCAAAGACGAGCTGACTCTAGACTATGTATGCTTTACAAGATTCGTAATAATTTAGTAGCCATAAACGAGGATGAATACCTCACCAGAGGCTCAGGTAGACGCCAACACCAGTATCATCAGCTAAGGGCTGACAAGGACTACACACGATTTTCTTTCTTCCCGCGAACCGTTGTGCAATGGAACCAGCTACCCGTTAACACCTGCCTGGCAGAGTCGTTGGATTCCTTCAAGACCCAGGTCTTGAAGACCCAACACTCGCGCCTCATTTAATTTTTAAACACTCTTCTATCTTCTTTACTCTTTCTCTCTCTGTACTTCCTTCTATCTTTACTAATCCTTATACTCTATCACACCTTTTTCGTTTTCCACTAAAAATTTCCTCTAGCACTCACTGGTGATAATACTCATGACAGAGGGTAAACCAGTATATTGGCAAAAGCAAAAAGTATATTGTGTCTGTCACGTGACATCGTAGTGTTTCAAAATGGCGTCGATTGTGAGTAGAGTTTATCGGAATATACTGCTAAAATAATGAAATTGATGAATATGTATGTTTCTCTCGCCCTGTTCTAGTGTATATTAATGTTGTTGATACTGATTATGATCCTATTTACTGATCTACACTATGAATACATGTTGTAAATAGTTACAGTACAGTCATCTTGACGATAACAACTCGTAAACAATTTCATTATTCACGTTTTGCATGCGTAAATATCTATTTCTGTTTGGATACAGCGAAGGGCCTTTTACGGCATACAGTGTTGGTAATCAGAGCATTCTCTGACTCGGATTAGATCTCCTATAGATACAAATAATACAATCACTGGAAATTGAGTCTTTGATTATAATTACCTTGTGTTATTAATATTAATTTTAGGCACTGCCTAAGAGCGAGCAGAGCTCTTAAAATTAACACTTACACAATATCGGGTCACATGTAAAATTTAACTTGTAAAACAAATATTTTACTCTTAGTAATTATTCCATATATTGTTAAAAGACTTACCTATCTTGAGTTTCTTGTCAATGACTGCATATCAAATCCTGAATTATATAAGAAATGGTTAGCGTACCAGGGGTCATTTGCCAAGTTGTCACTATTGTCTATATCTATCATAATTGATAATGGATAACACACGGTACCCCAACTGGATGGACATTGGCTGTTTGAAGTTTAAAGCTACATATTTTTTTACCAAAATTATTTAAAATATAGATGAATTACATAAACAGTCAACTTAAAAAACACCGAAACATGTGAGCAAATTTATTGACTATTCATAATCAGGGGCGTAGCCAGGCATACTCCTGTACGCCCGGGCGAACTCTAGAAAATCGAATATGAAAAAATAAAAGTGCTTATTTTTTAAAATCAGCAATAAAAATTGAAGTGGGGTAACGTTAGAGGGTGAGGCACTATTTTTAAAAACACACTTAATGAATGGAGGCGAAAGTCTCCAAAATCTCGCTCAAATGAAGCCACAAACCTCCGAAATAGCACTCAAATTTAAAAATTTCCCGGGGGATGCCCCAGGACGAAAGTATGAATTCTGAGAATTAAATAACAGTACGCTAGCTTTTACTAAATTTGTAAAGTTAAGTGGATAAAGATTTAAAATAAAAATTCATGTTCCTTGAAAGTAATAGCCATCAACAAAAAGTAATAGCGGTTTTTATGACACAGGAGTATATTTTAGATTCCCTGTGGGGCAGAAGCGAATATATAAGCTCTCACCTCATTTTACGTATAGCATCCATAGCATGGTTGAATTTTTCATCTTTCTGTTATGCTGCAGCTTCTGCTATGTCATTTACATCTATTTGATGTTTTTTGTTAATATACTTGATGTTTCGTTTATTTCTCAATTCCCTTTTCTTTGATTCTGACTGTGTTATCCTCACAAGCTGTGGCCCACCCATGACCATTTATCATTTCCCTCTCATATTGAAGTTTGGTCATGTCAGGACTGTGGTAAATTTGGACTAACTCCTCCATCATGTCCATGTCAACCCAGTCATCAGCATTATTAGACCATCTCTCCTATATTGTCTGGACATTTGTTTTCCAGTGATGCTTAGACTTAGGCAATGAAAAAAGCAGTCACTCTGATACCCTGCAGTGAACTGAATTCAAGAAAGGGATCTTTCTATACGCAAATTAAAAACACATTCTAAAGGTTTATTATAATTATGTATGAAGGACAGTAACGGGAAAGTGTAGTTTTCTGAGGTCAAGCAGACATGTAAATAAATCTCGGCTACATGCACCTGATACACTGTCGTATCCAACAATCAGGGTCCTTATATAGCTGGTCTTAAAACACTAACGTAAATATGTGAACACTTTCTATTTAAAAATCGGTAAACTATTCTTCAAATTATTAATTAAAATGTAACACTACCATTCGTTTTTGTAGAGCCGATACGTATAACATATAAGCCGTAAATCGATAGATACAGGTACAGACGAAAACCATGTTTTGGAATACAGCCTTGTTTCAAGACCAGTTACATAAGGACCCTGCCAACAATACCTTTCTTACTACGATTCAGGATTCCTTTGTCAATTCTCTGAGATGATCAAATCAAAAGTCACCAAAGAGCAATTTCAATCTACTCATCATTTGTCTTTTTATCCGGTGTTCATTCCAAAATTATTATTATTATTATTTTTTGGCAACCTGATGCAAACAAGATACTGCGATTGAACTACTTACGTCATCATGAATCAAATTATGACGTACCGATAAGTAGTTAAAATTGCTATATCTCGAACTACACTGTAGTTAAATACTACATACATACTGAGGAAATTAAATCAACTTAAGTTACAATGTTTTTGATGACCCCAAACATTAAAAATGTACTCCAAATACTATCTGGAGAGGGACATGCTGACCCCCCAACTACAAAACCTAAGGGAAAACCCTGAACTGTTATGGCATGATAATACCATCACATACTGTATATGTGTTGTAGGTAGCAGAAGCTGGACCTTCAACTTCGGGTGTGGAAAAGAAATCATCCAGACTCGACAGATTAAAAGATTTACAGCTGCGCATGGTGAGATATTTGTCAATCAGTTACAGTGTGTTAGGGTTAAGTTTATAAAATGGATTCATCCAAACTTGACTCATACTTATGTAGTGGATGAGACAGCTCTGTTTAAACGTAGTGCTTCTGCAAATGACATTTACTTGTATGGGTCATTAGTTTCATCAATTTAACGTTAAGTTTTTGCATTTTAAGTCTTAATTCTGCAGAACAGCATGCCCTAGATTAAAATGAATCATGCTTGCAAAAATGGGAACTTCAGGTCATATAACTAGAGATTTCGGCAAATGAACTGGTCTTTTACACATCATTATCTTCATATTTTTTTTAACCTAAAGTTTTTGCGAATAACCTTGTTTATTCAAGAGATCTAAAAGGTATTGTTAACACGCTAAGCACAACTATAATAGCCTTTGCGTCCATTGTAAACCTAGATCAGCCTGCCCTGCGAGTAACTCGCAGGCTGATCAGGGTTTACAATGTCCGGCTGCCGATCGGTCATTTCCCCCAAAACAATGTTTTGTCACATAAATGGAATGGTCTTAATTCAAAGAAAAAAAAGTCCCATTATATATATGTAGCGGGTTAAGGGATTAATACATCTCTTTCTTTTTTTCTCAGGAACTAAATGCACTTAATCTTTTACACTTGACTTGTATCAAAGATGTATAGTGGTTAGACCAAAAAAAAAAGGTGTGTTTCCTATTGCATGCTCTTAAAAAAATGGGGTAGGTCTGTAGACGTTGAATTATTATTATTTTATTTTTTTGGAGCAAGATATTATGAGATTCTACATGTTTTTATCTCATAAACCCCATACAAGTTGATGATTCTCTGTGGTGTCTGTTTACCTCAATATATTGTGATAAATCATTGTTCATAACAAATTTGATTATTTTTTTTGATTTTTTTTCGTAAAAAGTTTTAGGGTCGGTCGCTTAAAAATAGGTCGGTCGGGCCACCGGAAACACAGGTGTTTTTTTTTTGGCCTTAGTACATAGGGGTTCCAACAGTGTATTAAGCAGAAATTCAAGACTTGGGAGTGCAAATCTGCAAACAGGATGTGTAAAATAATTTGCTAACACAGGCTAAGAGTCAATTCGCACCAAGTTGGTGTCTCTGGGGCAATTTACTTTTTATAGATAAAGTTGAAAAAGGTACATTTTAGATCATCTTTCTATAAATGTATATAAAACATAACAATATTGAGAAAGTAAGAGTTGGGAAGAGTTGTTTAGCAAAAAAAAAGATTTACCACACCCACTCCACCAAATATTGGCCGTGATTTTCTCAAAAAGGGTCATGCAAAAGACTGTTGCATGTTTGGCTGGCTAATACACAGGGGCCCACATACAACCTTGATCTTCATTTTCTTGGTCAAGTAGTTTGTCTTTTTTGTGTATGGCTCTTATTTCTAAGTCATGTCCCTGTAAGACGAGACATGTATATTTTTAATAATTATGACAGAATGAAGCGCGGAAAATGAATCATCAGGAAGTGGTAGAGGAAGACAGAAGAAAGAAACTGCCGAAGAATTTTGAACAGAAGCGGAAGTTTGTTGAATGGGAAGAGACAGAGGAAAAGAAAAGAAAGGTTTGTTAGCAGTTTTGAGGTGTATTGCAATTATATTTACAAATTGTATATTATTGTCAGGCCAATCATAAAATATTGTTGGTTTGCTATATTGATATTGCAAGTTGATAAGAAGCTACTTTCAACTGTAAAGAAACTGAAACGAGCCTAGTAACATCATGAAAATAACATCATTTTCCTAGATTTAGTGAAAGAAATTGACGAAATAAATTAATTGCTCACTCCCCTACTGATTGTAACAGTAACAAATGGTAAAACATTGTCAGAAAACCTAACACTTGTTTGTATGGTGTTTTACGTCATTTTCAGCACATGTAAGGTTATATATGACAGTCTATCTTTTTTGTGGTGGAGGCAGACCACCCACTTTTCCTGAGTAGAACCAGTCTGTACACCTCCCGCCATCCGTAAGAATCGACACTTCCTCACTTACATGTCAAGCTCCGAGTGGCATTCAAATCCGCAGCGGTGAGAGGCAAAGGTTTACAACGCAACATTGTTAACCATGCAGTCACGGAGATGCTGTACCTAACACATTTTAATCAGATAATCATCCACACAAGATGAAATACAATACAATTCCATCCATTACTAAAGACAAAACACAATTACAGTGAAAATAATAATAATCAAACAGTTTGTATCGATCAAAAACAATATGAAAGAATACAAAGGTTATTAAATTTCTATGGCAAATCATGACTTGGAACTTATTGTCCTGGCACTGAAAATCATCCTTTGCCAAAACAACTTGTTCCACGTAATATTTTGTCAGACAAATTCATTAACCTATAATATAAACGTTGATTGATGTCAATATCATCACACAAAGAATTGTTTAAGCGAAACAATTGTACATGGAGATGGAATACCCTAGATGCACCAGATACCCTTGAAAGATCAGACCAATAGTATTTATACAAACGTATGTATTCTATATAATAATAACGCGAAGAATATATTTTTTTTTGGCAATATCATGTGCTCTCAGGCTAGAATAACGTACACTGTCTCTTGTTTACTGCATTCGTAAGAACATGTCGATTCTTACAGATGGTGGAATCAGGGCCTTCCCCAGGAATTTTTTAAGGGATAGTGGCATTTAATGCGCGAGGGTGGTGGGGTGCGGGAGGGGGTCCCCTCCATGTCGATTTTTTTTAATGTTTTGAAGTAAAATACGGGTTTTGGCATACACCTGACACTGGAATGTACGGTACACAGTTCTGGTTCTAACCAGGAATAAGTGCGTGGTCTGTCTTCACCACAAACAAATCAACCATCGCCAAAAATGTGCTGTGAAATGATGTTAAACATCATTCGCATAGGAAAAAATAAGTTATGCGTTCCTCTTGCCATTTACAGACCTTTACTACATTTCTGTGGGTGAAAGACTGGGATTTTCAGTGAAAGATTATTCATAATTGCTAAATATTAATAATTAACTTCAAACATAAAAATAACTAACTGTGACATTGAGTCACGACCTCAGTAAAGTGTTGCTGATGTAGTCGACATCCGCCGATAACGTTCAATAAAGCGAATGATTTAGGTTAAAATTATACTGATTTAAAATGTAATAAATAGATTATTTAACTGCTGGGATCGATTACAGGGAAATCCTTTACTCGAAGGTAGTCTTGTTTTTTTCACTCAATCGCATATGCTCGTTCGTGAAAAGAACCACACGTCTACCATCTCATGAAGGATTCTCCTATAATCGATCCCAGCAGTTAAATAATCTCTATACAGGTGTGTGGAAAACTGTTGTAACTATATATAAATCAAGAACAAGATACAGTAGCCTCACACTAAGCCCTTGAACTGTGTTACAGGAAGCTGAAGGTCGGGGTGAGAATTATGACCGCGTGAAGCTGCTGGAGGTCGGAGCTGATGAGGCAGAGAAGTGGGAGAGAAAGAGGAAAAAGAAGAACCCAGATCCAGGATTCTCAGGTAGGCAAACAGACTCAAACTGACTAGAACTAGTATTTCTACTGTGAATGTAGTTTTAATATTATACCATAGACTAATTATACTGTTGTTCTATAAATTATATAATACAGGTACGTTGCTTGTTCTCTAGAAATGCTAATATTTTTTAATTTTTCCAGATCAAATTGAGCGCATTTGGAATTGTTTGGAAGTTTCATGGTCTAGCTTATTAAACATACATGCAATTGTGACTTCGACTTCTGTTAATGCCATGGAACTGATGATATTATATTTCTGAGCCTGAGTATGTGCTAGGTGTTGTTTATATACAGACTGAGCGTTCAATGTTGTTTATATACAGTCGGAGCGTTTATTGTTTAAATACAAATTAAGCATTTGTTGTTATATATACGGCCTGAGCGTTTATTGTTTAAATACAAATTAAGCATTTGTTGTTATATATACGGCCTGAGCGTTTATTGTTTATATACGGACTGCTGCTATCTTGTTTAGATACTGAGTGTTTATTGTTTAGATTTTGAGGCTGCCACTTTTCGAGCGTATCAGAGAAACACAAAGAAGCTGAAACCAGATGCTGATGAATACAAGAGGCAGAAGGAGAAACTGTAAGTCCGCTTAGTGTTGCTATTCACTTGGTCTCATTAATTATTGTCAATAGTCTGGCATTCTTAAATTACTTGCACAATGACAGAATTTGAATTTGAGATGGACGTGTTCTCGATATACTTTGCTGTCAGACCATTAGAAATGAATTCAATTATTAAAGACACCTCTTCTATCAAATTTCTCTACAAAATTGTTCTTCCAGAATTTGTCCATGTGTTGAAGTCATAAAATAATAAATATGTGCCAATTAAAAGTCTGAGATTTATTCACCGGTACTTAAAATACCCGTTAACTGAATATGCATAAGATGAATTAAGAGTTTGTAACTCATAATTCGATGCGTCGGCAACAATAACATTTGCCTGGCCGGTTAAGGCGTTTGTATTGTAATTATAGAATTTGGATTTGTAACATTTGTATATATAACTTATCTTTAGTAGGCTTAGAAAGGTGTATATCTTTTGTAAAAATTGTCCATTATTGGCAGGATAGCGGCTTTACACAACATTTATGAGTCTTTTATTCCTTATATGTTAATTCTCTATAACTATTAAACCAGACTTCAACACGTGTTGAATTCATTATAATTTATCCATGGTATAACATGCTAATATAGACTTATAAATATTTATCGCATAGCTTGCGGTGTGGGAGTGTAATAAAGCCATGATGTATTTATCATTACTCTAGTATAATAAATATGCAAATGAAGTCTGAATCATCATTTGGTCTTTTCCGTTCAACTCAATGTGCACCGGTGTTGCTTCGCCGATTTCTGTAACATTTTAACATCCCAGATTACGGAAATCGACAAAGTAGTTCCGTTGTTTGGTGTCGTAAGGATAAAACCGAGACAATCTACAACGTCGTCATACAAACATATGACAGCATCATACATAGGCAGGTATAGTAATAAATGTTCCTTATTAGGCTTTTTTAGAGTTATGTGATAAATAGAATCTCACATTCGTGCCTTTTAAAATTGAATTTATTAAACTCGTTGGATAAAATTGATATGATGCTCTGCACAGCCTCACATCATATAATTTTATCCATCTCGTTTAATAAATTCAATATTAAACAGGCACTCATGGAAGATCCTCTAAGTCTAGATCTAGGCCTTTTGCTTCCTTAATAACGCCATACCTTATCTCAGATACTCAATCACTCTTACAATATATATAAGACTAAAGTACTGGGAGATACCACCATGTCGTACATATATTTGATTTGTCTAGTATTTCTCGATTGTCGTGTATTACAGCGGTGATGACTTCTATGCTACGAGTAACACACTGGGACTAACGACAAGAAAAGACCCTGAGGAAGCTATTGACAGAATGGTCGTGGATCTTGAAAAACAGTATGTGATCATTTTAATATGGATCATTTTAATATGTTCCTGTCTTGGAAACTTGGCCTGCTGGTTGTTACACCTAGAAAAACAAATACACCCACAATTAACCTGGCTTGCAATTCACCAACCATTCTTCAAACTATTCTTAGACTTGAGCTCAAGTACTCACATTTTCGTTCACAACTATTCCCATGACCTGTAAAGACAACCAATAGTATGAAGTTGCAGTTGATTAGTTTTTAACATATTTATAAGAAGCAGCTTGTTATGAATGTTTATCCTTTATACAAATATTTTGTGATTGAAATTTGCATACTTGGGCTTAAGTCTAAGAATATTCTGAAGGCCAGATCCGCCTTTATAGAGGTTATGGTCGTCTCCATACATCTGGCAAGGTCAGAGCAGGTAAATTTGTTTCTGAGTTACTCGTCCTTCATAATATTTGAATGGTCAAATTGAGAATTTTTTTTTTAAAAAATCTGTTCATTGAGCACTAGTTATGGCGAGCGGACGAGTGAAATTTTCGTGCCCTGAAGGTGCTTGGTTAAGAGTCAATGTAATGGTTCATGTTTCATATCTAAAACAAGACTTATTGGTTTATGTTTCATATCTAAAACAAGACTTATTGGTTCATGTTTCATATCTAAAACAAGACTTATTGGTTCATGTTTCATATCTAAAGGGGCGTCCGTGGCGGAGTGGTTAAGAGTCTCTGACTTGCAATCACTTGCCCCTCACCGCTGTAGGTTCGATCCCTCAGGGGCCTAGGAATCTTTATGTGAGGAAGCTATCCAGCTGGCTTGCGGAACATCGGTGGTTCTACCCTGGTCCTGGAAAATTGCCCGGAAGGGGCACCTGGGGTCTTCCTCCATCAGTGGAAGCTGGAAAGTCGCCATATGACCTTAGTTGTTGGTGCGACTATAAAATCCAACTCAATTCAATTCATATCTAAAACAAGACTTATTGGTTTATGTTTCATATCTAAAACAAGACTTATTGGTTTATGTTTCATGTCTGAAACAAGGCTTATTAGTTTATGTTTAATGTCTGAAACAAGACTTATTGGTTTATGTTTCATGTCTGAAACAAGACTTATTGGTTTATGTTTCATGTCTGATACAAGATTTATTAGTTTATGTTTCATGTCTGAAACAAGACTTATTAGTTTATGTTTCATGTCTGAAACAAGACTTATTGGTTTTCGTTTCATGTCTAAAACAAGACTTATTAGTTTATGTTTCATGTCTGAAACAAGACTTATTGGTTTTCGTTTCATGTCTGAAACAAGACTTATTAGTTTATGTTTCATGTCTGAAACAAGGCTTATTAGTTTATGTTTCATGTCTGAAACAAGACTTATTGGGTTTACGTTTCATGTCTGAAACAAGACTTATTGGTTTACGTTTCATGTCTGAAATAAGACTTATTAGTTTATGTTTCATGTCTGAAACAAGGCTTATTAGTTTATGTTTCATGTCTGAAACAAGACTTATTGGGTTTACGTTTCATGTCTGAAACAAGACTTATTAGTTTATGTTTCATGTCTGAAACAAGGCTTATTAGTTTATGTTTCATGTCTGAAACAAGACTTATTAGTTTATGTTTCATGTCTGAAACAAGACTTATTGGTTTACGTTTCATGTCTGAAACAAGATTTATTAGTTTACGTTTCATGTCTGAAACAAGATTTATTGGGTTTACGTTTCATGTCTGAAACAAGACTTATTGGGTTTACGTTTCATGTCTGAAACAAGACTTATTAGTTTATGTTTCATGTCTGAAACAAGGCTTATTAGTTTATGTTTCATGTCTGAAACAAGACTTATTAGTTTATGTTTCATGTCTGAAACAAGGCTTATTAGTTTATGTTTCATGTCTGAAACAAGACTAATTAGTTTATGTTTCATGTCTGAAACAAGACTTATTGGGTTTACGTTTCATGTCTGAAACAAGACTTATTAGTTTATGTTTCATGTCTGAAACAAGGCTTATTAGTTTATGTTTCATGTCTTAAACAAGACTAATTAGTTTATGTTTCATGTCTGAAACAAGACTTATTGGTTTACGTTTCATGTCTGAAACAAGATTTATTGGTTTACGTTTCATGACTGAAACAAGATTTATTGGTTTTCGTTTCATGTCTGAAACAAGACTTATTAGTTTATGTTTCATGTCTGAAACAAGGCTTATTAGTTTATGTTTCATGTCTGAAACAAGACTTATTGGGTTTACGTTTCATGTCTGAAACAAGACTTATTGGTTTACGTTTTATGTCTGAAATAAGACTTATTAGTTTATGTTTCATGTCTGAAACAAGGCTTATTAGTTTATGTTTCATGTCTGAAACAAGACTTATTGGGTTTACGTTTCATGTCTGAAACAAGACTTATTAGTTTATGTTTCATGTCTGAAACAAGGCTTATTAGTTTATGTTTCATGTCTGAAACAAGACTTATTAGTTTATGTTTCATGTCTGAAACAAGACTTATTGGTTTACGTTTCATGTCTGAAACAAGATTTATTAGTTTACGTTTCATGTCTGAAACAAGATTTATTGGGTTTACGTTTCATGTCTGAAACAAGACTTATTGGGTTTACGTTTCATGTCTGAAACAAGACTTATTAGTTTATGTTTCATGTCTGAAACAAGGCTTATTAGTTTATGTTTCATGTCTGAAACAAGACTTATTAGTTTATGTTTCATGTCTGAAACAAGGCTTATTAGTTTATGTTTCATGTCTGAAACAAGACTAATTAGTTTATGTTTCATGTCTGAAACAAGACTTATTGGGTTTACGTTTCATGTCTGAAACAAGACTTATTAGTTTATGTTTCATGTCTGAAACAAGGCTTATTAGTTTATGTTTCATGTCTTAAACAAGACTAATTAGTTTATGTTTCATGTCTGAAACAAGACTTATTGGTTTACGTTTCATGTCTGAAACAAGATTTATTGGTTTACGTTTCATGACTGAAACAAGATTTATTGGTTTACGTTTCATGACTGCAACAAGATTTATTGGGTTTAAGTTTCATGTCTGAAACAAGACTTATTGGGTTTATGTTTCATGTCTGAAACAAGACTTATTGGGTTTACGTTTCATGTCTGAAACAAGACTTATTGGGTTTACGTTTCATGTCTGAAACAAGACTTATTAGGTTTACGTTTCGTGTCTGAAACAAGACATTGGTTTATGTTTCATGTTTGAAACAAGACTTATTGGTTTACGTTTCATGTTTGAAACAAGACTTATTGGTACAGTTTCATGTCTGAAACAAGACTTACTGGGTTTACATTTCATGTCTGAAACAAGACTTATTGGTTTATGTTTCGTGTCTGAAACAAGACATTGGTTTATGTTTCATGTCTGAAAGACATTTTTGAATTTCCATAAGTCTGACAAGATGCTTGGTCAAGAGTCCAAATATTGATTTATGTTTCATGTCTGAAAGTCCTGTAGAGTGTGTGGTCAGCTCTGAATTTCCATTAAACAAACTAACCTGCCAAATAATGGAAATAATTATACTACAAAACCGTTTATCAAAACTCTGTCCAGTTGTTCAGGTCATATAGTAAAGTATATGTACCGATTAAAAATATATGTTTTTCTCCATTTACACTCATTGACAATACTTTCTTCATAATTTTAACCGAATAAAGCTATATTAAATGAGACAATACAAATACAAGTTTTACAATCAATTCTAATAGATACTGTTAATATGTGTAAATAATTATTAAATTGTTTTGGTGCTCGAAAAATATTTTTTAATTTAAAAAAAAAATCGCCTTATTGTGTCGCCTGCATAACATGGCAGACACTTAGGGATAACTTTGTCCATCAACATCTGTCTGTCACATTTTAACCTGCAACCTAACCTTGGCCATAACTTGAAAAGTACTTGACCTATGTTCATGAAACTTCACACACATTTTCATCTTAAACAAAGGAATGTTGTTACACATGTTCAATAACTCGGACTTTCATTTTGGCAGATTTATGTCCCTTTTAATAAAACTTTAACCTGCAACCTAACCCAGCTCATAACTTGACAAAATATTGACCTATGGTCATGAAACTTTATACAGTTCTTCCTTATCAAGTATCCAATGCAGATTTATAAAACCGCTCCATAATTCATGAAGGATTGCACCACCTGTCTTCAAACTTCATAGATTGTACTTGCTGAAATAAGCACATGGCAGGCAACACAAGTGTTGTGTGCAACACCCTTCTAGTTTAAGCACCAAATTGATATTTATTGATCTTACACCATACACCATCTGTCTAATTTTAGAATTGAAAAGCGAGCCAAATTCAGCAGACGTCGTACTCACGATGAGGATGCGGATATTGACTTTATCAACGAGAGAAACGCAAAGTTCAACAAGAAGTTGGAGCGTTTCTATGGAACATATACTGCAGAAATCAAACAGAACTTGGAAAGAGGAACGGCAGTATAGAACTTGGAAAGGGGAACAGTAGTGTAAAACTTTTAAAGGGGAATGGCAGTATAGAACTTGGAAAGGGGAACAGCAGTGTAAAACTGTTAAAGAGGAACAGCAGTATAGAACTTGGAAAGGGGAACAGGAATGTAAATTTGTTAAAGGGTTGTGGCAGTGTTAAACTTTTATAGGGGAACAACAATGTAGAACTTGTTTTAAAAATGTTTTGATCCCAAGGAACAATCGCTGTGCATTTTTATGGTCTATGGTTTGACTAGTTTTGCGCTGCCTCGGTAGCTATGTGGATAAAGCCTTGGCTTATAGCTACAGATCTCTGGCCTGCAGGGGTTCGCTCCCTGGCTGAGGCATGTGTCTGATCGAAATATGACCTAATATTATGTATTAAATTGGACATAAAAGCCCATTTCATTTGATTTGATCAGTTTTGCATCAATCTATTGAGTTACTGAATTATGCTTCACAGCTTATAAGCAGAGGAACACGGCACATTATTAGAAGAAGAAGATGTATGTTCATACATCGGGGGATTCATTTTTGGGAAGTCTTCATCTCTTTTCAGGGCTCCAAGAATAGGATAGCCCAACGCCCGGGGCTAGTCCAATCTGAATCCGGGTTAGTCTCTCTTTCAAAAATGGTTGCCCGTCGGGCTAGTCTAAAAAAATCTCAGGACAATCAAACTTTTCAAACTAAAATCCAGCTTCATAGTTGCATGTAATTGAAGCCATATTTGTCGAAAATTATCTCCCTTCATTAACGTTCATCAATTTGTAAGTGCGCATTTGATTGTTTGATTACATGATTCGAACCAATCGCATTACAACTTTCATATCGACATTGAGTGGTCACGCAAATTTGTCACGTTGGACAGAAGAAGAAAGATCACTCGAATATTAACAGTTTGAATGGTGATATTCTTATTTTCGATGAATTGCTTTAAAATCTTTTTCTATTTTTAGTTCATGTTTAGCAAGTCTAGTGTATCATAAAAACGCTAACAACGAATGCTTATTCACAAATGCAAGCTGCTAAATAACACCGGGAACACGCGACGTGATTTGCGGCGCGATCCTAAAACAGTAAAAGAAAATAATATTGTTTTAGTTATAACAAAAATAAAATAGAACCTTATTGTTTGATTCTTATCACATGTGTATGATTTATAATTAATTATAAATAAAACAAAGTAAAAAAAGGAAAATATTCAATATCGACAAAAATTATGTGCCGGCAACTACTTGGTAACAACAATTTCGGGGCAAGTTAAAAAAAATCAGGGCAAGTGACTTTTCAGTCAGGGCAAGTGGACTTTTGAAATCTACTTGCCCTGGGCTAGTCCCAAATTCTAATTTTCTTGGAGCTCTGCAAGCTTTCTAAAGAATAAGAACAATGGACAAAGTGCCATTTAAGGTCTTGCTACTCAGCTGTGGAAGTGTGCATGTCGGTGTTCAGGTACTATACATGTATTGCAGGAATTCCCTGGACAGAAAGAGTATAGAACGCGGCAATGACGAATAACTTTAGACACGTACACATCTGTCATCATACTTTCTCAACAACTTTTGAAATGTATCGCACTAAGAATTTATTTAATTGAATTGAAGGCTTTATTTTAAGAGGGTAGCCCAGTTAGCAAAAATTACTAATCTTCCCTGAAGATAAGGCGTCAAATGTGTTAATAGATGAGCATACTTAAGCCAGATGTTTATATAACGCATCACGTAAACACATGGAACTTATGTTCAATTATAAAATGTACCATTCATTGTATATTAAGCTACCTTGATATTTTACTTGTACCATCTAATTTAAGTTAAGAGTCCTCCACAGTGGAGGACTTAAATTTGTAAAAAAAACATTTTAAATAATTATCTGAAAGCAATCTCTCTGTATATAGTTTATGTATTAAATTTAATATCAGTTGTTACATGTTGTCGATGTTTTGTGTATATATTTAAGGATACAGAGTGCCGCTTTTCTCACCAAGGCCACTAGGTTTGATGTAGAATATGAGAGCGTAAAGGTGTCTTACACCCAGATAAATTATATGGGTTTTCCAGTTTCTTCTACGTCAAAAGCGTATCTGTGGCCGAGGAGTTAATGACATGGCGTTGTAAACCCTCTCGCCTCTCGCCGCTGCTATTTCGAATCTCGCTTGAAACTCAACTTGTGAGAAAGTGTTATTCTTACGGATGGCGGGAGGTGTACAGTACTGATTCTACCCAAGAAAAGTGGGTGATCTGCCTCCAGCACAAAAAAATCGAAACATCATATACATGTATAACCTTACATGTGTTGAAGATGACTTAAAACACCATACAAACAAAATCATCTACATCAAAATTGCCCTATCATGTATGATGCAGTCTTCAATGCCTTAAAGAATAATTTGTAGAACTGAGAGGGCATAGTGACTTTTTTCGAACACCCAGCCATACATTACTTCCACATTAAGATTGCTCTATAATGTAGTTGAATTGGGTTTTACGGCACACTGACACAAAAAGGTTATATGAAGCCAACAGGAATGAACATTCTCCATTTTCATCTAGATAAAAATATGCGGAATGTGCCTAGAACCTTCTTACCTGCAAAACTGCAGGGTTGCTGCAAATTCTATTGTAAACATTTTTCGCTGGAACCACGATCGTTGTTTTCTGCCACCACTCAAGTAGCAATACCACTCCTGAAACAATACAGGGATGATGATGAAGACCTTTAATGAACATGGAAAAAATGACACAATGAACATGAATTCCGTTGTTTTAGTTCTACTGGTGGAAGGCCAGCAGAGCTTATGGGATGGCTAATTATCCGTCGTCTGTCCTTTAACTTTTGCCTCGTTAGCATGATAGCGCCATTTTTCGGATGAGTTGCCTCGTTAGCATGATAGCGCCTTCATTTTTCGGATGAGTTGCCTCGTTAGCATGATAGCGCCTTCATTTTTCGGATGAGTTGCCTCGTTAGCATGATAGCGCCTTCATTTTTCGGATGAGTTTGAAAACCAGCCAGATCGGACCATGATGGCCATTGAATTTCTGAAATATGCTATAATTTGGCCTCAAAACAAGATAAGGCCTTCATTTTTCTTTCAATCTTTTTCAAACTTCACCAGAGTGTTGACATCAATGAAAGCTCGCACAAGTTCAAAAACCTAATCGGACAAATAACACCAGAGTTAAGGCCCTTGATTTTTTTGAAATATGCTATATTGGGAACTTTGGTCAAACTCATGGTTTCTGCTGAATAACTTTTGTTAGGAATGAGATATTGAGATGAAACTTAAGGGATAGGTAAACTTATATGGAAAAGAAGGTTGGGATTGCAATTGAGGTCATTGGGTTTAAGGTCAATGTCACTGTTTAGTGTTACTAAAAATAGAAAAACGGTTTCTGCTCAATAACTTTTGTTAGGAGTGAGGTGTGTAGCTTATACGGAAAGAAAGGTTGGGATTGCGTTTGATGCCACTGGGGTCAAGGTCACTGTTAATAAAAATAGAAAAATGGTTTCTGCTCAGAAACTTTTGTTAATAGTGATGTATTGTGACAAAACGTGCTGGGTATGTAGCTTATGTGGAAAGGAAGGTTCATATTGCATTTGGGGCTACTGGAGTCAAGGTCGCTGTTACTAAAAATAGAAAAATGGTTGTGAGGTACTGCAGCGAAACTTGCTGGTTTGGTAGCTTATATGGAAACAAATGTTTGGATTTCATTTCCGACTGGGTTTAAGGTCAAGGTCGCTGTTACTAAAAATAGAAAAAATGGTTTCTGCTCAGTAACTTTTGTTATGAGTAAGGTATCACAATTTTTGTTGAACCTGTTTACGGATCTCGACTAAGCAATCAAAATATCATTCAGGTGTATGTGTGTCAGTTTGTCCATTCATTCGTCCGTTAGTCTATCATTCCAGCGTCCAATTTTCATTTCTTAATATCTTCTTCATTACATGCAGGATTTTCACCGAACTCCACCAAAAGGTTCATTATGGATTCAACATCAAGTGCACAATTTTGGGTCACTGCAACCTACTTTCAGAAACGTTTAATAGACACGTTCCTGCTACTTTCGACGAAATATAGGTCCTATCCGGTCTGCCCTACGACATGCGTATCTTGCTTCTTTCTTGCAGGATTTTCACCAAACTTCACTAGAATGTTCCTTATGTGCAGCTAACATCGTTATTATGCAAAATGTTGGATGAAATATAGGTCATGTCCGGTCTCCGCTACGACATAATTCCCCAGTGTTAATGACATTAATTTAATATCTTTTGGGATTGACATTCGTATTGGTCAAATCAAATAAAAAATCAGGGGCCGGTTTTATGAAACACCTTACGACAATTTTGATCGTAAGTTAATTTCTTAAATTCTTTTCTTTGATTTACAATTCACAAATGAACGCAATTTCATTTAATTTTCTATACATTCAATATTTCTGCACATAATGCGCACATGATTGTCTACATTGAATGCTTAGTTGCAAAAACGTGAACAGTTTTAAAGACTTATCGTAAGATGTTTAATAAAACGGGGCCCTGGACCTTTATAATAGGGCTCGACATATAGGTGGTGGCCTTCTAGATTAAAAGAAGTACTGATGGAAATTTTATGACGACAACCCTAGATTAACAAGTAGAGCGTCAACAGGCCCTCTTGGCCCTCTTATTTTGCAATAATGATAATATTAAAAGAAAGTGGATGACATTTGAAAAATGTGGCCAATGTGGTAATTATTTTGGTAATAAAATGTGAAACGCAGTTTTATTTTATTTATTTTTGCTCAAAAGATAATATTGAAGAGGTTATAATGTATTTTCTGAATTAAGTCATGCTTTTGAAGGACAATAAGGGTGCATATTTCACACACATGTAGAAGTATGTACAGTTACAAAATAGCCAACTAAAATCTTGGATGTCATGTTGATGTTTGGTTAGATGGATATAAACACACCTTGAACAAAATGGACTCCGTTTTGTCACCTATTTAACCCTTTGCCTGCTATGAATGTATAATTGACTGTCCTTTCTTTGAATTTGGACCATTCCATTTATGTTACAAAGTGTAAACCCTGATCAGCCTGCAAGTAAAGCCTGCGAGTTAATCGCAGGCTGATTTTGGTTTACACTGGCTGCAAAGGCTTTTGTAGTCGCCCTTAGCAGGCTAATAGTTAAGAGGCACTGACTACAATTTAATCAGTCTGCAAGATAGAAAATTCTGATTTGCTTACTAGTCGCTATAGGGTTAACTGGATTAAAATTTTGAATTTTGCGACAGTATATCAGTCACAGCCATAGAGATACAGTCAAACCTGCTCAACAGACCACCTGTTTGACCAATTATTTTGTTCCAAATTAAAATTCACCTGTATTAACTTAAGAGACCATTTTTGCTCCTCTTTAATGGTCTCTCTGTACAGGTTTGACTATAATTATTGTTTGTATAATCAACTAAAGTTTCAGCTCCTGATAACTCCATTTTACAATAACTATCCCTCCTACAACATCCAACTTTTACAAAAAATGTACAGTTTCTAAATGATGGGGTATATATATTTATATATATAAGTTACATATTTTGAGAATCCAAACTCTTTAGACACAATATAACCAACCAGCTTTAACAAGCCAGGCCTAACACCAAAACTGGAGCATCAAATTAAGTTACCAATCACAGTTATTTAAAGAACCCGTTAATTAAACCTTACTTTTAAATGGCACACATACATTATTATATCACCTGAATGCCTGGATAGTTTTGATAAATGGTTTTGTAGTGTAATTTTGCTGTTAATTGGTGGGTTAGTTTCTTTAAGTAACAAAACAATTTAATTAGAATTGAGGCCAGGACATAATGAGTTGGGACAACTGTGTAAGATGCTGTGCACTGTCTTTATTACCAAATATATACATGACAGGAGAAATAATGAACGTATAAACGCAGATATAATCAACAATGCCTGTCTGGGATAACAAACATCTATCACAAATGCTTTAGGTAATATAAACATGTAACATTGATAAACATTCTAGAAAGCAAAACAATACATAGAAACATAGACATATAGCTGGCGAAATACATCTGGTTTTTATACAGATTAAACCTTTTGTACATCAAACGTAAAAGTATATAATATATATAAAAACGCTCTGCAAAATACGGTCACCAGGTGTAAATAATACTGAAATTAGAATAAAATGTACTCTGCTTACGAATTCTTTGCACAGGATCAATAATAAAATTCAGCAAAAGGAAAACATAAAAATATATATAGTCTTATAAAATAAAACAAAAAAACACTACCTTGTGCAGTACATAAATGTATACCACAAAATTACCCGAAATCGAATGTTATGGGACAAATTGATCAAAATTATTCTAAAATAACCCAACTAAAAACGATTTTGTTGTAATTTTTTAATTTTTTTTCATTTTTCAAAATCATCTGAGAATGTTTAAGCATATCTTTTAAAATACTTGTCTAGATAAAATGTTGCCAAAAGGTCATTTACTATTTAAAACCTTTTTGATTTGTTTTGAAAGGCGAATTAATTCACTGCACCACATTTTTCTTAAATATTAATTAAATAACAGCAATAAAATAAAATTTGATATACAAAAAAGCAACCAGGTATATAGTAACACATGTTAGATAAAAGAAACTGCACCCTGTTTAAATATGTAAAACTCTGGTATTAAATGTAAATATGTTAATACGGTTTAAAGTTTCCCAACTTTGAACATTTAAAAATTAGATGTAATATGTGTATATATATATTATATACTTGAAGATTCATTCGATCATTTTATCATCTATCTATAGGCAAACACTTATATATTGCAGATTATTAGAGGGTTTAACTTTAACAAACATTAAAACAACAAACAGGCTAAGACTTGAGCTTCTGCTATAACAAAATAAGTATATATTGTAATGAAGGCAGTATTGCAGACGGAAAACACCACAAAAGATACAATTTATAAATATATATGAGTATATATGAGACAGACGATGAGAAAGAATCGTGTCAAACCTTGAAAACTGTAGACCACCATTATGGCTTTGAAAACAAGATATTTACACCTTTGTTTTAAAGAATTTGACTGTCACTGGAGGTGTGAGTGCGCGTGGATGTACCTTTTACATTTTTGTCCAAGTCAACACATCATTACTCCGTACAATTTTGAAGATTTCCTAGATCTACACATAGATTTGATAAAAGTTTTCTCACAGAAGGTCGTGAGTAATACTGATTGAGGTCAAATCTACTTTAGAGAAAGCAGAAAATAGAAAGTATATGTACACATTCTAATATTGTTAGTATACAGGTAAATATAATGGATATTAAACCTACATGGCCATATTGATGTTATGGATGTATCAAAAATAGTTAATAAATAAACATCAAAGAGCACATGTCTACAACAGTTTATGTATAAAAATAATGGGGGATTAAATCTGCACGGTTCATTTTGATGCTGTCCTTTTAAGTAAAACCTATTAAAAGTATGAACAGTTATTTGTGCAGGGAGTGGGGATGAAGCATGTCGTAACTAATTCTATGTTTGTGCTGGATATAATGATCAATAAATTTGCTCATGATCGGCGACTCGATGGCCATGGTCTGTTTCACACCCTTGTTACCCCACCAGGGTTAGCCTGGAGACGTCGGGCCACAATTCATGCACTTAATATAATGTTGGGTTCTTGATAATACCTCACCATTTTAACAATAACTGATACTTTCTAACACTTTATAATGCTGTTATGTAAACAAATTTCAATGTTCAACATCACACGAAAATGTTTATCGAATTTGACATATGCTTTCATATTTAATACAATGACTTTTTGAATTGACACGAGGGAAAATTGATTATATTATAAGAGATTTCAACAGTTTCTTTGGCAAATTTAACATACATCTTTTTCATTTAGTCAGTCAATATCAGAACGTTGCAGTTATGGATTTAGTTCCTTCTCCACGGCAGTTTAACAATCGTGTTACCGTCGGGCCATTCATATCTTGTTGTGTATTCCGTGAAACTCGGAGCATATGTGGTCCGTCCAAGTGGTCGCCCGTGAAGCATGAAGTTCGGTGTTGGATTGACAATGAAATCGCTGGGCTTGGTGTCCTTTGGTATTGGTTTATAGCGTGTCATGTATTCTGTTTTTCCTGGGAAGGTGGTGTTGATTCCGGCCTGCTCCTGCACGGAGAGATTTTTCTGTCCACGTGCCATAGAAGCAAAGCCCTGTGTATTTGAGGCAGAGGCATTCATTGCATTGGCAGTTTTGAGGTTTGAGAGTTGTCGACTGCGAGTGGCAGCATCATCAATAAACATGGTCTTACTGCGAGGGTACAGACTGTCTATGGTCTGGAAACCTGCAATATCACATAAACATATTCATAGATAGTTATGGTCACACACATAAAACAAGATCTAAGAAATTGTGAAGTAACTATAGCATTCAAATATCAAATACTAGTAGGTGAACTTCCAAGAATTCATGGTGGTAACTCTGCCATGATAGATTTGATAATTCCAGTTTTGCCCAAACTTGTCCGAAACTATATCTAATTGTTACACATTCTGACCAAGTATATCGGAAAACATATAAAGGAGCCAACGTGTCGACAAAGATAAATATAGCCTTTTAAGGTACACAACTCGGTCATATATACTGAAAGGAAACAGAAACGCGACACGGGAATTTTCGCTATATATTGTATGTACAATATGCTGCTGTTAATTGAATGGTACATGGCTACATAAGATCTTTCCTTTCGGAAAAAATACTAAAACAACACGTAACACAGCAAATAGTATTCTTGCAAAGTTTCATTATTGACAGTGTATGCGTTTGGCGCAAACTTAGGATGCAAAATTTTGCAAACTCTTTATGTTAAATACAGTACTGAACTGGCTCAATTTTTCAAAGATGAACTTCAACATTTATGAATTTCTTGTTACAACGTATACTGTGATTTAAACATCTACAACATCACAGTTGTGTCCTTTCTCTAACTAACTGCAACTTTTTTTTACAAAACATCTTGGGATTTCCTTGAAATATATATGGTGGAATTAAGTGTGCAGTATATACAATATATAGCAGAAATTCCATTGTCGTGTTTCTTTTTCCTTTCAGTATAGTATCTGATCTGGTTAGTTTTCAAACTTGCCTGAGAGTTAATGGATAACTGCTGACCATAAATCACTTCTCCGTAGGAGACTCTATCCCATAGAAATCAGTTGACATTTATAAATTTGCAAAGCTGAAGTCCGAAGACAGCTCAAATTATCGGAACCCTCTGTTAGATACCTTAATGGATTATGTCCTTATGGTGGGCTGATTCTGAACGTCACAGGCTGCTGTGGTAGATGGCTCCCAATTTTTTTTTTTTTTTTTTTTGTAATTTATTTTTGTATATATCAAATTCATAATTGAAAGACAATGTCATGCTTATATAAATGTTTTGATATGACGTAGTGCATGAAACATTACATATAAAATGTACAACATAATAACCAAGACAACTAAATACGGTACATGAAATTCTATGCGAGTTTTAAACAACTATATAATTTATATACCTGTGGTGTCTACCCTGGCCGGTTGTGTGTTACCAAACCTGACTGAAGGCTGGGACGCGCTCACGGCCCTCTGTGCCTGACCCTGGCCACCTGAACATACAAAGATTGCAGTATTACTACCAGTTATAATTTCACAGGTATTGCATGCTTTAACTATGAACTTTTAAATCCAGCATACGAGTATGAATACCAAAATATACAATGGAAGTGTCTGAAATACTGTTAACATCATGGTCCTATTATACAATACACATTTAGATGTACACCTGGTTTATATTTCACAGATTGGTTTCTGTCTGAGGTGTCGGGGGGTGGGTGGGGGAAGATTGGAAGGTTTAAAAGGCGTCCGGAAATAACAATGTACCGTTACTGAAAACTGATTTTATAGTGTGGACAATGTTGGTATATCAGAATGACTGTGGACCATGTTGGTATATCAGAATGACTGTGGACCATGTTGGTTTATCAGAATGACTGTGGACCATGTTGGTATATCAGAATGACTGTGGACCATGTTGGTATATCAGAATGAATGTGGACCACATGTTGGTATATCAGAATGACTGTGGACCATATTGGTTTATCAGAATGACTGGACCATGTTGTTATATCAGAATGACTATGGTCCGGGTTGGTATATCAGACTGACTGTGGACCAGGTTGGTATATCAGAATGACTGTGGACCACATGTTGGTATATCAGAATGACTGTGGACCAGGTTGGTATATCAGAATGACTGTGGACCACATGTTGGTATATCAGAATGACTGTGGACCACATGTTGGTATATCAAAATGACTGTGGACCACATGTTGGTATATCAGAATGACTGTGGACCACATGTTGGTACATCAGAATGACTGTTGACCAGGTTGGTATATCAGAATGACTGTGGACCAGGTTGGTATATCAGAATGACTGTGGACCATGTTGGTATATCAAAATGACTGTGGACCACATGTTGGTATATCAGAATGACTGTGGACCACATGTTGGTACATCAGAATGACTGTTGACCAGGTTGGTATATCAGAATGACTGTGGACCAGGTTGGTATATCATAATGACTGTGGACCAGGTTGGTATATCAGAATGACTATGGACCAGGTTGGTACATCAGAATGACTATGGACCAGGTTGGTATATCAGAATGACTGTGGACCACATGTTGGTATATCATAATGACTGTGGACCAGGTTGGTATATCAGAATGACTGTAGACCAGGTTGGTATATCAGAATGACTATGGACCAGGTTGGTACATCAGAATGACTATGGACCACATGATGGTATATCAGAATGACTGTGGACCAGGTTGGTATATCAGAATGACTATGGACCACATGTTGGTATATCAGAATGCCTGGACCATACCATGTTGTTATATCAGAATGACTGTTGACCAGGTTGGTATATCAGAATGACTGTGGACCACATGTTGGTATATCAGAATGACTGTGGACCACATGTTGGTATATCAGAATGACTGTGGACCACATGTTGGTATATCAGAATGACTGTGGACCTGGCTGGTACATCAGAGTGACTGAGGACCATGTTGATATATTAGAATTATTATAGATCAGATTATAGTATTCTTGGAAGTGTAGACATATGAGTATAATAACAAACCATTACTTACTGTGTGACCTGTTGAAGCTACTCATGAGGTGGCCCCCTCTTGTATTTTGATCCATCCAACTTGTACCCATCTTGAACGGTTCTCTGGAGCCCCTTGTAAGATTATTTCTGTATCCAGTAAACCTATCGGTAACACCTATATGATCACCAAACTGCTTGATTCTGTCTGCAGCTCCATGGGTGTACCCCGACATTTCCTGTGGAAATTTAATCAGAAGTTGAAAACTGTTCTTTGTCAGACAACATTTTGAGGTGTTACATACCCACAAATGAGTTTGAGATGGTATTTCATTAGCACATTTGACTCTGAATCAATTAAATATTTATTTCAGGCATGTAGTTTCAAAGATGCTTAATTTCTTTTGTACACTCCTGAGGGGAGGTCAATAAGAGCAAATTAAAGGTTGTCATGGCAACTTAATGTGGAGATAATGTCAGAAAATGTCAAACCAAATTAATATCTTTTTTTTTAAAGAAATTGCTGAAGGTCTAAATTATTGAAATATTTGTCCTAATTTTCCCATCTCATGCTGTAATATGTCAGTCTACACATACCTTCAGGAACGTTATTGATCAGGTAAGATCCTGAGCATGCAAGATGCGGCTCTCAGACACTTATCAGATGTGAAAATTGAAAACGATATGAGAGCATAATTATACATCTGCTATATAACGTTTATCATGAAGGCATCGAAAGCCTTGTGTTTTGTTGCATTTAGTTACACCAGTGTTGCTCTACATAATTAGTGTTTAACCCTTAACCTGCTACATATATATATATATAATCAACTTTGAATTAAGACCATTCCATTTATGTGACCAAGGGGTGTTTTGTGGAAAATCACTGATCAGCAGCCATACATTGTAAACCCTGATCAGCCTGCGAGTTACTCGCCAGGCTGATCTGGGTATACAATGGACGCAAAGGCTATTATAGTCGTGCTTAGCAGAGTTAAGACTTTTGTAACAGACACAAATTACACTGAATCAATGCTAGCAAGTTGTAGTTTTCAAGGAAAAAGTTTAAGTTTTAAAAATTGCCTAACAAACAAAACTACCCTTAAGATCACATTACATTATACATGCTAGTATGTTTATTTCAGTAATTAAATAATCCATTATATATATAATATAAATGTTATTCTCTTAAACAGAAACTTGGCAGTCTTGAGTTGTGGTTGAGGCACTATTTTCAAACAAAATATATTTTAAAGCAAAGAAAATCACAAATTGAAGTTAAAAATGAATATATTTGACAGATGTAAAATGTATAAATTGTCATGCTATATATGGTAAAAATGGCCACCTCCATTTATGTTTCTACAGCAAATTTTTAATAGGTCATATCGCTTTAATTTTTCATGGCATTTTGATAATTTGTTCTGCATTTGTTCAAGTTTTCAGAGCCCTTTAAAGGGACACATGGCAATACTGAAGTATTTAAAAAAGCACTGAAAACTGCATCTCATTTATTTATCCCATATCATTTTGACTGTAAACCTGCTTCCTCATTTTATGAGTTTTCATTACTTCGTCTTATTCTACCCTAGGTTTAAATATATTGTTTGTGCACTTTAATCAATAGTTAATAATATGCAAAACAATTGATTTTATACTATTCTTCTAATTAATATTAATGATTGAACAAATGCAATTTATGCTCAAAAACTAAAGGGACGCGGGCCGTGAGTTTTAAAAAATCAAGATTGCCGTGTGCCCCTTTAAAATAAACCTTGTTGAATATAGTGCATCAACCCCTTTAACCCTATGATAGAATAACAAGCAAAACACCCACATTTTATTTCCTTTTTATTTTTTTTATTTTGTGCTGTAAAATTGATACTAGATTAAACTGTAAACACACAATAATTCTTGCAATAAATTATACAGACCTGTTCAAGATTTTTTAAAGACTGGACTGCCCAATGATGTCTCTCTCGGATCTCATTTTCTTGACAATTTTGAATGTTTATATTTCCCATTTTGCTCTTATAGTCATGAAGAGTGGAAGCCAAGTTATTGAGCACTCCCTGAGTATCTGAAACAAACAAAAAAAGGTTCATATTAAAGCCCCTATCCTGCCATCAAAAGGCAAATTTTACAACAGATGTACACTATTTCTATAAACCTAGTGACAAAAAGGTATGTATGAAACTTAAATATTTTGAGAATCAAAACTCTATAGACTCAATATAAGTGGCTTTAACCAACAAGGCAAAACCTCAAAACTGGAGTGTCGAATTAAGAGTTGCCAACTCATAATTCATATTCAATCACGGGTATTTTAAGAACCTGTGAAAAAAGCTATATTTTTAATTGACACGTGTACCTTATTATATGATCCGAACACCTGGACAGAGTTTCGATAAAGGGTTTTGTAATGTAATTCTGCCATTATTTGGCTGGTTATTTCTTTAATAATGATTTATAAATATGGATTTTTAAACAGTATAGGCTAGCTAGTTTGATGAACACAATTTTTGTATACGAGTCTTGTTCTGCAAACTCACTCTGTAACACACATGAATTTTCCTGGATTGTTAAAAATTGATACTTGTTTTATTTTTTTAGGAATCATTTATGGGCATGATTCTTAACGGCAGTAATTGCTGCCTACTCTAATTCAAGTTATTGAAACTCATAAATTATTATATAATTGTATTATTATTTATATATTGTAGTAATAAATAAATGTCAGTGGGGGTGAATGTGAAACGATTTATAAGCATTTATAAGCACATTGTTACTTTCAAGTCATACAGCTGGCTTTTGTGTTTAAGGTAGAATGTTCACTTCACCTTTCAGGGCCACTGAGTTTGAATGCATGTTCAGTCTAATTGTTTTTCCTGGTCTGTTTACATTGGTACCATGGCCAGGAAATTCACTTCTGGCAGCTGTGTCGCTGAGTTATTTAGAACCTGAGCTGTATGCTTTTGTGGGCGGCAAATTAGTCACATATAATATATATATATATAAATAATGATTTGACAGGTAAGGGTGAATCAGAGTGAGTTTGCACATATGATGCATATTAAATGGCCAGAGACAAATGGCTAAACACTATGATTGCAAAATCGGATCTTACTTGAGCTATGAGCTTGATACTGTGAAGAATCAAACCCCTTCTGCCAGTCTGCAGAGGTTGACATCAAATAACCATCTAGTTTTAAATGATCAAGGCCATTTGCAATCGTGTTGAATTCGTGTCCAATTTCCTCCGTTACATAGTAATTCCCACCGTTACATATTCCTTCAATGTCTTGCTTAATTGTTTTAACAGTACTGCTAAGAGCACTTCTGCGATTTCCAAGCATCTTGATTAATTACAGAATCTGTCTTTGCATAGACGGTTTTATTTACAATTGAATTGGCTTAATTGCCAATTAAGAAAGAATAGCGCCGTTGGTAACGAGTCTAGCAACGATCTATTTCCGCTTCCGAGTGACAGGTGCTTGTTTGGTTACAATAAAACCATATTACTGAAACGAATACTGTATAAGCGTTTAACGATTAAGACGTTTTAGTGTATAGGCGCGAAAAAATATATTCAAAAAAAGAGAAGCGAGCTGCCATGTTCTTTAACAAATAATAATAAAAAATCATTCATCGGTAAACAAAATAATTCGAGAGATATGTCCAGGGGTGTAGCTAGACCGTTTTCATTGTGTACGCAAGAGCTTCATGTTGGGCCGAGTGGGGACATCCCCATATTTTCTTTTTTAAATACTATCTGGTGCATTTTAGGAATATTTTCCAACATTTTTAATACTGTGAAGATAATGATTTAGCCTGAATTTTCCACATGTTTGCGGAAAACCGAATAAAAAATAGTCGTTCCGGTATACCCCATTGCTACGCCCCTGATGTCTATCATGTTATAGTGTGACGCACATTGGATTTTGTATGCACCCGAACTGGGCTGATAATTAAAGCTCTGACCCGAAGGAGGACGACATATAGTAATCGTCCGTCCGAATTAAAACTGTACAGTAGTGCTTAAACATGCTGAAGATAATTTCATAAAACTTCACAGAAACGTTAATTACAGTGAGAAGGTGTGCCTTGCTCAATATTCAAGTGTGTGTTGGGGGTCAAATACGTGAAACTCGTCTCAGCCATAACTTTAGAAACTTACTGAACGGAATGCATGGTACTTCACAAATGTCATGGATATACAGGCAGGGGCGTTCCTGGGGCTAATTTAGGTATACGTACTATCGAGTTTTGGATTCACAAATGTGCCTAACCCCCCTATACCTTCAGTATTTATTGAATTTTTAGCTCTTTTTAGCCCTTTTTATTTGTTTGCTTCTTTAATACCCTGTACGCACGTGCGTAGGTGCATAAGCCCAGGTACGCCCCTGACAGGTACCAGGTTTATGTAGATATATGCAAATGTTAATCACATTGAGGTGTGTCGCAAACAATAATCAGGTCCGAACCACAAAGGTCAAGGTCACATTTGAAGGTCAAATGGGTCAAAACTCGTGTTTTATCCATAACTTTGAAGGTACTGTAGGGAATGTCATGAAATTACACACAAATGTTAATCACAATGAGTGTAGGCGTGTCGCCTGAACGAATCGGACAAATCGGGTCAATGGGTTTTGGAGAAAAAATAACAGAAGTCCCCCAGCGCTGTGGTCTAGTGGTAGAGCGTCGGACCCATGATCCAAACCTCGTGGGTTCGATCCCCGTCATAACCATATGCGTTGTATCCCTGCGCAAGACACTTTATCTGCATTGCTTAGTACTGGTTCTACCCAGGAAGTCAATCAAGAAGTACCTTAGAAGCGAATAGCTTACAAAAGGTATAGAATACTGTAAGTCATCAACTGCACAACCTTGTTAAAAAAATATCTGATAGTGGATCGGGTGCGTTTATGTCAGCAGGGACCTTGGCATTTGACCTAAACAATCTAAATGCGAACCTATTCCACATGCAGTTCACCATTGAAGTGTCTTGAAAATTGGTTCGGGGGAAGAGGACTTATGGAGCGGACAAGATTTTCCATTATATTGTCAGAATGACCTCGACCTCAAAATCATAACGATCATCATCTCACCAAAGGCAGTCGAACTATAAAGTTTTATGAGATTTAATTTAGGGAAAGAAGAGTCACAGTGTGGACAAGGTTTTTCATGATCAAGTCATGCTGATATTGATCTTTGACCTACTGACCTCAAAATTAATATGGGTCATCATCTCATTGCTTCAGGGGAAGTGAAAATACAGTGCGGACAAGGTTTTTCACGATCGGGTAATGGTGACTTTGACAAGCTTACCTCAATGTCTCACCACAGGTAGTCAACCAATGAAGCTTCGTGAGATTTGCTCTAGGAAAAGAAAAGTTACAGTGCGGACAATATGTTACTTTATCTGGTCATGCTGACCTTGCCATTTGATCTTCTGACCTCAAAATAAGGGGTCATCCTTCTTGCCACAGGCAATCCACCCATGAAGTTTCTTGATCTTTGCTTCACGAGAAGAGTTACAGCGCGGACAATGTGTTTCATTATTGGATCATAGTGACCTTGACTTTGTGACCTCCTAATCCTTTAAAAGCGTTTTTTTATCATCACGTCACCTTTGACCTACCAATCTCAAAATCAATAGGGGTCATTCTTTCAACATAGGCAGTCAACCCATGCAGTTTGAGAGATTTGTTTCAGGGGGAGTGGCGTGAAGTTACAGTGAAGACAATGTTATCATTATTGAATCATGGTAACCTTGACTTTTGACCTACTAACTTTTAATACAACATGCCGTTTAGGAGGAGTAGAGCAGACAGGATTTAACAAGGTTTTTCGTTATCGGGTCATGGTGACCTATATGCTCAACTAGACATCACATCGGTTTGTTACAAAGTTTCATCCAACAAACCGTTGAAGAGACAACAAGCCGTTTAAGAGGATTAGCACAGACAAGCTTTGGCAAGGTTTTTAATTTTCGGATCATGGTGACCTTGACCTACTGGTCTCAAAATCAATTATGCACCATTAGACATTATACGGATGTTTCATACAAAGTTTAGTCACAATCCAACAAGTCCTTTAGGAGGAGTAGCGCAGACAAGATTTGTGACCGACAGATGGACGGACGGGCAGACGGAAAGGCCAAAAACAATATGTCTATCTCTAGCACTTCGTTGGATGAGACATACTAACTCAATGGCCAAGGTTACACTTGTAGATCAAAGGTCAAGCTAGTCAAAATCATAGCTCAGCCGTAACGTTGAACGTACTGAAGGGACTTTCATGAAACTTCACACACTTGCAAGAATTGGTTCGTACCTCAAAGGTCAAGGCCACTCTTGGTGGTCATATGTCAAATGATTCAACTTTGTGTCTTGATCTTTAACTTTGAAAGTACTAAAGGGAATTTCATGAATTTCAAACATACATTAATTGAAGTCCCAACTCTGCTATCTGCTGACAATGAAGTACATATACATATATATACAGTTTGTTGCTTTAGTAATTTATAACAATAAAAGCATATTTTTGAAATTGAAGGATATTAACATTATCCTTCAATTTCAAAATATGCACTTATTATAAATTACTTAAGTAATAAAATGTAACACCCATATAATCTACTGGTGCGTTTTCATTGACCGCCAGTATAATTATTACCTCATTGTTAGTATGTTAGAAACGGTATATGTCTGTTGTAAAATGTGCCTGTTGATAGGGGCTTTCATTAATGTTTGTTAATATATCTAATTGTCAATTTCATCCAAATGTGTGGCCTCCAATATTATCTAATTGTGTGGCCTCTAGTATCATCCGGATATGTGGCCTCCAATCTCATACAAATGTGTGGTCTCCAATCTCATCCAATTGTGGCCTCCAATCTCATCCAAATGTGTGGTCTCTAATTTCATCCAATTGTGTGGCCTCTAATCTCATCCAAATGTGTGGTCTCCAATCTCATCCAATTGTGGCTTCGGAAAGTTCCAATCTCATCCAAATGTGTGGTCTCCAATCTCATCCAATTCTGGCCTCCAATCTCATACAAATATGTGGTCTCCAATCTCATCCAATTGTGGCCTCCAATCTCATCCAAATGTGTGGTCTCCAATCTCATCCAATTGTGGCCTCCAATCTCATACAAATGTGTGGTCTCCAATCTCATCAAATTGTGGCCTCCAATCTCATACAAATGTGTGGTCTCCAATCTCATCCAATTGTGTGGTTTCCAATCTCATCCAATTGTGGTCTCCAATCTCATCCAATTGTGGCCTCCAATCTCATCCAATTGTAGTCTCCAATCTCATCCAATTGTGGCTTCAATCTCATTCCAATGTTAGCTCCCAAAACTTGCCAATCTCATCCAAATGTGTTGCCTCGAATATCAAAATATCATCCAAATGTGTGACCTCCAATCCCATTACAATGTGTCGCCTCCAATCCTATTCCAATGTGTTGCCTCCAATACTTACCAATATCATCCAAATGTGTGACCACCAGTTTTACCCAACTATGTGACCTTCAGTCTCATCCACATATGTGGCCTCCAATACGTGTGACCACGAGCCTTATCAAACTATGTGACCTCCAATCTCACCCAACTGTGTGACCTCCAATCTTATCAAACTGACCTTCAACACCTACCAACCTCATCCAAATATGTAACCTCTAATAACATCCAATCTCATCGAAATGTGTGGCCTCCAATATCATCCAAATATGTAATCACCAGTCTTACCCAACCGCGTGACCTTCTTATCTCATTCTAATGTATGGCCTCCAATTCCAGCCAATCAATCCAATGTGTGACCTCCAATATCATCCAACTGTGTGACCTTCAATACCTACCAACTTTATCCAAATGTGTGGCCTCCAATATCATCCAAATGAGTGACCTCCAATAACTACCAATCTCATTCAAATGTGTGGCCTCCAATACCTACCAACTTTATCTAAATGTGTGGCCTCCAATATCATCCAAATGAGTGACCTCCAATAACTACCAATCTCATTCAAATGTGTGGCCTCCAATACCAGCCATACACATCCATATATGTGACCTCCGATATCATCCAAATGTGTGACCTCCCGTCGTATCAGTGTGACCTCTAATACCTACAAACCTAATTCAAATGTGAGGCATCCAATAACATCCAATCGCATGTGTGGCCTCCAATTCCTAACAATCTTATCCAGATGTGTGACCTTGAATATCATTCAAATGTGTGACCACCAGTCTTAGCCAACGGTGTGACCACAAATCTCATCCAAATGTGTGACCTCCAATATGATCCAAATGTGTGACCTCCCATCCCAGCCAATCTCTAATGTATGGCCTCCATTACCTGTCAATCTCGTTCAAATGTGTGGCCTCCAATACCTGCGAGTCTCGTCCAAATGTGTGGCCTCCAATACCTGCGAGTCTCGTCCAAATGTGTGGCCTCCAATACCTGCGAGTCTCGTCCAAATGTGTGGCCTCCAATCCCACTTCGCTGAAGTTTGTTTACCATTCGATAACGTTAAAAACAGTGGGTGAGTGACCATTTGAATTATTTTATCAATTTTTGCCATAAAAGGTTGTAAAAAACTCGTATTTTTTTGTTGACACTATAGGAAGGATTCCGTTATTTTTATTTGAAAGTAGTTCCTTATTTCTATTTCGCGGCTCTTAGCAAGCACGAGCAAAAGTTCCCGTGCAATATCAATGCGTGCAATATCGTAGAATATTGCACGCTTAGCTCAATGCAAACTAAACGGGACAATATGAAAGTATACAATAATCTACGATATTGCACGCATTGATAGTGCACGGGAACTTTTGCTCGTGCTTGCTAAGAGCCGCGAAATAGAAATAAGGAACTACTTTCAAATAAAAATAACGGAATCCTTCCTATAGTGTCAACAAAAAAATACGAGTTTTTTTTCAACCTTTTATGGCAAAAATTGATAAAATAATTCAAATGGTCACTCACCCCACTGTTTTTAACGTTATCGAATGGTAAACAAACTTCAGAAAATCGCTTGATGTTTTTAATGGCGTCATCCGACGTCGACGTCGTTTTCGCGCAAAATAATCATCCACACAAAATGAAACTGAATGGCAAGATAGGAATTCCATCAAAAGCTATAAAGATAACACAATTACAATGATAAGTAATAGTCATACAACTAACATTGATCAAAAACAATATGAAAGTATACAATAAAAAGGTTATTGAATTTGTATGGCTAAATATTACTTGGAACTCGTTGTTTTGGCGCAGGACGATATTACTTGGAACGAGTTGTTTTGGCAAAGGACGACTCGCAAGCTCGTCGTCCTTTGCCAAAACAACTCGTTCCAAGTAATATTTAGCCATACAAATGCAATAACCTATATAATAACCAGTGTTTTTGAGATACTGAAAATATCTCCCGAGGTAGAGAAATGGCCCCGATATAAGAACGAGTGCGGGCCATTTCTCTACCTCGGGAGATATTTCCCGTATCTCAAAAACACTGGTTATCAAACTCTATATAATATATATGAACATAAATCCGTACCTACCCTACCTACTATTTTCTGGCATGTTACCCTAAACCTGGGATGAAAATTGAAATATAGAGCCCTGCCTAAAAACACATATTTTTTTGTTTGGCTTTATTACGGAATTATAGCTCACATACAGACACGTGCAATCTATCAGACTTCAACTTTCGGATTTCGGATTTCGGAATTCAGAAGTACAACAAACTTGGCATTGTCACCCTTCTGTGTCTGGGTTTGAGTAGGTTCCAGTGGGGAGAGGAAGGGTGGCAGGGCGCGCGCCTATATAAATCCTCGAAAAAATGCTCACCAACCTCGAATTCCAGACCGCCCCTGCCCCCACCATGCTCTTAATGTTTCTTTAGGCCCTCGGACAACTAGTAAAATATAAGGATGCTTGACCTTAAAAAGTGAGGCATTGCATGTTTTATGCATAGTTATAATCAAAAAATAAGTGTCATTTAAAAAGTTGATTGTGAAATGTGTCCGCTTACCTTTATATAATTATGTTTCATGTGTTCCTCCAATGTATGAACTCCTCACTCGCCCACAAACACTTGTTTGCAATATTCGGGAATGGAAAACTTGGTCAAGTTCGATACCAAGAGTGGCCGTAGCACGTGTGTCATAAGTCGATGGTAAGATGCGATGGTAAGATGCGATGGTCGATGGTAAGATGCGATGGTAAGATGCGATGGTCGATGGTAAGATGCGATGGTCGATGGTAAGATGCGATGGTCCATGGTAAGTTGCGATGGTCCATGGTAAGATGCGATTGTAAGATGGCCCTAAAGGGACACCGTACCCCGGGACATTGATTATTTTTGCAGACGACATTATCTTTACAAGTCAATTGTTTGTACACTATTATGATTTTTAATATCAGATTGCATTTATCTTTTATACTGGTGATTTCGAAGACATGACAAAACGAATACGTAAAGGCACTCACTTAACCTTTTGTACATACATCCAAAAAAAATAAAAATGTATCCAGTCATAATAATAGTTTATTTCCCCATAAATATATAATGCATGAGATTGAGAATATAATTACAAGAAATGGTACATAGTTATTGTGTTGGAATATGGCGCATTCATCCATCCATCCGTCCGTCCATCCATCTATCCATCCAATTAATTCATACACTAGTCACATGACTAACTTGAGATATACAACAATGTGAGATAATTATATGGCAAGACGTGGTTAGAGAGTGTAACAAGTGTCAAAAAGAAATAGTAGTAGTAGTACCAGCAGTGGCGGTAGTATTAGTAGTAGTACCAGCAGTGGCAGTAGTATTAGTAGTAGCAACAGCAGCGGCAGTAGTATTAGTAGTAGCAACAGCAGCGGCAGTAGTAATAGTTGTGTTATACATTAGTAGTAGGTAGTAATAGTAGTAGAAGTACTCGTAGTAGCAATAGCTGTAGCAGTAGTAGCTGTGTTTACTATAGCTGAAATGGCCTTTTTTTGGCCATGTGTAGCAACGGGAAATGTAAAAATCTTAAAAAAAAGGTCGCTAAATGTAAAACCTTTTGTCGCTAAGCGTAACAAAGGTGGATTGAGATCTCGAAAAATGTACAATGTTGTAAACACACAAAATGACATGTGATACTATACTATCAAAATATGGTTGCAAAGTTTAAGTTTCATGTTTTTATTCAAAATGTCACATTTTTACATATGTCGCTTTTTCTTTTTACACTTAGCAACAACAAAATGTTTTTACATTTAGCTCCTTTTTTATTACATTTAGCGACGCTCACGTTTTTAAAAATTAAAGACGTTCGCATTTACATTTAGCCACCCTTTTTACTTTTATCGACAAAAGGTTTTACATTTAGCGACGTTTTTACATTTAGTTTTTACATTTAGCGTTGCTACTCTGGGGTTTGGGGGTGGGGTGGGGGTGTGTGGGGGTGGGGGTGTGTGTGTGTGAGGGGGGGGGGGTTGCGAAAGTCAGTTCTTTAGGGCAGGATGTGGACAGGTGTGGCATATGTCAGAATGTGGACAGGTGAGGCCAATTTGAAAAAAAAACATTTGTAAGGTCAATACCAGGATGCAACAGGTGAACTGAGAGAGGTCAATGCCAGGACACTGGTGAGGTTTCTTCAATATCTTACCAGGGTTCTGGAAAAGAAATATGTTAAAGGTTTTTCTTTGACTTGACTTTTTTTTGTTGATAGATTGTTGTTTACATGTTATCCTTTTATTTGACTTTATTTGAATGTATTTATCTAACGAACATCCTTAGACAATCTTGGACAATCTGCAAAATTGGACAATCTGTGAAAAGGCAGGTTGTTTAAGCAGAAAAAAATCGAGCAAACTTTGAGCCTTTGGTGTAGGTGACTATGCTGGTTATATCCAAATTTGAGACATCTGGACAAATGATCAAAGACTGTCTGCCTTGATTAGACCAAGCAGTTGTCTGCCTTGTTTAGACCAAGCGGACTGTCTGCCTTGTTTAGACCAAGCGGGCTGTCTGCCTTGTTTAGACCAAGCAGATGTCTGCATTGTTTATATGAAGCGGCTGCCTGCCTTGTTTAGACCAAGCGGATGTCTGCCTTGTTTAGACCGAGCAGCTGTCTGTCTTGTTTACACCAAGCGGCTGTCTGCCTTGTTAGACCAAGCAGATGTCTGCCTTGTTTAGACCAAGCAGCTGTCTGTCTTGTTTAGACGAAGCGGATGTCTGCCTTGTTTATACCAAGCAGCTGTCTGCCTTGTTTAGACCATGCGTTTGTCTTCCTTGTTTGTTTAGACCAAGCAGCTGTCTGCATTGATTAGACCAAGCTGTTGTCTGCCTTTTGTTTATAGACCAAATGGCTGTCTGCATTGTTTAGACCAAGAGGCTGTCTACCTTGTTTAGACCAAGCGGCTGTCTGCCTTGTTTATACCAAGCAGCTATCTGCCTTGTTTAGACCAAGCAGTTGTCTGCCTTTTTTTTTTAACCAAATGGATGTTTAGACCACACGACTGTCGGCCTTGTTTAGACCAAGCTGATGTCTGCCTTGTTTAGACCAAGCTGCTGTCTGCCTTTTTAGATCACGTGGGTCTGCCTTGTTTAGAACAAGTGGCTGTCTGCCTTGTTTAGACTAAGAAGACATCTGCCTTGTTTAGATCAGGATAACAGAACGTTTAACGTGTTATAGCAGGAAAGAGAACTCAATACATCATATAGCAGTTAACAGTTTATTTTAGATTTAAATGCTATAAATTGTCTGTGTTATAGCGTGTCATGTATTCTGTTTCTCCTGGGAAGGTCAAGTTTATTCCGGCCTGCTCCTGGATGGAGAGGATTTTATGTCCATGTGCAACAGGAGTAAAACCATGTATATCTGAGACGGAAGCATTCATTGCCTTGGCTGCATCACTGTGGGGGTACTGACTGTCTAAGCTCTGAAAACCTGCAATATCACATTAAAATGTACAGATAGGTATTGTTATCCACTTTGAATAAGTTTCAAAAAGAGGTTTGATTCAGATCTGCGAGAATAAAAAAGAGCTAAGGTGTCGAAAAGGGTAAAATTGTAGTATTAACAAATATTTAATGCCCACAACTCAGCCATATGTGGTCTGATCTGTTTGGGTTTCAAACTTGTATGATAATTTATAAGGATGGAAACATTAATTGTGACCAAGTTTGGTTAAAATTGGATATTATTTTTGAGTAATCATACATGCAAGCTATACAATACAAATTCTGAATTGTGATTAAGGTCACCAGCCCAGAGCACAGTATGGCCAGAACTCCAACAGTATAGGTGTAATATGGCTGGCCATCAAACTTGGCAAAGTATTGTGGCCACAAATATAGTTATCAAGTTTTATCAAGACTTTCCCAGTTGTATCAAGACTTTCCCAGTTGTATCAAGACTTTCCCAGTTGTATCAAGACTTTGCCAGTTTTATCAAGACTTTCCCAGTTGTATCAAGACTTTCCCAGTTGTATCAAGACTTTGCCAGTTTTATCAAGACTTTCCCAGTTGTATCAAGACTTTCCCAGTTGTATCAAGACTTTCCCAGTTTTATCAAGACTTTGCCAGTTTTATCAAGATTGGAGTCAGTTCTTGAATGGAATATATACATGCATGGTAATGTCATGGTGACCTTGACCTCCCTACTGTTGCCAGTGGCAATTCACGTATGACGTTTAATTCACGAGCCTAGGTGTAATGCGAGGAATGCATACATGCAAATCAGGTCATGGCAACCTTGGCCTTTGACTCCAAAAGCAATATTTCCTCATGTTGCCAATTTTTTTATGAAGTTTTGTAAGCCTACACATGTTTTTCTTCGGGAGTTTTGTGTGTGGAATGCACAATCCCCCAGATGGTATAATCCACCAACTCACATCCCCACCCCACCCGCAACTCTTACTTTATTTGGTTGGGGAATAATAAGTGATTACTGTTATGTGAGGTTTATATGAATATATATACCTGTGGTATCTACCATGGTCGACTGTGTGGTACCAAACACGTCTGTGCTTCTCTGTGCCCGACCCTGGCCAAGTTCCTCAGAACCTGATTATATAAACATTGCATTTAAACTATTTGTTACCATAATTTTCACATGAACTGGATGTTTTAAAGTCGTCCCACTACTAACTGTCACTACTGTGGTCTAACTGTCACTACTGTGGTCTATCTGTAACTACTGTAGTCTAACTGGTACTACTGTGGTCTAACTGCCACTACTGTGGTCTAACAGTCACTACTGTGGTCTAACAGTCACTACTGTGGTCTAACTGTTTCCGGTAATGGAGAACCATAAGGACTTTACTTTACGTAACAGTTATGCATGCTTTTAATCTTCAAATACAGAGGCACGCAGGTTTCAAATGTAAGCTTAATAATAGAGAAAAATAAATGTGTAGTAGTATAGGGAATGTAGCGACACAGACAAACAAGCTCTATTATTGGGAGTTCTTAAAAGTGAAACAATTATCTAAATCGGATGATAAACAAAAAAGATAAGACCATTTGAAGGTTGTTCTATAACATGCATATGGGGCCCGTCATTTTGAGAACTATGACGTCATAGTTCCAAATTACTATATATGGAACATGGATAAATATCATTTATAAAAGCAAAGAAAATCGCTACAAATACAATCCTTTACTGGTCATATAAAGCATTATTGCCATTTTTCAAAACAATTGCTGTCATTTCTTCCCTAAAAATGAGTGAATTTTCATATATTCCATATAGGTATGGTCATTTTAATTTTAAAACTGTGATGTCATAGCTCTCAAAATGGTGGTTCGCATTACACCTAGGCTCGTGAATTAAACTTCATATGTTCCGTTTCAACAGAACCTTCAAATGATCATATCTTCCTTGTTTATCACTGGGAGCTCGACTTGTATGTGAGAAAGTGTCGATTCTTACGGATGGCGGGAGGTGTACAGTACTGGTTCTACCCAGGAAAAGTGGGTGGTCTGCCTGCATGTACGTAAAAATCACCGATTGGGAAATCTAAAACACTAATTTGAACGAATCCCAAGCGGCGGTAAAAAAAAATCAAAATGAGGTGTCATTGCTGGAGGATCATTGTTGTGTCATTGTTATACACTTGATAATCGGGTCAATCCAAAGAGCATGCAGTCTATTTTTTTTACAATGTTTGCCATCTTGGATCGCAAACAGCAACAAGGACACACATCAGCAATATGAAAACTGTTTCCAGTTTCATTGGAATATTACAGAAACTAACCTGTCAAATAACGGCAAAATTTCACTACAAAACCATTTATCAAAACTCTATCCAGGTCATATAATAAAGTAAGTAAAGTAAAGTATAGGTTTATTCATGGGTTCTTAAAATACCTGTGATTGAATATGCATTAAATGAATCATGAATTGGTAACTCTTATATCGACGTTCCAGTTGTGTGCGTTTTCCTGGCTGTTTAAGCCGTTTGTAGTGTGCCTATAGAGTTGGGATATGTACGTTATATACATCGTCGTCATCAGCAGGTCTAGAAACAACTGTGTACATGTGATGTAAAATGTGGCTGTTGTTGGTGGGATACTTACTTCAACAGCATAGACCCTTACTTACTATGAGACAGGCTATAGCCACTCATCAGCTGGCCCCATTGTGTACTTTTGTCCATCCAGCTGGTTTCCATCTTGATTGGTTCTCGGGAGCCCCTTGTAAGATTGTTTCTGTATCCAGTAAACAAATCTGTAACACCTACTTGATTGCCAAACTGTTTGATCCTGTCTGCGGCTCCATGGGTAAACACTGACAATTCCTGTACAAAAATGTCGATCATAATTTGAAACTATTCTTTGTATCACTGAAAAGGAGATTCATGACCATGCATGGCATCTGGACCCATATTCTCGAAACTTGCTCAGCTAAAATCTTATGCTCAAGCTCAAAGTTCATATATTGTTTTTAGCTGTAACTTTTTTCAGTGATTGTTTTTCTTCCCGAAACTTTCAGGACATTTGTAATTGATGATTATCTCGATTTGTGTAAAGTTTCAGGTCATTCCATGGCCGTTAAGTAAGATTTTTGTTTTTATAGCTGAGCTTGAGTCTGAGATTTCGACTCACAAGTTTCGAGAATATGTGGGCCAGGTTTTCAGGCTTCACTACTGTGAATGTCTGTGAACGTCTGAGGGGTGATCAATTTGTCCGACTCTTTATTCTTTAAATATAGGTAATACCTATTATTCAGAGTATATAAAATTATGTGTAGTGTTTCAACTGATCATAAACAAATTCATTTTTTGCCAAAGAATTCATGAGGTGATATTCGGGACGATATTAAATTGTTTTTATTTAAAAAATATATCACTAAATTTATTTTTTCTTTATTATGTTATCTATTTTTTAAGTACACATGCTTAATTTAAGGCTTGCTACTATCACGTGATTTCTATCCCTCGTGATAATCCATCTAAATAAACAAACTCGTGCTAGCGTACTTGTTTGTTATGCGGATGCATTTTCACTCGGCAGAGCTGTTGATAAGCTGAGTTTTGGGGTATTTTACTCATACTTTTTTTTTTTTACAAAACTTTCTTTTTTTTTTATTGAGAGTATCATTACTCATCAACTTACTACAAAGTACTCATAACTATTAAAAATCATGAGTATTATAGTTGTATGTATTGTTCTTAGGAACAGTTTATTCCATATTCATATGATGAAAATTGTTCCAAACATGCCTTTAATATTAAGGTCATACAGTGTTTTTTTCTTCTTTTTTTTAAAATTAGCTTTCATTTAATCGGAATAGTTGTTTAAATACTCTTTGTAGTCAAAAAGTATCTAAGCTCTGACTCGGGATAGAAATCCCATATTATAAAACTCATGATAATTAAACTATTTATTCATGTGTCTGTAGGTCCTTCAATGGTTTTAGGGGCCTAACTGGAGTGTTTTGGGGTATACGCACGGGGGAGGGTGGGGGTACCTCCCCCGCTGGTGGAGGTCCGTGGGGCCTCCCCCCCACCCGGATTTCTTTTTTGAAAAATTGAACCCTAAATAAGTAGTTTTAAGCGACTTAGAAACGTATTTTGAAGCTATTCTAATCCCCCAGAGTCATTCATTTTATTTTGCGATTATTCTATTTACTAAATTATACACCCCTCGCCCTAATCCCCCTCCGGCTTCACTTTGTATTACATATTTTCGCATTTTTAGCGTTTTCTTTTTTGCGACACCCAACTCTGAATTATACGCACTGGCGTATCGGAGTATGCACAGGTACGCCCCTGGGGCCCGGGTTATAAACACAATAACGCTCGCAAGTAAATGAAACAAACCTGTTCAACACTCTTTAAAGCTTGGACTGCCCAATCATGTCTCTGTCGGATCTCACTTTCTTGACAATTGTGTAGGGTTGTAATTTCCATTGAGCTCCTATAGTTAAAAAGAGTGGTTGCCAATAAATTGAGCACTTCATGTTTATCTGAAATTAAAAAAAAAATATACTTCGATGGATTTTGTTTTTTGTTTACACAAATGTTTTTCTTGTAACATCCACCCCATCTGTCTATTGGTGACAGTCTTATTTCCGAGGATTTGTTAACCGTATACTTCTCATAAGAGAATTAACACTTTTAATTATACTTTTGAATTATTGTCATTTATGCTGAAAAGGAGCATCTACCATGCTTTTGCAAAATATTTGCTGCACATACAATGTAGATAAACTGTCATTGTATAGTAGCAGACCAAAGAAAAAGCTGATGTTCAGTGACCAGTCCTTTCCGTCAGTCAGTCAGTTTGTTTGTTTTTAGGGTGTTTTACGTCATTTTCAACACATGTTAGGTTATATATGACGATCGTTTTTTTGTGGTGGAGACCACCACTTTTCCTGAATAAAACCAGTACGGTATACACCTCCCGCCATCCGCAAAAATCGACACTTCCTCACAAATCGAGCTCCCAGTGGGATTCTAACTTGCAGCGGTGAGAGCCTGAGGCGAAGGTTGTTGTCAGTCAGTCAGTCTTGTTAACTTGTCTGGTCTTGTGAACTTGTCTGAGATCTTTTTGGTAAAACAGTACATACCAAAAGTATTTAAAAAACCAGACCCACTAAAGTAATTGTGTACAAAAGCTGATTTTTTTTCAGTAATTGAGAGCGATAAGTCAATAAGACAATTGTCAGTTTTGCTCATTCATACAATTGATACTCAAGTTTGAAGCCATAATCTGGGAGATCTAAGATTTTTTAAGGGAGATTTGTCCAAAATCTGTGAGATTCTGTAAATATAAGGTATAAGTGAGATACAACATTTAAGCTTTATAAAGCATTTGATGCTAAAATAAATTAGGAACATTTAATTGAAGAGCTTTAACATTTGTTTTCGTTTCACAATTTGTTCAGTGAGGTGTTCAAATCTCTTAGATCTCTTCTGTGAGTTTTGGTCTCACAGAGTGAGATATCACACGTACATAGATAGATCTCTTCTGTGAGTTTTGGTCTCACAGAGTGAGATATCACACGTATGCTCATTGTGAAACTTGTCAGAGGTCTTATTGATATAAGGCTTCAAACAAAATGTTGGTGAATATCAGAAACCGTATGATATTTTGGGACATAAAAGGACGGGATGTGACGCGACGAGATTGTGGTTCCTACATACATACTAGTATAACATTTTTCAATAAATCAAGTGCCATAGCTCAGTAAGACAAGCGTCCATTTTGCTCATTGTTAAACGTGTCACTGGTCTTATTAGTATACGGTTTCAGACTCAGATCAGAAAAAGTTTAAAAAAAGGTCCATAACTCTTGTTAAAAGTACGGTAAGTGGAGTGTAACCTTAAATGAGGTCTTAATTCTGTATTTTGATATGTCATATCGTCATGCATTTTAAAAATTATGGCAAATGAAGGAACCAGAGTGCTAATGAATCAAAATACATGTAAAGCATTCTTCAATGAGCCAAGGGCCATAACTCTGATGTTACTTATTTGATAAAGTTGGTTTTAATAAAATATGTTTAGGCTTTTATCAGTACCAACAATCTGGCCAAGTTTTGTAAAGATCAAATACAAAATCAAGATGCTTGTGTTCGCAAGAGAGAATTATATTTATGGATTTTTTTTATGATGGGATAAACTATCGGGAAGTCTTTCATTCGTAGGCATGCGTGTTTTGTTTTTCATTAACTCTCATACGCTCGTTCATGAAAAGAACCACACGTCTACCATCTCGTGAAGGACTTCCGCATAATCTATCCCAGCAGTTAAAGAAACTAACCCGCGAAATAATGGCAAAAATTCACTACAAAACCATTCATTGAAACTCTGTCCTATAATAAGTTTTATCATATAACTTACGGTGTGGGAGTGGAATAACACCATTCTATGTTATCGTTATACCACTGGTTATATAAGTATGCAAATAAGCCTAGTATGCACTGTCAAATAAAACGATAATGACTATGATCCAATTCCCACGGTTTAAGTCGGTTTCGCGTGTTAAAGCGACAGGCAAAATGCAATAAGAGTTATGTGATAAATAGAATCTAACATTCGTTCTCATTCATTATTGAATTTATTAAACTCGTTAGCAAAAATGATATAATGCGCGGCAAGAGCCTCGAATTATATCATTTTGTCGTTTAATAAATTCAATAATGAATGAGTACTCATGTAAGATCCTCTATATATGTGCCTTTTAAAGGTATATATTTATTCATGGATTCTTGAAATACTTGCGATTGAATATGCGTCAAATGAATTATGAATTGGTAACGGCGTACATTTGTTTTAAACATTTTCTGATGATGGGTGGATAGGGACTTTAAATAATCTCTATATTATTGTATATTTTATTTTAAAATATCTATACTTGAATTAAGGATACGCTATAATCAGATAATGGATATCTATAACATAGGGACAATGTCCGTAACTTTTAGCCTATTCAACACAAAATAATTATGTTGACAAACATAACACACCAACCATTATTGAACATTTACTTAATAAAACCAAGATTGTTTGGAATTCAATAGCGGTATAAAAAAAAAAGTACCGCTTCGTGGGGTTGAACTCGTAACCCACACTAAAATTATAGTCGCGGGTAATAATAATCGAACGAACGTCGCAACAGCCGAGCTCGCTCCCAACTGACCTAAAAGGGCCAGATGTATTACGTAAGAGATACAATACATAAAAGCTAATGGATGGCATGTGATCAGCAGGAAATTTAAATAATGTGGGTCCCGCATTATTTACAAATAATAAACACAATTTGTTTTCGTTCAAACTCACAAATGTATTACTATTGGCTTATGGGTCTATGCTAATGTTTTCATACATACATTTTACTGAATACAAAACAGACAGTTATTTGGCTATGCTCAGTATCTGCTTACTTATGGACATTGTCCCTTTAAATAACATCAACCTTAAACTCAGTTCCATATTTCGTGCTACTTTTACTTTATCTAATGGCTCACACCCCATATTTATCATATTACACGTCTCCAAATGCAATATGGATATCTGTAATTTTAATGTAAGATATCTATAATCAATCGTGAATTAATGTATATCCATAATTGACATAATCGATTATACGATATCATTAAATCAATTTATAGATATCTTAAAATGAATTATGGATATCTTTAAATTGATATAAGATATCTATAAATAATTGATAATATCATAAATAATATATCTTGTATTCGAATAATGGAGATATATATGGGGCGCCGTTTTACTATTTAATCACTATTTATAGATATGCATAATTGAATTAAAGATATCTACATTTCGAATATAAGATATACATAAATCGATTTATAGATGTCTTAAAATGAATTATGGATATATATATTTCAATAGAAACATAGATATATTATATATTGTGAGTTTAAGGTATCAATAATTGAATTTAAGATATCTATAAATCGATTTATAGATATCTATAATTCAATATAAGATATCTTTAAATCGCTATGAATTGTAGATATATATCAGTTTATTTATTCCCATGGGACCAGTTCGTGGACATTGAATGCATTAACTTATAGGTACTATTAATTCAAAAGTATTTATAGATATCCATAATCCATTTAAAGATATCTATAAATGCTCGTCAATTAATGATATCTTAATATGAATTATGGATATCCATAATTCGCATAGAGGATATCTATAATCCAGTTAGAGATATCTTTAAATGAATTAAAGATATCCATAATTGGAATATAAGATATCTATAAATAATTAAACCCAAAACCGTGCCCCATAGTTCACCCTTTCGAATAGTGACATCATGTAGATCTAATCAAAAATAGAATCGGTGATATCACTATCTCGAATACGTGATGTCAACTATTTTAATGAGAGATTTCACCAAATGTGTCTATAGATGAGTGATAGATTTACGACGAACTTGGATTAAAAACAAAACTGCAACTCATATCTAACTTGTATTTTAGGTCTTAATTTGGCTAGATCTAATCGTAAAATTGTGTCTTACTTGAGCTTGAAGAATCAAACCCCTTCTGCCAATCTGCAGAGTTTGACATTAGATCACTTTCCAGTTTTAAATGATCAAGGCCATGTGCAATCGTGTTGAATTCGCGTCCAATGTCCTCGGTTACAAAGAAATTCCCACTGTTGCATATTTCATCAACGTCTTTCTTAATTTCATCTATATAATTGCCAAAAGCATTCTTTTCGTTACAACCAAGTATCTTGGTTTTATTCATAGTTTTGATTTTATTCCCGTACCTTTATAAATCATGTTTATTCTAATGCAACAAACACGTTATTCCATTGGTTTTACGTCACAAATTTGCGGGACATCTACCGCTTTTGTGACGTCACATAACGTTACATCAAACGCTTTGATGGTGGCGCCAATGATTTGGAATTGATAGTAAAAAAAACTAATTAGATGTATGATTTTGTACGTATGATTTTAACTCTATAATTCTATACTGAACCAAACAGCTAACGCACCAGCAGATAATACCTTTAATGTATGAACGTTTTATATGCCGACTGGTACCGTTGGAGAGAGGCGATTTGAATGATTTTTACTGGCCGAAGGCCAATCTCTACCCAGAGTTATCGTTCCTTGCATATACATACAATAATGCCTCTGGGAGAGATTGGCCGAAGGCCAGCAGAGCTTATGGGATGTCGTCCGTCCGTCGTCCGTGTTAACGTTTGCCTTGTGAACACTCAGGGTCTTCATTATTAGTCGGATCTTTACCAGTGTCTTTATATAAATGTAAGCTCGGAAAAGTTCGAAAACCATCCGGATCACCGAAATTATGGCCCTTCTTTTGCTGAAAAAAATGACATATTAAGCCTTGTGAACTCTCTAGCACCGTCATTTATTACTTGATCTTTGCCAAACTTGCATATACACTTAAAGCCATTTCTAACCCGACACCTACATATTACCTTCTAATTTGGTCATTTGTTGACGGACTTCGCTAAAATTTAGAACGTAAATAACTGAATACATAAGACATACTTTTGTGAAATTTCATTACAATCGATAGACATTAAGATATAAAAAATAACAAAAAACAAAAATCACTGCGAAATCAAAAGTCACAAAAACTGGTATCTCGCGAAAATCTAACCCGCTATTTTGAATTCCGATTTCTAGGGTGTAATTAAATTAATTAGCTTAAATCTTTACATAGAGATGTTTGGCAGTTCCAAATGTACAAACATTTGGAAATCAATCAACCATGACCATCCGATGGTGCGTGTCAAGATGTCATCATTTTGCACGAGAAAATGGTGGTAAGCTTTGATTTTTTTAATTAAGCTATTCTAAATTTCAATTCACCTAAAACATTCATAAACATTATTAATTTAATAAATTTGTTATGGCTAGGATGAATTTACAAGAGCGGGGTCGTGCAATCGGCATGTTACAAGCCGGGAACTCACTCAGACACGTAAGTTAAAAGGATTTATTTAGATATTTAGATTTTTTTAAAGCTAAACAAAAATGAATCTTTTTACGATAAATCACAAAATAAATGAGATTTTGATATCGAGTTATTTTCTTCTTTCAGGTTGCCCGAATCTTCGGCAGACATGTGTCCACCATAGTAAGCCTTCGTCAGAAATGTCAGCGTACATGCAGAGTGGATGATGAACACAGGCAGCCTCGCAGAAGGGTGACAACGCCTGCACAGGACGCGCAAATAGTTAATGATCATCTTCGAGACCGTTTCAAGACCGCGACAAGCACTGCAAGAGTGACCATAGGGACGCATGCTAGATCCGTTAGTAATCACACAGTTGCCAGGCGTCTCCGAGAACAGGGAATCAGAGCTCGTCGTCCATTCAGGGGACTTATTCTGACGCCTCGTCACCGACAACTGCGGGAGCGATGGGCCCGTCGGCACCAACGTATGACACGAGCTGAGTGGTCAAACGTTCTGTTCACGGATGAGAGTCGGTTTAACTTGAACCACAACGACGGAAGGATGCGAGTCTACAGAAGACGAGGCGAAAGGTTGAATGATGAATGTGTGTTTCAACGAGACCATTTTGGCGGGGGTTCGGTGATGGTATGGGCCGGCGTGTCTCTCTACACACTAAAACGGATTTAATAATAGTTCAGGGGAACCTTAATGCAATAAGGTACCAACAGAATATCTTGATCCCTGTCGCAATTCCACACCTACGAGCCGCTGGACGTGGCATGCAACTGCTTCAAGACGGAGCACCAGCCCATACCGCTCGTACGACACAACAACTTCTGCAACAACATAACGTGCGACAGTTGCCTTTCCCACCTAAGTCACCGGATCTCAATATTATTGAGCACCTGTGGGACGAACTTGACAGACGAGTTCGGAGTCGACCGGTGGCCCCTCGTAATCCCCGTGAACTTCAACAAGCCCTTACGCAGGAATGGCGCAATATTCCTCAAAGGTTCATCCATAATTATGTACTGTCAATGAGACAGAGATGTCTTCAAGTTGTGAGAGCCAGGGGAGGACATACTAGGTATTAATTACTCGATACGTAAAAGTTGTGCTGTGATAAACTGACTTTTCAGATTGTTAGAATTTTGTGACTTTTTATTTCGTAGTGATTTTTGTTTTTTGTTATTTTTTATTTCTTAATGTCCATCGATTGTGATTAAATTACATAGAAGTATGTCTTATGTATTCAGTTATTTACATTCCGAATTTGAGCGAAATCCGTTAAAAAATGACCAAATTAGAAGGTAATATGTAAGTGTCGGGTTAGATGTGGCTTTAAGTGTATTGTTAATACCAATGAAGGCTTGGACAAGTTCGAAAAACAGCTTAATTGGTCAGTAACACCAGAGTTATGGCCCTTGTTTTTTTCTGATAAATGCAATTTTCTGCCTTGTGAACGCTGTAGCACCTTCATTTATTATTTGATCTTTACCAAACTTGCAGAGTTTGTTAATATCAACGAAAGCTCGGACAATTTCAAAAACCAGCTATACCGAACCAGGAACACCGGAGTTATGTGTCCTTGAACTATAGAAAAATGCGATTTTCAGCCTTGTGAACACTCTAGCGCCTTCATTTTGTAGTCGATCTTTCCCAGACTTGGACAGATTGTTGATATCAATGAAATCTCGGAAGAGTTTGAAAACCAAACAGATCTAACAAGTAACACCGGAGTTATAGTTATGGTTATGGCCCTTTTTTACTATTTGGTAATGTACATTGGAAACCCCAGGAGTCGTGGGTTCAAATCTCACTGGAGGCATTTTTTTCTACATAAGAAACCTTGTTTCATGGGTGGAACTTTCTTCTTTTTTTTTTACTTTTTCCTTTTCTTTTTTTTTTATCTTTTTTCTCGAAGAAAGCTTGGTTCTTTTTTTCTTTAATTTGGAGCTTAGGGGCCCTTGTTGGATCAGTTTTACATAGGGTTATAGGGAAGAACTTCAAACATCTTATTCTATGAAACTACAAGAGATAAAGGTTAATATATTTTATTTATTATCAGCTCATGGATCCTCTACCAAGTTTGTTCAAATGGTGACCCTGGGCTCAAATTTGGTCCCGCCCCATTGGTCACAGTTTTACATAGACTTATATAGGGGAAAACTTCAAAAATCTTCTTCTCTGAAATTACAGGAGCTAAAGGTTTAATATTTTGTATTTATTATCAGCTTATGTTCCTCTAAAAAAATGTTCAAATGGTGTCCCTGGGGTCTAATTTGGCCCCGACCCAGGGGTCACAGTTTCATATAGACTTATGTATAGGGAAAAAACTTTAAAAATCTTCTCTGAAAACTACAAGAGTCAATAGTTTAATATTTTTTATTTACACTCAGCTTATGGTCCTCTATCAAGTTATTTGAATGGTGTCCCTGGGGTCAAATATGGCCCCTCCCCAGGGATCACATGTTTTACGTAGTGTTACATAAGGAAAAACTTTAAAAAAAATCTTCTTTTCTGAAACTACAAAAGCCATAGGTTTATTATGTTGTACTTACCTTCAGCGTATGGTCATCTACCAAGTTTGTTCAAATGGTGACCCTGTGGTCAAATTTGGCCCCGCCCCTGGGTCACATGAGAAAGTTGGTTTGAGTGTTTATATTAACGAAAGATTTGTTTTAAAGCCAGCCAAACTTGAGCCAATTAAGTTTCAATTCAATTCAAAAATGTTTATTCCAAGATTACATATGTAAACAGCAATGGATATATAGAAATACATCATATTTAACAATCATTATGGCGAGTAAGCGACAGAACAGATAAAGAGATAATTCATGATAGTTTGTGATAATATAAAGTTACACACGTTCTTTCATATTTATGACAAAAAACAAACAGGTAAATATATAAAAAAATATATATATTACTACCAAATAAGTTAACAGTTGTATATTATCTAAATTTGAGCACCGTTATATAGTGCCTAAAAAGTGGGAGAACAACTTTCAGATTAAGTTTATCCCTTGAAATAGGTACATTTATCGTGCGTTATTTTTACATTATGCTTTATAGATTTTGTTGTAAATAGACGTCGAACAACAAGGATATGATATTTTCTATAGCATCGTTAACAATATGTACTGACCATGCGAACACATACAAATAACTCCTACAATATTCATTTGAATTACATCAAATCGTAAACTATAAATAAATCATACATCTTTACAATATTCATTTGGAGCATTCTTTGCCTCGTGTATGCCAGTTTCAATTATCCATAGTCATGTGTTGAGTATACATAAATATCATTAAAAAAGCATGCAGCATGGAGTGACCTTTTCAATTACTTGCACACACTGACAATGTCTATTTGATAGGTCATCACAAAGTTGAAATATTCATAACCGGATTAAGTGGGTAATTCAGAACATCTTTGGATAAATGAAACTGGAATGGGCAATTTAACATATTTCATTTAAATTGAAATAACGATCATTGACACATATGGATACCTCGATACTTATTAGTTGGATTACTTTGTTGGTAAGTATATCTTCTACATTGTTGTTATTGTTAAAATAATAATATGTTAGTTTACATATCAGACAACGAGAAAAGAGTTATAGTGTAACATAATAATTCAATCATTTAGCATATACATAATTATAAAAGTTTACATCAATAGCTACCAATTACCAAGTATTTGTACTTTAGCGACAAACGTATAATACTGTGGTTACTCTTGGCATAATTTGTAACTTCAACACCGTCGTATTATATCTCGGTTTTTACACTTTTCAAGACAATATCTATAAACACACTTAACTTCTTAAGTTTTTGTTCATTATTTGTATTCATCACTTCCTCGAATTTAATTATATTTGGCCGTTTAAAATAGTATGAATGTATATGTGTTTTTCTTTCTTCTTTATTGACAAGATATTTGTCTCGTTCAGAATGATTGTTTTGATTTATTGATTATTATCATTGAGATATTAAAGGTATTGTCTACTGGTGCAGCATACTATTGATTTGCACTACAACTGAGATAACCATGCCAAGATACTCGATCTGTGAACGGTATGGGTTGGGTCAACCGTACTAAATTACGTTCTGCGTTCCTGTTTTAATGAACCATTCATAGACACGTGTTACAGTTACGGGTTGAAGCGTCTCCGTGGCCGAATGGTTAGGACGTTGCGTTGTAAACCTTTGCCTCTCACCGCTGCGGGTTCGAATTCCATTGGGAGTTGGACTTTTAAGTCAGGAAGTGTCGATTCTTACGGATGGCGGGAGGTGTACAGTATTGGTTCAACCCATGAAAAGTGGGTGGTCTGCCTCCACCACAAACAAACAAACAAACAAACAAACAAACAAACAGTTACGGGTGGGGGGGGTCACGTCAAAGCCATTGCGGGGGGCGTGTGTGTGTAGTTGCCTTTGCGCCACAACGCCCGGACTTGCACATGATTTTCAACAAATGCTCAGAAAATGCAGTAGAGCTCACCAAATGCAATCTTAAACAAGAGGCTCTCTTAGGCCCAAGAGCGCCTGTGGTATGGAGATATATATATTAATAATAATTTAACTGAAACAATGAAACAAGTTTCATCTACAACGACAGCAACAAAATAGTAATAATAATAAAGAAGACTTTAAATCTTTTAATTCTTTAACAACCAAAAAAAATAACAAGTTTCATTTTTTTTTTTTATATATATATATCACATATAACTTACGGTGTGGGAGTGGAATAACACCATTCTATATTTTCGATATACCACTCGTTATATAAGTATGTAAATGAGCCTAGTGGTATTCCCGTGTTAAAGCGACAGGCAAAATGCAATAAAAGTCGATATATGAGTTATGTGATAAATATAATCTAACATTCGTTCTCATTCATTATTGAATTTATTAAACTCGTTAGCAAAAATGATAATATGCTCGGCAAGAGCCACGCATTATATCATTTTGCCAACTCGTTTAATAAATTCAATAATGAATGAGTACTCATGTAAGTTCCTCTATATACTGAACAAAAATAAAAACGTCCCTCTTTGAATTAATTCCTATCTGGATTCATTCACATGTTAGACACAGATCCTTTTGTGAATTCCAGTGAATACAACGATGTGAAGTTTCCCCACGTACACCATGTGGAAAACGTGCATATATTGGAACATTGATTTTCAGGTTTTGCACGTGCATACGATGCACGTGGTCGATACATTTATTCAGTATTACAAAAGGTTTTAATTTGTTAACCGTTTTCAACAGGTGGCGGTTAGTTGAAAATGAAAGAAATCAGGCAATTGAATGCTTGCGGCTGGAATGAATGTGGATACAACTAAACATTGGATTTGAGGCAGATTTGTTTTGGATACATGGTTACACAGGACTAAACCAGGTAACGACTGGGTACAAGAGGGTACAGCTGAATATATTATTAGATTAGTCCTACCCCTCGGCATGTGACGGTGTGTTTGTAGTGGCTGTATTCTGAATTGGTGATATCCAACCTGTGACAATGAAACCATTTCGATGCAATATGCATTTTAAACACAAGTTAGGGCATTACATCAAGTACTTTCATTATTTATTATATATAGCCTATAGCATATATCGAGAAAGAAATCAGCAGAAAAAAAAGCAACAGTTTAGTAATTATTTTAAATTGAAAAACTGCCATTTTCTTGCATCCGCACAGTAATATTCAGAGAAGCAAATTAAATATAGCCATGTAATCTCCAAAGTCTTAACTAGGGCAGATGAAAATCCATTTTTTTAAATTTGTATACCAATCACTTAAAACTTTACAAATATTGTACATGAACACATTCTCAAAATCAATTTTCAATGACCATAATGGGGTGACAATTTAATACACAAAGTATAGAGGTTCCTGAAGGTTTACATTATCATGACATAATAATACAGGTAAGTTAGCCTAGGTAATTGTAATGTATATGGTCAAGCACACTACTGTTGATTGAATACACACATCTGTTTATCTACAAGCATGATCTAAGCATGCTAAGTAACACGTACATTTGTAATATTGCTGGGAGAATGTGGTTGGTCAAATTTGAGTCAAAATGAAATAAATTTCAAAAATGTTGGATTTCAACTACCCTTGATGAGACTGAGAGGATTATATGGATGTCATTTGTTTTTAGTTTAAGGTTGTGGATATTTCCAGGCGGATGCACAACAAATGGTATATTTTAATGTCCGATTGTACATAAATGATAACATTATATGTTTTGTATAATGGAAATCAATTTGTTACGTTATTATCATTAAATCATAAAATCAGCCAAAATAAAGTTTCAGTTTCAGTTTCACAGGAAGGATTCCGCCCAATTCAAAAATTTGATTACCGGATTTAATCCTAGTTGTGAACCTCTTTTTGATCGAAAACCGAAGGCCATTCCACCATTTGGTCTTCGTATTAAACCAAAATTAAGAGACACTGAAATCGACCTAAATTTGATTGCCAAGTACAAAGTACCACAAATTCCACCGTGGACTTCGGAAACACCAACAATTATTTTTGATCTTTGTAATAATAACAAATCCAGTACAGACCCTACTGTCTTTCAAAGCAAATTTAATGAAATTAAATCGAAATACAGTAACTTTCAACATATATACACCGATGGCTCTAAAGATGGAGATAAGGTAGTTGCAGCAGCTGTTGTTCACAAACACAGCATAAAGAGCCGCCTGCCTGACAAGGCCTCTATCTTTTCAGCTAACTTAAGGCAATTGAACTTGCCTTAAATTATATTCAGGAATCTGATGATGACCATTTTGTAATCTTTTCTGATTCCCTTTCATCTCTTCAAGCACTGGGTAATATGAAACATGATAACCCAGTCGTGCTCCAACTTTTAGAAAAGTACAATTCTCTTATAATTGATAATATTATTATTTTCTGCTGGTTTTCAAGCCATGTAGGAATACGTGGTAATGATAGAGCTGATAGTGCTGCTAATGCAGCATAAGATTTACATATATCTAATACCAAATTACCTTATACTGATTTAAAAGTTGTATTAACACATATATTCGTAACTCTTGGCAAACCGCTTGGGATTTGTCAGTTAACAATAAACTCCATTCAATTAAACCGTTACTCCGAGAATGGCGTTCTTCTAGTAGACCCATTCGTCGAGAGGACGTTGTCCTAGCCCGGTGCAGGATAGGGCATACACGTTATACTCATTCATATTTATTACAAGGTGAGCAATTACCACAATGTATACCCTGCTTTGCACCGTTAACGGTCAAACACATCTTATTGGAATGTGTAGACTTTGATCCTATGCGTCAAAGATACTACAATGTTAATACAATGAAAGAGTTATTTGATACTGTAGATTTTAGTCTTGTTTTAGATTTCCTAAAAGAGATCAGACTATATAAATCATTATAATGTGTTCTTATATATATTTACTTGTTTATATACCCGTTGACGGCCATTTATTGATTTACATACATAATTTATATTACACCTTATCATCCCTTATTTTTTAATAGTTTTATCTTTATATATTTACATATTTTTAATTAATACTTCATTTCTTCATTTTTCATCAATTTTTGTGCACAATATGACCTATTTATGTGTCGACGACGTGCCGTAAAACACCATTCATTCATTCATTCATCATTCATCAGTTTTTGCGCACAATGTGACCTACTTATGTGTCGACGTGCCGTAAAACACCATTCATTCAGATTCCGGTAATGCAGGCGAGCGATAAAATTGCCGGAATTGAAGTAGGTGTTCAACATTGTGCACGATTGTTTTTGTATTTAAACTTTTTTTTTTATAAATCAGAGAATGTCATGTGCCAGCCAATTGACCAAAGCGACTATTCCAGAATTTGGTCATCGACCATCTACGCATGTTTGAGAAATCCTTTCTGCCGTATGCAATTTGTGTGAGGAAAAAATCATCGCATAACACATGTAGATGCTTTTTATTTCAATACTCTGACCTCTACATTTATCTTGTGAATTTCCCAGCCATAGATACAGATATTTGACGTGATTTGTGAATTTCTAGACACAAATATGCTAAACTGAAGAATAATTATCGCAAAAAAATAAATGCTCGGCAGTACAGACGTTCAACCTACAATGCATGCGTGCTATGCCAGGGGCGGATCCATGATTTCAGCTTAGAGGGGGCGTAATATTTTGGTCAATTTTCGGGTCCGTCTCTAGCCTCATAAAAACGTTTGCGGTAGTGCATTTATAAGGTAAAAAAGTCCGTTTTCAAATAAAAAGATTTAACAATGTGTTAATTAAACCACTTATTAGCCAATATGCGTCGAGCAAGCGAAGCGAGCGAGAAAAAAAATTATACTGAGGGCGTCCATCTAAATTGTTTGATGTTTTATCTACAGTAACATGGACATACACGTATGAATAACAAAAGTCCGTTTTGAAATAAAAGAATTTAACAATGTGTTAATTAAACCACTCATTAGCCATTATGCGTCAAGCGAGCGAAGCGAGCGAGAATTTTTTTATACTGAGGGCGTGCAACGAAATTGTTTGATATTTTATCTACAATAACATGGACATACATGTATGAATAAAAAAAGTCCGTTTTCAAATAAACGGATTTAACAATGTGTTAATTAAACCACTCATTAGCCATTATGCGTCGAGCGAGCGAGACATTTGTTTATACTGAGGGCGTGCATTGAAATTGTTTGATATATTATCTACAGTAAGATGGACATACATGTATGAATAAAAAAAGTCCGTTTTCAAATAAAAGGATTTAACAATGTGTTAATTAAACCACTCATTAGCCATTATGCGTCGAGCGAGCGAGAATTTTTTGTTATACTGAGGGCGTGCATCGAAATTGTTTGATATATTATCTACAGTAAGATGGACATACATGTATGAATTATAAAGTCCGTTTTCAAATAAAAGGATTTAACAATGTGTTAATTAAACCACTCATTAGCCATTATGCGTCGAGCGAGCGAGATTTTTTTTATACTGAGGGTGTGCATCGAAATTGTTTGATATATTATCTACAGTAAGATGGACATACATGTATGAATAAAAAAGTCCGTTTTCAAATCAAAGGATTTAACAATGTGCTAATTAAACCACTCATTAGCCATGATGCGTCGAGCGAGCGAAGCGAGCGAGAATTTTTTTTATACTGAGGGCGTATTTGATATTTTATCTACAGTAAAATGGACATACATGCATGATCCGCTAGTGTATGCAATAAGAACAAATTCATATTCGTCGTTTTGAGAGACGCCTATTTGTTGTTTACTATCATATCATTATAAGTATTGTTTAAATACACATTAATAAACGTTTTGTGATTGACCCTATTTTAAACGTCGGAAAACTGTATATGTACTGTAGGCTAAAGTTATATGAGCGTGGAGTTTGACTTGCAAACAAATTAAGGTACTTCAGCAATTTGAATTGGTGATATCCAACCTGTGACAATGAAAACCAGTACGATGCAATATGCATTTTAAGCACAAGTTAGGGCATTAAATCAAGTACTTTCATTATTTATTATATATATAGCATATATAGAGAAAGAAATCAATAGAAAAAATGCAATAGTTTAGTAATTATTTTAAATTGAAAAACTGCCATTTTCCTGCATCCACACAGTACTATTCAGAGAAGCAAATTAAATATTATCAATAGCAATGTAATCTTCAAAGTCTTATCTAGGGCAGCTGAAAATCCATTTTTTAAATTTGTATACCACCAATCACTTAAAACTTTACAAATATTGTACAAGAACACATTCTCAAAATCAATTTTCAATGACCATAATGGGGTGATTTAATACACAAAGTATAGAGGTTCCTGAAGGTTTACATTATCATGACATAATAATACAGGTAAGTTAGCCTAGGTAATTGCAATGTATGCATGGTCAAGCACACTACTATTGATTGAATACACACATCTGTTTACCTACCTGGCACCTCATTTTTCAAGCATGATCTAAACATGCTAAGTAACACATGTACATTCATAATATTGCTCGGATACACCTCTGTGTTTGGTCAAATTTGAGCCGAAATGAAACCAATTTCACAATTTTGGATTTCAATTGCCCTTGTTTAGACTGAGAGGATTACATGGATGTTATTTGTTTTTAGTTTAAGGTTGTGGATATTTATAGGCAGATGCGCAAAAATGGTATATTTTAATGTCAGATTGCGCCTAAATGATAACATTTTTAGAACACTTTTTTTTATTCTTCATTTGCTCTTATATATGTTTTGTATAATGGAAATCAATTTGTTGCGTTAGTATCATTAATTTCATAAAATCAGCCAAAAAGAATTTTCAGTTTCATAGGAAGGACTCCGCCCAATTCAAAATTTTGAATATCCTCAACTTGTTGCAGCTTGTTCACCAAACTGATTTTTTTTCCCCTCCTTATTTTAAATACTTACCCATTCATTCATTACTGTGTCTCATTTTAAATCATGTTCATCGTCTGTTTTATATAATCGACTTTGCGAATTTCAGGTCGGTTCAAACTTCGCACTATTAAAATATGTAGGGAGCTCCGATTATTTGATTTTATTATTTTTTACAGCTTAGAATAAGACCTTCATGCAACTGAATTCGACCTCTCTGCAATTATATCAAGAAGAAACTGACGCAAAGCATCAGGACGGCGCCGAATGTTTCCAAAAGGAGGAAACAAAGAGGTGTATTTATTTGCACATTTTTGTGTCGCCTTTCCGAAGAAAAATGCGATACATAGAGATCACTTTGTCGTCCGTCCGTCAGTCCGTCCGCCAGTCTGTCCGTCACTAAAACTTAACGTTGGCTATAACTTTCTCATTTCTTGATATTTCTTCATCAAACTTTCAATATATACTCATCATGACAACATCGACATGACCATACCAAAATATGAAGGTCAATGTCACACTGAATGTCATTATATGGGTAAAATACTCGTTTTTTTTTCTTCACGGAAACTTAACGTTCGCTATAACTTTCTCATTTCTTCATCAAACTTTCATTATATCCTCATCATGACAACATCGACATGACCATACTAAAATATAAAGGTCAAGGTCACACTGAACTGACTGAAGATCATTATACACCTTTTTTTCTTCACGAAAACCTAACGTTCGCTATAACTATCATTTTTTGATATTTCTTCATCAAACTTTCAATATATACTCATCATGACAACATCGACATGACCGTACTGGAAATATAAAGGTCAAGGTCACACTGAAGGCTTAAATACTCGTTTTTTTCTTCACGAAAACTTAACGTTGGCTGTAACTTTCTCATTTCTTGATATTTCTTCATCAAACTTTCAATATATACTTGTCATGACAACATCGACATGGCCATACTAAAATATAAAGTTCAAGGTCGCACTGAAGGTCATTATATGGGTTAAATAATCATTGTTCTCTTCACGAAAACTTACTCAGGCCAGTTTGTCAAGGTCATTTATCTGGGTCCAAAAAACGTGTTATACTGACAAAGCGCCAACAGGCAACACACGTGTTCCGCGGAACATCCATCTAGTTATTATATAACAACAAAAATGTAGAAATATTTTAAAAAGTATAAAAAGTTATATGGAAACAGTAAGCAATAGTAACTTGAGAACAAAGGCACATGCCTAAGATATCAAAACATTGTCATCCTCTTAACAAATTAGGCAGTAACACTAGGCAATTTAAGTATATCACAAGAAGAAACTGCAAAGCATCAGGGCGGCGCAGACTGTTTTCAAAAGGAGCAAACAAACGTGTATTTATTTGCATATATTTATTATATAACAACAATGTAGAAATATTTTAAAAAGTATATAAAGTTATATGGCAACAGTAAGCAATTACAGGATAAAGGCACATACTTAAGATATCAAAACATATTTACGTGTTTGCATTAATTGCTGATGATATATATTTCTAGACTGTTTGAGTAGATCTATGCTGTTATGACGATTTTTAAAATGTTGAGGTAGTTCGAATTAAGTAAAAAAAATATCAAAAAATAAGCTGATATGATCAGTGAAATGTGTATTATGACGAATGGCTGGGTTAGGTGGACAGTAGTGGTAAGATATCATACAGTTTGGTTTTTTGAATGTTTGACACTGATTTTTGTCGACGGGAGGCTCAATGCATGGAAATGATCAGTTGCGAACATCCTTAAAATGTCATTCATAAAAGATGTGCCGTGGTGTCTGGTGGCGTGTTTCAGTAATATATATATATAATGACATAGCGCCAATTTCAATACAGCAAATTCAAACCAACAACACGACCTTATGGCCAGTCTTTTACCCCTTACATTTTTAATCACGTGCTCCTCCATATGTCACGTGCTCCTCCATTATCCATACGTGGCATAAAAAACCAATACAATATAGGCTGCGCGCGCCGCCAATGAGAATTGTGTAGAGGTGTTGAAGTCATAATTTTAGTAGTTATCATAGATTTTTAGGTCAAACAAATTCGAACAGAAATAAATATTTTATTAACCGAAAATGTAACACCAGGGCTTTATATCATCCCAGGTTACATAGAAAAAAAGTCCGGAAAAATCACATCGGTGCATTTTGAGATACCTATTTGATCTTAAATTCATCAAGGATGTGCCGTGCAAAATGTGCCGTTTTAAATAGGTACAAAAATGCAATGACCCCATGAGCACACCGTAGATGATTTTCTCCACGTGACACTCAATCAACAATGTCAGGAACCAGATTTTACGATATTCTGACGAAACCCAGCAATAAATTACAAGGTATGTAAAATATGGGTCCTATGATAGACTTAAATAATATATGCATGAAAGTTGTTTTTTATAAATTGTGTTATAACTTGTGAATTCGTCTTTCTTTAGCAGCCGATGCTTTATTGTGTCACCGGTTTTCGTGGGATCAAACTCGATTAACATATCAAGGAGTTACCAGATTCCGATAGTTTAACAAACAAACTTAAAGGGGTTGATGCACTATTTTCAAACACAGTTTATTTTAAAGGGCTCTGAAAAACTTGGAAAAAGCTGAAAGAATTATCAAAATGCCATGAAAATTAAAGGAGATATGACTTATTGAAAATTTGCAAAGAACATAAATGGAGGCGGCCATCTTTGAACGATGACGTCATCGCGCCGTTTTATCATATATGGCATATTGATAAAATGTCTTTTAAAGCAAAGAAAATCAGTGTAAATGAAAATAATACTAAAATGTATACATTTTACATCTGTATATTTATTTTTAATCAATTTGCAGTGGTTTTCTTTGCTTTAAAATACATTTTGTCAATATGCCATATATGGTAAAACGGCGCGATGACGTCATCGTTCAAAGATGGCCGCCTCCATTTATGTTCTTTGCAAATTTTCAATAGGTCATATCTCCTTTATTTTTCATAGCATTTTGATTATTCTTTCAGCTTTTTTCAAGTTTTGCAGAGCCCTTTAAAATAAACTGTGTTTGGAAATAGTGCAACAACCCCTTTAATTTCCAAATTTATTAAGTTGTCCTATTCCTCCGAAACCTCGGTCAACATAAACTTCAATACAATAGACACCACAGCGTAGAAAAAGTTTCATTCATTTAACTGTCAAATATTCACCAACAATCAAAACAAATATGGCGGTGAAATCCTATCCAATAGCAAGCGCGTCACATGATTCCGATAGGTAACGTCAACACACTATTGCGTCATCACACGTTCGCCAAAATCATAAAATAAGTTACGGTGGACAATTTCAGTCGTTACGCACACAGAAGAATGTTATACACAAATCATATGAAGACAGATAACTCTAAATTAATGTTTATTTAACTATAATTGCAGTCACTCAAATATTTAGATAATACAAGCAATGTGATTGGTTAAAGGACAATCACATGATCACTTTAAGCTACGTTCATTTTCCAATGAACTGTACGAAGAACTACTTTCATCCGCCATTCATAGAATACGCGTACTGCGTAACAATATAGTTCGGATTTACAGGGGTGTATTTAGAAGAGGGATAATAAAATAATTGGATAAAGAGTTTAAAACCGTTGATTGCCATTATAAGGGTTTAGTGTAATTTTTTGTGCGTTCATTGGGGTATGAACTGTTAATTGTCGAAGCTTCGGGCATTATGCGCTATGTGCTTCGACAACTAACAGTTCATAAAAAAAAGACACTAAACCCTTCAATCATTTAATACCGAACACAGCATGGACATCTAAATGAGGTGTCCTTTCGTACAACCCTGACACTGGTACAATATTTGAGATGAGTCCAGTGATCACATATTTCACACTGGATGGTCCTCCTTTACAGCTTGGTATGCTCTAGTGAGTGCAGATGGTGAATAAGCTCTTCTTTTACCATATGAAGTAGGACCTATAAGCTGTAAATATAAGAAATACTATTCAACCTAGAGAAAACACAATTTCAATTAGTGACTACAAAATAACATAATGGCCCTAATTGGCTTCCGTAGAAAAAAAAATGGTTGTAATTTTTTCCACCGTACACTGTTACTATTTTTAGACTTGACATAGTTTTTGCAGGCAGAGATAGCGTCTGTGGATACACAAATGTTAAATGCGTTATTTTATCGATTTAAGTGCTATAATAAAATGACTTATTGGAAATACATGGAAATTATTCATCAACAATGCAAGTCACGTTTTCTTACCTTTATTCGAAGCATTTTCTTGAAATTGTTGTAGAAACAAAGCGACCGAAAGTTTTACGATCTGTTTACACCCGTGTTTATTTTTGACGTCACATTATGACGTTACGCTCGCGATATAACAAAACCTATCGGAATCATCAATCGGAACTGCCTCAACCATTTTTTTTTTTTTTTTCCAATGATCTACGGAAATGAGCGAGTTTGCACGATTGTCGGAATCATGTGTCTATCGGAATCAGGTTACTGGAGGACATGTATAGTTTCAATAGTTTGTATGTTATGTTTAATTAATATACATGCAATTTACTTAATTTGAAAGTATTTACAAGATGTACTGTACTGTACAGTATAGGCTAGCAAACAAAAAAAACACATTGTAAAAATTAACAACCGGGTTGTCTATTTATTTTTTTAATCTACGGAAGCCCAGACAGTACAGTCCGTATTTATTATTTCGATTCTAACACAACAATTACCCCATTGTTTACGCTATTGTTGTGGTACTATATATTATCTCGGAGGTCAAGGCAATCAGGCTGCTATGTTAACAGGCTGTTCCATTGGGCGCCCCCGTATGCAAAGTTCTGCGTTTCAATGCACTAGTTTTCACGTGACAAACAATTAAGTCATTGCTTACGTCATATAGCTTGCGCTGCATGACGTCAAACGTTCTCACCTTGTTCAAGATGCTTATTAATGTTATATGTACATGTGCATATGATGGGTTTATTTCGGGGGTGTACACGGTTTGGGAGAATGGCAATTTTGTTGTAATTAACATTTCATTAAAATTACTGTTCAGTTTGTCTTCGTGACGTATATTTACCAAGTGACGTCATGTAACGTGGCGCTTCCAACGGATGAAATATACGCGGGGAATTAATGTAACAGCTGTGTTTTATCGTAGAATAACATATAGCTGTCTCCCTTCTTTGTGTATATGGAAGACTGCGGAGGTCGTGTTAGAATTAAACATAATTTTAAGACATTCAATCGATACATATTGAATAAATATGTCGGGTGTGTTTTTTATCTATGAGTATAGAACCATTTGGTTTCAGCTTTCTACAGTATATACTAGACTTTAAAACTTAATGTTCACTTTAGCTGATTTTTGATGTCTGAAATGTTATATGCATTTATTGTAGAAGATGACTGGATGGATGATGGCCTTGTTCTGACTAAATCCATTTTGTACATACATTTCGAGACGAAAAACGTGAAATGAGGTAAAGTGTTACATAAAATCAAATCAAACTGATGTTTTTCGCAAACAAGTGAATATGTCTAGAACTATCTTAAAATGAATAATTTATTTATACAATATGGAGCAAATATAGAACACATTTATCAGGTTCTAACGAGCTAATATGTTCGTAATGGTCTAAAATGTAATCATGTATACATAATCATTGAATTGGATTTTATAGTCGCACCAACAGCTAAGGTCATATGGCGACTTTCCAGCTTCCATTGGTGGAGGAAGACCCCAGGTGCCCCTCCGGGCAGTTTTCGTGCACGGGCGGGCACCTGGGTAGAACCACCGACGTTCCGCAAGCCAGCTGGATAGCTTCCTCACATAAAGATTCCTAGGCCCCTGAGGGATCGAACCTACAGCGGTGAGGGGCAAGTGATTTCAAGTCAGAGACGTTAACCACTCAGCCACAGATGCCCCATATACATAATCATAAATTTGGATGTATGATGGTTTTATTTTAACAAAATCATGCTAATAAACACACTTTTCAAAACAAGAAAAGGAGGCACATTTAATAAATGTTTGATATAATAAACTCAAACTGATCTTTGCTGTAAATAAAACATGCATAGTCAATTGATACACTTAAACTGATCCCTGCTATAATTAAAACATGCATAGTCAATTGATAAACTCAAAACTGATCTTTGCTGTAAATAAAACATGCATAGTCAATTGATAAACTCAAACTGATCTTTGCTGTAAATAAAACATGCATAGTCAATTTATAAATTTAAACTGATATTTGCTATAAATAAAACATGCATAGTCAATTGATAAACTTAAACTGACCTTTGCTGTAAATAAAACATGCAAAGTCAGTTGATAAACTCAAACTGATCTTTGCTGTAAATAAAACATGCATAGTCAACTGATAAACTCAAACTGATCTTTGCTGTAAATAAAACATGCATAGTCAATTGATAAACTCAAACTGATCTTTGCTGTAAATAAAACATGCATAGTCAACTGATAAACTCAAACTGATCTTTGCTGTAAATAAAACATGCATAGTCAATTGATTAACTTAAACTGATCTTTGCTGTAAATAAAACATGCATAGTCAATTGATAAACTCAAACTGATCTCTGCTGTAAATAAAACATGCATAGTCAACTGATAAACTCAAACTGATCTTTGCTGTAAATAAAACATGCATAGTCAATTGATAAACTCAAACTGATCTTTGCTGTAAATAAAACACATGCATAGTCAATTGATAAACTTAAACTGATCTTTGCTGTAAATAAAACACATGCATAGTCAATTGATAAACTTAAACTGATCTTTGCTGTAAATAAAACATGCATAGTCAATTGATAAACTCAAACTGATCTTTGCTGTAAATAAAACACATGCATAGTCAATTGATAAACTTAAACTGACCTTTGCTGTAAATAAAACATGCATAGTCAGTTGATAAACTCAAACTGATCTTTGCTGTAATCAAAACACATGCATAGTCAATTGATAAACTTAAACTGATCTTTGCTGTAAATAAAACATGCATAGTCAATTGATAAACTCAAACTGATCTTTGCTGTAAATAAAACACATGCATAGTCAATTGATAAACTTAAACTGATCTTTGCTGTAAATAAAACATGCATAGTCAGTTGATAAACTTAAACTGATCTTTGCTATAAATAAAACATGCATAGTCAATTGATAAACTTAAACTGATCTTTGCTGTAAATAAAACATGCATAGTCAATTGATAAACTTAAACTGATCTCTGCTAAATTAAAACATGCATAGTCAACTGATAAACTTAAACTGATCTTTGCTGTAAATAAAACATGAATAGTCAATTGATAAACTTAAACTGATCTTTGCTATAAATAAAACATGCATAGTCAATTGATAAACTTAAACTGATCTTTGCTATAAATAAAACATGCATAGTCAATTGATAAACTTAAACTGATCTTTGCTGTAAATAAAACATGCATAGTCAATTGATAAACTCAAACTGATCTTTGCTGTAAATAAAACATGCATAGTCAACTGATGAACTCAAACTGATCTTTGCTGTAAATAAAACATGCATAGTCAATTGATAAACTTAAACTGATCTCTGCTATAATTAAAACATGCATAGCCAACTTATAAACTCAAACTGATCTTTGCTGTAAATAAAACATGCATAGTCAATTGATAAACTTCAACTGATCTTTGCTTTAAATAAAACATGCATAGTCAACTGATAAACTCAAACAAACATGCATAGTCAATTGATAAACTCAAACTGATCTTTGCTGTAAATAAAACATGCATAGTCAATTGATAAACTCAAACTGATCGTTGCTGTAAATAAAACATGCATAGTCAATTGATAAACTCAAACTGATCTTTGCTGTAATTAAAACATGCATAGTCAATTGATAAACTCAAACAAACATGCATAGTCAATTGATAAACTCAAACTGATCTATGCTGTAATTAAAACATGCATAGTCAATTGATAAACTCAAACTGATCTTTGCTGTAAATAAAACATGCATAGTCAATTGATAAACTCAAACTGATCTCTGCTGTAAATAAAACATGCATAGTCAATTGATAAACTCAAACTGATCCCTGCTATAATTAAAACATGCATAGTAAATTGATAAACTTAAACTGATCTTTGCTATATGCATAGTCAATTTATAAACTCAAACTGATCTTTGCTGTAAATAAAACACGCATAGTCAATCGATAAACTCAGACTGATCTTTGCTGTAAATAAAACATGCATAGTCAATTGATAAACTCAAACTGATCTCTGCTGTAAATAAAACATGCATAGTCAATTGATAAACTCAACCTGATCCCTGCTATAATTAAAACATGCATAGTCAATTGATAAACTTAAACTGATCTTTGCTGTAAATAAAACATGCATAGTCAATTGATAAACTTAAACTGATCTCTGCTATAAATAAAACATGCATAGTCAATTGATAAACTTAAACTGATCTTTGCTGTAAATAAAACATGCATAGTCAATTGATAAACTTAAACTGATCTCTGCTATAAATAAAACATGCATAGTCAATTGATAAACTCAAACTGATCTCTGCTGTAAATAAAACATGCATAGTCAATGATAAATTAAACTGATCTCTGCTATAAATAAAACATTCATAGTCAATTGATAAACTTAAACTGATCTTTGCTGTAAATAAAACATGCATAGTCAACTGATAAACTCAAACTGATCTTTGCTGTAAATAAAACATGCATAGTCAACTGATAAACTCAAACTGATCTTTGCTGTAAATAAAACATGCATAGTCAATTGATAAACTAAAACTGATCTTTGCTGTAAATAAAACATGCATAGTCAATTGATAAACTTAAACTGATCTCTGCTATAAATAAAACATGCATAGTCAATTGATAAACTCAAACTGATCTCTGCTGTAAATAAAACATGCATAGTCAATGATAAATTTAAACTGATCTCTGCTATAAATAAAACATGCATAGTCAATTGATAAACTTAAACTGATCTCTGCTGTAAATAAAACATGCATAGTCAATTGATAAACTCAAACTGATCTTTGCTATAATTAAAACATGCATAGTAAATTGATAAACTTAAACTGATCTTTGCTGTTAATAAAACATGCATAGTCAGTTTATAAACTCAAACTGATCTTTGCTATAATTAAAACATGCATAGTCAATTGATAAACTTAAACTGATCTTTGCTGTTAATAAAACATGCATAGTCAATTGGTAAACTCAAACTGATCTCTGCTATAATTAAAACATGCATAGTCAATTGATAAACTTAAACTGATCTCTGCTGTAAATAAAACATGCATAGTCAATTGATAAACTCAAACTGATCTTTGCTATAATTAAAACATGCTTAGTAAATTGATAAACTTAAACTGATCTTTGCTGTTAATAAAACATGCATAGTCAATTGATAAACTCAAACTGATCTTTGCTATAATTAAAACATGCATAGTCACTTGATAAACTTAAACTGATCTTTGCTGTAAATAAGTAATAGATAGAGTATGGTTTCATTGAGTTTGTTCATTTAAACATCGAGATGGGCGTAGCCTATCAAGGTGTTTAAATTAACCAACGTGATGAAACCATACTCTATTTGTTTTGTAGCATGTCCATTTCAGCTCTATTTCAGTTATTCTAACTGTTATTCTCACTGTTAATCTCACAGTTATTCTGACAGGTCTTATTTTCAATTAAACGATTTACACCTGTGTCTGAACAAAGAGAATTGTCTGTGACCATGCTACAAAACCTGCATAGACAATTGATAAACTCAAACTGATCTTTGCTGTAAATAAAACATGCATAGTCAATTGATAAACTCAAACTGATCTCTGCTGTAAATAAAACATGCACAGCCAATTGATAAAGTCAAACTGATCTTTGCTATAATTAAAACATGCATAGTCCATTGATAAACTCAAACTGATCTCTGCTGTAAATAAAACATGCATAGTCCATTGATAAACTCAAACTGATCTTTGCTATAATTAAAACATGCATAGTCCATTGATAAACTCAAACTGATCTCTGCTGTAAATAAAACATGCATAGTCCATTGATAAACTCAAACTGATCTCTGCTGTAAATAAAACATGCATAGTCAATTGATAAACTTAAACTGATCTTTGATGTAAATAAAACATGCATAATCCATTGATAAACTCACCATTGATAAACTTAAACTGATCTTTGCTGTAATTAAAACATGCATAGTCCATTGATAAACTCAAACTGATCTCTGCTGTAAATAAAACATGCATAGTCCATTGATAAACTCAAACTGATCTCTGCTGTAAATAAAACATGCATAGTCAATTGATAAACTTAAACTGATCTTTGCCTTAAATAAAACATGCACAGTCAATTGATACACTAGCCCATCTAGATGTTGAGCATGACATAAACACATTGCCTTTTGTTTTCATCATGGAGTTAATTATTTCTATTTCAGTGAATATAACAATGCATGCGCCCTGTGTAACATAAAGAATGACTAGCCAACTTCCCCAGTATATGAAAAGGGCTTTCAAAGCTTATTCCGTGCCAGTCAGGAAAGAGGTAACATTCCAATCAACAAGACATTTAATGAATATGACAGTGCATTTGATGTTGGTTGTAACATCAGTTATTTTTAAATGCATCTTACATATGCCAAAGGTCTATGCACATTTTCTGGTTTTGTTATGAAGGAAATTGCAAAGAAGATCCTTTTTGTCCTATATGTATCTACACAATTTACTAACTTGTATTAATATTTAAATTTAACTACTACACAGTCTTAAAACATTCATGCTTTGAAAAAACGTAATGCATTATTTGTTTTAGGTGATCAATTAACGGTTTCTCCATGTCAATTTGTTCACCCCGATTATATAAAGAATCGAGCTTCAGAACTGCCAAAGAATGAAGTAGTAGCTGCAAGGACAAGACGCTCTCATACAGACAGTTTTAATTTTGAGTCAAACTGGTTGTTTTGTGGAACTGGAGCAAAATACTGTGAGAAGAAAAGAGGCAATGACGTTTACCCTGTTAGGACACTGGAATTTCAAAATACCATCAGAGAAATATGCAAACGCAGAAGTGATGAATGGGCTGAACATACATATTGTAGGTCGACTTGAATATGCTCAAGATCTCCCGGCTGTTGAGGCAAGATACCATCAGTCATGCAGTTCAAATTTTAGGACTGGATACCAGATTCCCAATCAGTAATTATGAACTGTCAGAGAGAGTTTCGCGTAGAAAATATCGAGTTTCAAGTAGAGAAAATCGAGTTTTGAGTAGAAAAGTTCGAGTTTTGAGTAGAAAAAAAATCAAGTTTCGAGTAGAGAAAATTGAGTTCCAGGTTGACATTATCGAGTTTCGAGTAGAGAGAATTGAGTCTTGAGTAGAGAAAATCTAGTCTCGAGTAGAGAAAATCTAGTCTCGAGTAGAGAAAACAAATCATTGTAAGAATGGTGAGGAATATTATACGATAATTATATATTAAAATTTATCTGTAGAATACATTAAGTCATTAGTATTTTAACAGTGAAAGCAGTAAAGTAAATACTAATTAAACTTCAATATTGATTTTCTTCAATCTCGTGATGTGCCGTTATGTTTTTTTCACACAACAAAAACAGCAGCATGCACTTTATTGTGTCGCCTGCATAGCGCAGACACTTTAGGATCACTTTGTCTTGCATACCGGATAAGGCTATCCACGTTTTACATGGGGGATGGACAGTCTTTTCTTGCATATCGGAAAGGATATCCGTCATTTTACCGGGGCTAGATTATAAGAATATTTTATGGGTATCCGGTGAAGATTCCAACACAAGATATAAGTGTTTTTATCGGAACAGAGGCTCTGAGGGTTGGAATTCCCTATCTGAACCGAATACCCATGATAGATTATTTTTCTTGCATATCAGAGACATGTTGCGCGTTGACGCCGCCAGCTACTAACGTTTTGCATGTTTTCCTGCATACCGGATGTTGGCGCATGTGAATTTTATCTCGACCCTAGGGTGAGATGGAAATATCTAGCCCCGGTAAAAATGACGGATATCCTTGTCCGGTATGCAAGCTAATGTTATACATGTATTAGTTATTTTCTAAAAAAGAAAAAGCTGTTCTGTCAGTGAAAAATAACAGTGAAAATATAACCTGATATATGGCTCACATGTAAAAACATAAACAAGTAATATATAAGTTACTTTATATCAATAGGGTAAGGGTAAAGTTTGGTGCACTAGTAGATAGAACCTGGTTTAACCACCCCGACCCCCCAACACACACGCACGCACGCACGCACGCACGCACGCACCCACACACCATTGGCCTTTATTCCCATTGAGCGTTCCAGGCGGTACCCCATTTGTCACCCCTAATGTCGCCTGACCGCAAGATTGAAGATATAAATTAAAAGTGACCACTCCTTCCAGGATCTAGAAACTAACGTTGTTCAATCAAGATCATACACGTTATTCGTTGTGACCTCGTTTTGATGTCAACATTTTTAAAGAAGCATTACTCTAGCCTCAGTTGACTGGCATGCTCTGATTTCTTCACTACACTATGCTTCGCGGATTCAAAACCAACTCCTGGGGGAAATGGATGGTTGAAATCGCCACACACTTTAGGGCTATTTTGGCGAGAATTTGAGAGATTCTATGAAAAACGTATTTACTATTTAGTTAATTACATGTCAGTTTCTTACTTTTAACTTATGAGAAGCAGCAAATGACGCCAAATGTTTTACTGGTGCATTGACGACGCCAGCACGCAAACACGCCTGCTAACAACACACTCTGGTACAGCTGTCTGTGCCGTGAGTGCTACTCAATGATAATATCATGACATTCAAAACTGTGACATTCCAAAACGGCCTTCTCGCATATCAGTCATCAAAGAATATCATTGATGCGTATGAAACGAAAAAAGTCAGTGATTTAGTACCAGTTACCGAAGAGTACCAGTTACCGCGGGAGTACCACAAGGCTTAGTTCTATGTCAGATCTTTTTCCTCAAATATAAGAAGACCTATCGGATAACATCATGTCAAACGTAACACTGCAGATGATACCACAGTGTACGTATGAGAAATCATTTTGCAACCACCCGTCAGCTCTTCGTCATTTGTTTCTTTTGTTAGTTTCTCTGGATGTGGACTTTATTGCTAGAGAATTTCTTTTGATGGGATGTAGTTTTGTATACACTGTCTTGTCTATTATTGGGCGCCGAAGACAGGATAATAGCGAGGATTGTGTACACATGAAATCGATTCAAGCTAACGTGTAGGCCTTATTGCCTACTGACCGTTCCAAGTCGGTAACCCTGTCTTCACCACCCTTTCTGTTGTATTTTGTCTTTTTCAATGTATAATTAATTAAATACTGCTCCTTGTTTGTAGTACAGTACCGACCTACGATGCCATTGCGTTTGGACGCTGTGGTTTCTATAGGACCCTATATCTGATTTTTGCTACATTGCTTGACGTCACTTGCTGTTTCTCACAAGTTAAACATAAGAAATGAACATGTAATTAACTTAAAAATACGTTATTTTTTTAAATTTTCAAAGCCTCGCCAAAATTGCCCCATTACTTGTCGTTTTTCCCCAGGTCTTGGTTCTGAAGATCATACCTTAGCTAAGAAATCAGAAGCAGGCCGGGTGACCGAGACAAATCCAAGTAGCATAGAGTAAAGAAGAAATGAGAAGCAGACCGGTTGACCGAGGCTAGTGTAAACGAAACTTTTTTGTTGTAAAATTTATTTAATTAGAACATTACGTTAACTCGATTTGTTTTAACTTGTTTTAGATTTTAAATCGACATCTTTATATAACAAAATCGACAAACTGTACATAGCTTGAAATAAATATATCGTGTATATCATATAAATATCTCGTGTATATCAGATAATACTCATAACGTCGAGTACCTTTATACTGATATATTTTTATTCATTTTGTTCATCGCGATATAAAGAAAATAAAAAAAAATCAGGTTCACTAAAATTTATTTATTATAAAATAAATAATCATTTCAACGTATTTGTGTTGCATTTATTGAATTACATCGTGTTTTGTTGACATAATTATATCGATTTATAGATAAATATCATACCAACTCGAGTTATTTTAAATTGAGAAATTCAATATAACCCAACAAGACGAGGCTCGATATTCTCTACTCGAATCTCAATTTTCTCTACTCGAAACTTGATATTCTGCACTCGAAATTTGATTTTCTCTACTCGAAACTCAATATTGTCTACTCGAAACTCAATATTGTCTACTTGAAACTCGATATTCTCCACTCGAAACTCGATTTTTTTTTAATCGAAACTCGATATTGTCTACTCTAAACTCGATTTTCTCTACTCGAAACTCTATATTGTCTACTCGAAACTCAATTTTTTTCTACTCGAAAATCTATATTGTCTACTCAAAACTCGATTTTCTCTATTCGAAACTCAATATTGTCTACTCGTAACTCAATTATCTCTACTCGAAACTCTATATTGTCTACTTGAAACTCGATATTCTCCACTCGAAACTCGATTTTTTTTCAACTCGAAACGATATTGTCTACTCGAAACTCGATATTCTCGAAACTCGATATTGTCTACTCAAAACTCGATATTCTCCACTTGAAACTCTTTACTAGAAACTCGATTTTCTCCACTCGAAACTCGATTTGTTTTCAACTCGAAACTCTATATTGTCTACTCGAAACTCGATATTCTCCACTCGAAACTCTCTACTCGATTTTCTCTACTTGAAACTTGATATTGTCTACTCGAAACTCGATTATTTTTTTACTCGAAACTCTATATTGTCTTCTCAAAACTCGATTTTCTCTATTCGTAACTCAATATTGTCTACTCAAAATTCAATTATCTCTACTCGAAACTCTATATTGTCTACTCAAAACTCTATTTTCTCTATTCGTAACTCAATATCGTCTACTCGAAACTCAATTATCTCTACTCGAAACTCTATATTGTCTACTTGAAACTCGATATTCTCCACTCGAAACTCGATTTTTTTCAACTCGGAACTCTATATTGTCTACTTGAAACTCGATATTCTCCACTCGAAACTCTCTACTCGATTTTCTCTACTTGAAACTTGATATTGTCCACTGACGAAACTCGAAAGTCGCTACTCAAAACTCGATTTTCTCTACTCGAAACTCTATATTCTCCACTCTAAACTCAATTTATTTTTCTTCTCGAAACTCTATATTGTCTACTCAAAACTCGATTATCTCTACTTGAAACTCGATATTCTCCACTGGAAACTCGATTTTTTTTTCTACTCGAAACTCTATATTGTCTACTCAAAACTCGATTTTTTTCTACTCGAAACTCTATATTGTCTACTCAAAACTCGATTATCTCTACTCGAAACTTGATAATGTCCACTGACGAAACTCGATATACTCTACTCGAAACTCGACTTTTTTCAACTCGAAACTCGATATTGTTTACTTTAAACTCGATATTGTTTACTTTAAACTCGATATTCTCCACTCTAAGATCGATTTTTTTCTACTCGAAACTCTATATTGTCTACTCAAAACTCGATTATCTCTACTCGAAACTCGATATTCTCCACTCGAAACTCGATTTTTTTTTCTACTCGAAACTCTATATTGTCTACTCAAAACTCGATTTTTTTTCTTCTCGAAACTCTATATTGTCTACTCAAAACTCGATTATCTCTACTCGAAACTTGATATGGTCCACTGACGAAATTCAATATACTCTACTCGAAACTCAATTTTTTTCAACTCAAAACTTGATATTGTCTACTCTAAACTCGATATTCTCTACTCGAAACGTAATTTTTTCAACTCTAAACTCGATATTCTCTACTCCAAACTCGATATTCTCTACTCGAAACTCGATATTCTCTACTCGAAACTTAATTTTTTCAACTCTAAACTCGATATTGTCTACTCGAAACTTGATATTCTCCACTCGATATTCTCGAAACTCGATATTCTCCACTCGAAACTCGATATTCTCTACTCGAAACTCGATATACTTTACTCGAAACTTGATTTTTTTCAACTCTAAACTAGATATTGTCTACTCGAAACTCGATTTTCTCTACTCGAAACTCGATACTTAGAAATGTGAAAACTGTACACACCTAAATTCTTCAACATGAAACGATGAATACATCTAATAAAGGTCCTTAGCGCTCCGATTTATATTTCTTTGAATTATTTTCCATTCAAGGTATTAGGTCGACAAAAATGAAGCGACGGACGTATATGCTCCGCTTGGCGATGTTTTTTTTAACTTAATGCACATGGAACATTTCATAACAAGAGCATCAAGAATTGCAGGGTAATCCATAGTCCCCCACTGGCCCAGACAAACATTTTCCAGACATTTTCTATGATGGAGGTCAAAGATCAAGGTCAAGGTCACAATGACCTTATTTTGGTACGCGACACACCGCTATCCCAAAATGTATTCACATACCAAGTTTGGTGTCTCTAAGTGTTATAGTATTAAAAATACGGTCCGGACAAGCATTTTCTATGACAGAGGTCACAGGTCATGGTCAAGGTCACAATGACCTTATTTTGGTACGCGACACACCGCTATCCCAAGATGTATCCACATCCCAAGTTTGGTATATCTAAGTGTTATAGTATTGAAAATACGGTCCGGACAAACATTTTCTATGACAGAGGTCACAGGTCTAGGTCAAGGTCACAGTGAACTTTTTTTGGTACGTGACACACCGCTATCCCAAGATGTATTCACATACCAAGTTTTGTATCTTAAAGTCTTATAGTATTAAAAATATGGCCCGGACAAGCATTTCGGAAGGACGGCCGGCCGGATAGGGTGCAAACCTATAGTCCGCAGTTGTATAAAAATAGTATAAAAGTCGAACAGGAAATGCAGCTTTCACAGAACACAGTAAACACAAAAACACGCAAAAGGACAAACATGAATGGCAGTGTTAACAAAGAATAAAGGCATATGACGTCACAAACACAAAAATGGTCGATAATAGGGCTACCGTCTTGGAATGGTAAGTGGCAAAAAAGGCCGCTGGGGGTTTAAAAAACATGATACTTATAGTTTATATCGGTCTGTCAACGTGCATTATCTATGCATGCTTTATTGAAGAATACTGAACATTAAGCTCAACGCAACGTAAACGTAACAATTTGCAAGTATGCAATTAACCCTTTTATCATTTGAATTCTCATTGTAACTAAATTGCTGTCAAATTGAAATACTTTTTATTTTAAATTAAATAGAGTCTTATCAATCTCTGATACAGTGATTCACATGCACTTTAAAATGAATGTAATATGCTGCAATGATGTTTTATAAAATCATTCCCGTTCCCGTTATTCATTTTCCTACTTATTTAACTTATAGACATGTACTACAACTAAATTACAGATATCAACGATTTTATTCATTTTTTCAACATTTTTCCAAAAATCGCACAATGTGAACTTTTACATCAATTTATGATGCTAATTATGATTGTGCATCATTTTATCACTTCAATCAGATTAGTTATGTTCAATTGATGCCTTACAAAATTATTCCTGTTTTCAGCAATTTTTTTTTATGAAAATCACGTTTTAAGATCAAAAAGTTACTATAAAGTCTGATAGATCATCGCATGTGATGATATTTAGTTGTTGTTTTTTGTAATTTATAGTCAAATAAAACGAAACATATTACAGAAATCAATGATTTTTTTCATTTTTAGCTCTACTGGCCAAAGAAAGGCCAGGCGAGCTTATGGGATGACTTTTAGTCCGTCGTCCATCTGTCTGTCTGTCTGTCTGGCTGTCCGTCTGTTAGCAATTTTATAAAATCGACATCTCCTCTGAAACAGCTTGAAGGATTTTGATGAAACTTCATCACAATGTTACTTGGGAGGGCCCCTCTCAGATTTATGTTTTCATGTTTTTATGTTTTCATGGCCGCCAGTCATCCAAGATGGCCACCATGGCTAAAACTAGGTCAAATTTAAGGAATTTTTAAACAACATCTCCTCCGAAACCACTTATTCCATTATTATGAAATACCATAAACATGTTCCTTGGGTGGGCCTCTGTGTTTTTCGTTATCGTCAAATAATCAAAATGGCTGCCACGGCGACTCAAAGTTTACATAGAGTTATATAGGAAAAGGCTAAAAATGACATCTTCTTTAAAACTGCTTGAAGGATTTTAATGAAACTTAAATCACAATGATCTTTGGGATAGTCCCTCTCAGACTTGTGTTTTTTGCGGCTGCCAGTCATCCAAGATGGCCGCCATGGCTAAAATTACGTCAAATTTGAGGAAATTTCAAACGACATCTCCTCCAAAACCACTTATTCCATTCTTGTGAAATATCATATACATGTTCGTTGGGTTGGCTCTATCAAGTTTGTGTTTTTCTTTATCGTCGAATAATCAAAATGGCCACCACGGCGACTCAAAGTTTACATAGAGTTATATAGGAAAAGGCTAAAAATGACATCTTCTTTGAAACCGCTTGAAGGATTTTGATGAAACTTCATTACAATGATCTCTTGCATCATAAGTCCCCCTCGGATTTGTGTTTTTCACGGCTGCCAGTCATCCAAGATGGCCACCATGGCTAAAACTAGGTCAAATTTAATGAAATATCAAACATCTCCAAAACCACTTATTCCATTCTTGTGAAATATCATAAACATGTTCCTTGGGTTGGCCTCTATCAAGTTTGTGTTTTCTGTTAACGTCGAATAATGAAAATGGCGGCCACAGCGACCCAAAGTTTACGTGTTATATAGGAAAACATTAAAAATGACATCTTCTCTGAAACCGCTTGAAGGATTTTAATGAAACTTAAATCACAATGATCTTTGGGATAGTCCCTCTCAGACTTGTGTTTTTTTGCGGCTGCCAGTCATCCAAGATGGCCGCCATGGCTAAAACTAGGTCAAATTTAAGGAAATTTCAAACGACATCTCCGAAACCACTTATTCCATTCTTGTGAAATATCATAAACATGTTCCTTGGGTTAGCCTCTATCAAGTTTGTGTTTTTCGTTATCGTCGAATAATCAAAATGGCCGCCACGGCGATCCAAAGTTTACATAGAGTTATATAGGACAAGGCTAAAAATACATCTTTTCTGAAACCTCTTGAAGGATTTTGATGAAACTTCATTACAATGATCTTTAGGATAGTCCCCCTCAGAGTTATGTTTTTCGTGGCTGCCAGTCATCCAAGATGGCCACCATGGCTAAAATTAGGTCAAATTTAAGGAAATTTCAAACATCTCCGACGAAACCACTTATTTTATTCTTGTGAAATATCATAAACATGTTCGTTGGGTTGGCCTCTATCAAGTTTGTGTTTTTCTTTAACGTCGAATAATCAAAATGGCCACCACGGCGACCCAAAGTTTACATAGAGTTATATAGGAACACTTTAAAAATGACATCTTCTCTGAAACCTCTTGAAGGATTTTGATGAAACTTAATCACCATGATATTTGGGATAGTCCCTCTCATATTTATGTTTTTCGCGGCTGCCAGTCATCCAAGATGGCTGTCATGTCTAAAACTAGGTCAAATTTAAGGAAATTTCAAACGACATCTCCGAAACCACTTATTCCATTCTTGTGAAATATAAACATGTTCCTTGAGTTAGCCTCTATCAAGTTTGTGTTTTTCATTATCGTCCAATAATCAAAATGGCCGCCACGCCGATCCAAAGTTTACATAGAGTTATATAGGACAAGGCTTAAAATAACATATTTTCTGAAACCGCTAGAAGGACTTCATTACAATGATCTTTAGGATAGTCCCGTCAGAGTTGTATTTTTCGCGGCTGCCAGTCATCCAAGATGGCCACCATGGCTAAAATTAGGTTAAATTTAAGGAAATTTCAAATATTAGCCTCTATCAAGTTTGTGTTTTTTTCGTTATCGTCGAATAATCAAAATGGCTGCCACAGCCACCCAAAGTTTACATAGAGTTATATAGGAAAACGTTAAAAATGATATCTTCTCTGAAACCGCTTGAAGGATTTTGATGAAACTTAATCACAATGATCTTTGGGTTAGTCCCCCTCAGATTTGTGTTTTTGGGGCCTCCAGTCATCCATGATGGCCACCATGGCTAAACTTAGGTCAAATTTAAGGACATTTATCAAACGACATATTACCACTTATTCCATTCTAGTTAAACATCATATACATGTTGCCTGTTGTTGGCCTCTATCAAGTGTGTGTTTTTCGTTGTCATCAAATATTCAAAATGGCCACCAAAGTTTACTTAAGAGTAATATATAGGAAACATGTTTCTTGGGTTGGCCTCTATCATGTTTATGTTTTAAATCACATCATACCAGTAGAGCATCTACAGGCCCACTTGGGCCTCTTCTTTTTACAAGTTTTGCTCCCAAATCTCATACTATTAACCTCGAATTGATTTCTAACATCATGATTTACATAAAGATGTATTTGGGAGAGCATTTCCGCACTGTTATATGATTCTAATTTGCTTAAATTATATTTAATAAAATTATTCCAGTTTCTGGCGATTTTTAGAGAAAATCGCAATCGCAACTTTTACCCCAAAATTTAGCATTTCCCATGATGGAAAATAGACTTTTTTTCTGAAACTCATTACATGTCAGCGATCCTGAAAATGCTAAAATACTTTCTGTTGGAATTTGTTTGACCATGACCCATGATTTCGGCTATAATACCTAGCCTATCATGACCATTGGAGAAAGAGAAAGTTTAATTTTTTTGGAAATGGGGAATCCTGTATGGGGGTGTTTCCCTCCTCCACTTTTGATACGCAGTATTCAGGGCAAATTTAGAGAGTATTCAGTACCCACGGCCCGGGTACCAGTACCCGCAAATTACATTATTTAGTATTTAGCAGGCATAGAAAATAGGTACATGCCTTCAAACTATGTTTTCGATGTAAAAAAAAAAACTGTTGAAATCCACAAAAATTGTCATGATTGACCCCAAAACAGCGAAACGATGAGGAGATACAACCTTTAATAGAGTTTTAAAGGCATTTGCTGTAGTTTTTCATGCGCAGATTTTTTGGGCGACTTCCCTTCTAAAACTATTGGATGGATTTTCCTACAAATTTACAGGAATGTTGCTTTTGATGTCTAGTTGTATTTTTTGTCTTTTGTTGTTTTTTTAATGTCTTTTATGATTTATTTTTTTAGATTCTTTTTTTCGAAATTTTTTTTTTTTTATTGTCTTTATTTAAATAAAGGCCTATTATTAGATACATAAAATAGGAAAAATATAGCATTTTGTAAAAATTCCAACAAAATTAAAAAAAATAAGCATAATGGTACGGTTCCAAAAACCAATATTAAATCTTAATATGCATGGTGACCTATAAATTTAATTGAATATATTGCCTATATAAAAGTATACCGGATGAAACACAGGATCAGTAATCTCACACCCACTTCCAAAAAAACAAAAAACATCCAAATATCATTTAAATAACATTTTAATACTGTTCAAAAATAATGTTTTTGAAAATTATTAAAATGTTATTTAAATGATATTTGGATGATGTTTTTTTTTTTTTTTGGAAGTGGGTGTGAGATTACTGATTAGAATGAGTGATTTCACTGACTAAATGTTGATAGCATTACCACATATCACATATTCGAATGATACCCTATATTCAAACCACAGACATATTAATAATACAGACCTAATAAACAACACTTATTGTTAGGTCTGTGATTCAAATGCATGAGTGATAACTCAAATCTGTGATATCACCTAGATCTATTCGAATAGGTAATATTTTATTCTATAGGTGATATCACTTTTTCATTGTGAAATACCTATTAGTCACTTGTTAGTCTTGAATTAGTCATATCACTTATTCTAATCAGTGATATCACATACTCAAATCAGTGATATCATTTTAATAACTTATTAAAATATGTGTTATCAGTCTTTCATTGTGAATCGAATCAGTGATATTATACAATTATGGACTTTTCAGCTGTTATACATGATGTGATATGCACCAAAAAAATCATTATTGACCGAGGCGATAGCCGAGGTCAATAATGATTTTTTGGTACATATCAACATCATGTATAACAGCTGAAAAGTCCATAACTGTTTTATTATATAACCCTCAATTTACAATTATATAAAACAGGTCAATATCAAAAAAACAATTATATAAAACAGGTCAATATCAAAAAAACAGGTCAATATCGCTAGATATTTTTTCTAAAAAATTACTTTTTAGCCAATGAAAACGCGTCTATTTATAGGTTATATAATAATATCACTTATTCAATTGATGATATTACTTTTTTATTGTGAAAGGGTGATATCACTGGTCAGCCGCGTAGCAAGACCATTTTTCGTCATAAACTTGTATAGAAGAAGGTCTAATCGTCACAGGGACAACTGGCTCCATATAATATAACAATCATAAAACGTGACACTGTGTATAATTGATCAAAGCAAGACAAAATACAACTTCTATTTTATTATCAACTGAAGTAACTGTAAAATACACCCACTTAGATATTCAGCTGTGTAAAACAAACAGATACAGGTTATGGCAAGCGAAAGTGTTTTTTATTCGGTAATTTCCGATATCGGGAATACAATTCCCGTTAACGGAAATGCATTGACTGATATCGTAAATTTACAATACCGATATCGAAAATATGCAATTTCGATATCGAAAACAAAATCTTATTTCTGATATCGAAAATTGCAATTTCCGATATCGAAAATGTATATTCCGTTAACGGGAATTGTGTTTCCGATGTCAGGGTTTTATTTTCCGTTAACGGAATTGTGTATTTCCGATATCAGAAATTAGTCACTGAAAAAAAAAGCTCCCTGAGGCGGAAACTCTCCTAGCGAATAGTTTGACGGTAAGTAGCGAAGCCATAGCACAAAGCATGGAAGAGGTCTGCAATGTTGCACTTGGTATGCTAGAAAATGCATCTAGGCAGCTAGATAAAATGCATCTAGGCAGCTGGATGCAGACGACTTCAAGCAAGACGTGCTGAGAAATTTCCGGAGAAGCCCAAGGACAATCTAAATATGAAATTATTTTATTTATCCTATCTCAGATTTTTTCAAATATCTGAAATGAAATTAGTTTTTACCGCCGTTGATCCGAATCGGATACATTATTGGTTTATTATTATAATCGGGTAGAGGGTGTATTGTGATCAGTTTCTTCATCATGACAGGAGGCTCGGTAGCCCAGTTGACAGTGTTGGACCGAGGCAAAATCCATAGGTTCGAGTCCTGGTCGGGTCTCAGTTTTTGTTATGTGTGACTTAACCGGAGTTCACATCCGTTGATATGCACATCTCCACATCGTCATAGTGTTGCAACTGTCTATTACGCCCATCTGTATACATCTGACCAATACGTTTATTTGGATTGAAGTCTTACAACACAAACTTTCCTATGTCAGTAGCGCGCCTATGTATCTCAACTTGCGACATACAGGGTTCGGAGCTTTACCCCTGAGAAATTGTTTTAAAATTGAGCGTCTGCTGATAAAATAATTCTATATAAAATAGCAAGTCGGATGTTTCCCCCGCCCTGCCCAACACCCCACCCCCTCCCACCAACACGCACACACCTGAATCCGCCTCTGTTTGCACATACACAGGATGCTGAATCCGGAACGAGGCTGTAGGGAGCCATTATTAATTTAAAAATTATCGCATTTCCGAGAATCATTTTCGATAATGGCAATTATATTTCCGATATCTGATTTGTGTAGTTGATTTCCTTTATCGAAAATAGGCTTTTCCGATATCGAGAATAGCTTTTTCCAACATCGGAAATTGCATTTTCGATAACGGAAATTGTAATTTTGATATCGTAGATACAGCATTACCGATATCGGAAATCAATTCCGTTAACGAAAATACAAATACAGATATCAGAATTGCAATACGATATCGGAAATTGTAATTCCGATATCGGAAATTGACAAATAAAAACCACTTTGGCTTGCCATAACAGGTCCTGCACAAGTTGCCTCTCTTTGGTTAAAAGAAATTATCACAGTATATTTTAAGTGTGTTGAACAAACTTAACTAAGCGAAATAAAACATAATTTCATCGGTAATTTCCATACATAACTCAGTCATTGAAATATTTACCCTATAAATTTCTGCTGTACAGCAGTCATAAAAAGGCTTCCCAAAAAACAATTTGCTCACTGGTGGACAATGAACTTGATCGGTGGATGTTTAGTTCATGCCTGGCATGTAGAAAGAATCACAATTTTCAAAACATGTTTTGTTCAATGTTGAATTAAAATAGTTGCTTTAGAACTACTGCCAGATACACAGCTGTTTTATAAGACCAGGGCTTTATATTTCAATTTTCATCCCAGATAATACTTACCAGTATAATACTTGGAAGTGCATTTTCATTTGTATGGATTTTGTATTAAAAATGTTCTGAAAGAAAGGAAGTTGTATTTAATACTGTACAATACTGTGATTTTAAATTGAAGAGCTATGGGAAGGGGTAATGATTTGCCAAATGTATTATCTCGTGAAATCGCAATACCCTTAGACCAAAAATATTAAATGAGATATTTCCGTTTGAGAAACGTAATATTGTAAGTTGAAATTTATACATTACTGAATAGAAGTCTGACTTCTAACCAGTAATGTATAAATTACAACATTCGAATCTGAAAATAGAGGTATAAATTTGTCCGGGGTAACTGTTCCCCCTACATGCTTCTAATATTTTTATATGAAAGTAGTCATTACAACAGAATATTAATATTAATATATCTTGGATTAAAGTCAAATTATATCTATGAAAACATTATTAGAAAGCATGTAGTATCGTATGCTCAATGGCAGGGGTGTCATCGGAAGCCATCTGATTTGTTGTCGCTAGATTTAGGACTGTAATGTTATCTAAGCCTTTGTATACCTAAAGAAGAACTATACTGCAAAAAAAAAAAAAAAAAAATGAAACCTACTTACCTACCCACCTCAAAAATTCTGGGTCGAGTAACTCCAAACAAACACTTTTTAGCTCGACTATTCGAAGAATAAGAGAGCCTAATTATGTACTCGCCCCGGCGTTGGCGTCTGCGTTGGCATCTGCGTTGGCGTCGGCGTCCCACATCAAGGTTTGCGTGTAAGCTGTGTTTACAAGTCTATATCTCTTACATTTCTTATCCTAGCCCAACCAAATTTGGCCTTGGACTTCCTTATAGCATTATCTTAAGGGCTGCATAAGCAATTTTGGTTCCTGTAACCCATAGGCTCCCATGGAACCCAAATTATGCGTGTAAGCTGTGTTTACAAGTCTATATCTCTTACATTTCTTACCCGAGCACAACCAAATTTGGCCATTAGCTTCCTTATAGCATTATCTTAAGGGCTGCTTAAGTAATTTTGGTTCCTGCAACCCCTGGGCTCCCATTGAACCCAAATTCTGATAGCCCTTAAAATGTGTCTTGTTTCACATCAAATTTTGCGTGTAAGCTGTGTTTACAGGTAATATCTCTATATCTCTTACATTTCTTGTCCTAGCTGAACTAAATTTGGGAATTGGTTTCCTTATAGTATGTTGTAAAGGGTTAGGTAAGTAATTTTGTCTTCTGCAAATTCTGGGCACCATGGAACCCAAATTGTGATAAAATGTGCAATAATAGCAGATCTAGGTTTGCATGTAAGCATGTATATATCTATAATTTTGGTTGGGATTTCTTATAACATTATGCATCTTATTCATACTTCACCGATATTGGGGCATGGACTCCCTCCACCCTGCACCACCCCACAACCACTTTTTTTGTTTGTTTTACATATTTCTGTTGTTTTAGTCAATTCTTACACATATGTTGCCCCCTCCCCTCACCCCCACCCCCCGCCACCGCCTCTCCACCACCCCCCCCCCCCCCCCCCCCCCCCCCCCCTCCCCCCCCCCCCCCCCCCCCCCATCCCACTTGAAACTCTATATTTTTTTTACATATTTCTGTGTTGTTTTAGTGAATTCTTACACAGCATATATATTTATTGTCCTCTCTCTTACATAGCTTCTTACACATATTGTTACCCCCTCCCCCCCTCCCCCCCACCCCCCGCCTCTCCCCCCCACATTGTTTTAGCCTTATTTTCTGATGGTATATACTAGCTATATAATTTATTATTCTCTGAAAAATCGAATAGTCGAGCTGCGCTGTTCTCCGACAGCTCTTGTTTAATAGTAGCCCTATGCAACATGCCTAAGAGGCACTCAAATATAATCTCGTTTATGGATCTCGACTTAGCGATCACAATGTCGTCCGGGTGTATGTGTGTCATTTAGTTTGTTAGTCCATCCGTTTAATAGTCTGTGTGTCCGATTTTCATTTCTTAGTGATTTCTTCGTTACTTGCAGGATTTTCATCAAACTCCACTAGAATGTTCATTATACGGCTCAAACATCATGTACACAATTTTGGGTCGCTGCAACCTACTTTCAATGAAATATAGGTCACGTCTGGTCTCTGCTATCTTGCTTCATTCTCGTATCTTGCTTCTTTATAACAGGACTTTCAGCAAACTTCACCAGATTGCTCCTTAAATTTGCTGAATTTCGGAGCACTGTGATGTACTTTCGACGAAATATAGGCCACGCCTGGTCGCCACTTCGACATGTGTATATTGCTTCTTTCTCGCAGAGTTTTCACTAAGCTTCATCACAATGTTCCTTATATGCATCTACCATCATGTGCAAAATGTCCAGTCGCCGTGACCTACGGTACTTTTGAGGTAATATAGGTCACATCCAATCTTTGCTACAACATGTGTATCTTGCTTCTTTCTTGAAGGATGTTCACCAAACTTCATCACAATGTTCCTTATATGCATCTAACATCATGTGCACAATTTCGGGTCACAGTGACCTATTTTAGACGAAATATAGGTCACACTTGGTCTCTGCTACAACATGCATCCCCCACTGTTGATGAAATTCATTTAGTTAAATATTAAACATGTAAGGAACAAATATCTCTTGGCATTGTTGTTGATCAAATCAAATATCTGGTCTTCTTCATAATTGGGCTCGACATGTATGTCATGGCCTTCAAGTTTTATTGAGTTTTGATTTTCTATAGGTATTTTTGGATACAAAGATCGAAAATGTATTGCATTTTGAAGATCTTTTTATATTTATTTATTTTATACAAATATTTTTTATGCTCTCGAAATATTTTGGAGAACATAAATTATAGTTGGCATCATGTTCATTTCTATTTATGTATGTATGTACTACCATCCCGCTTTCTTGTACCCACAACTCCTCCTACGTTTTCATCCAATTTTCATGAAACACATAGCACATATTGTCAGGACATTCCGGTTAAATGGTGGAGTTACGGGACTTCCAAGTTTTTTTAATCTAAAGGTTGTTCGTTCAACTCCTACGTTTTTCATCTGATTTTCAAGAAACTTTATAGGAAGTATCAGTATGGTGTATAGTAGCGCATAAACATAAATGGAGGTGGCCATCTTAGAATGATGACATCATCGCGCCTTTTTACCATATATGGCATACCTATTGACAAAATGTCTTTTAAAGCCAAGAAAATCACTGCAAATGAAAAATAAGCATACAATTTATACATTTTACATCTGTATATTTATTTTTAATCAATTTGCAATGATTTTCTTTGCTTTAAAGTATATTTTGTCAGTATGCTATATATGGTAAAATGGCACATCATCCTCTCCTTTTATATTCTTTGCAAATTTTCAATAGGTCATATCTCCTATAAACTGTGATCCCTGGTGAAGCAGGCCCGTAACTATTCTATAGTTTATAGTGCCTCGGTTAGGATTTCTGGTTTGAGAAGTTGCCTTTAAAAAAATAATTAAAAAATAAATAAATAAAATAAAATTATTAAAATTAAAATGTATTCATTTTTAATCACAATGTTATTGATTCTTGAAATAGAGGCTACTATTTCGATAATGAGGCATGGCTTCTTAAAGTCGCATCGGATGTTTTTATGGAAAGGCTAGAGGGTCCTTTATTGTTACGGGCTCTGGTCCCTAGGACGCTCCATGCTGGGGCAGTGGGTTTTAGAGGCCTTCTGCCTTTCTTGTCTTATCTGAAATTGAGACCAACCCTGGCCCTTTGACAATGACAAAAGGTACATGAACAAAAATCAAATTTCAATTTTACTGTGCATAGTAAACTAACTATCCGCACTCAAGCCCAGTTACTGGAGTTGGGGGGCTGGCCGCAACTTTCAATAAAACTGTTGAACACCACCTAAAATCTGAAAAGAAATGATAATTCATAGGTTTGTTTTTTTGTGTTTTTTTTTTTGTATTTTTTGGTTGTGTGTTTTTTGGCTGTTAATTGATTTTTTAAAGTTGCTGCCCCCACCCCAGTCTCAAATCTGCCCCTGGAAAGAGTGCATGCTCCCCCCGATTTTTTATTTTTATAGAAAGAAGACTTTATGCACACCAGATCCATCCTTGCCCCCACCCCCAGCCCCCTCCACCTCCCCCACCCCCACCCCCACCCCCTCAACAACAATAAAAACTAACAAACAACAAAAAAAAAATGCTTTTCATATATATGAATTATCATTACTTTTCAGATTTTAGGTTGGGGGCTTGCCGGGTGCCCCATTGGAAGCGCCCATGCCCCTCATCCCATAGATTTCTTTGCCTCAGTGTCAATTTGTGTCTAGTTACGGCACTGGTAAAGGACCAGAGTTGACCCCAGGGTAACATTTGGTTGCGCCCCAGGAGTCGCATGTTTTACATAGACTTATATAGGGGAAACTTCTTCCCTGAAACTACAAGAGCTAGCGGTTAAATATTATATGCATTTACCATTAGCTTATGGTCTGTTTGTTCAAATGGCAACCATGATGTTAAATCTGACCCCACACAGGGTGACATAGACTTTATATATAGAGAAAAATTAAAAAAATCTTCTCTGAGACCATAAGGTTACAATAGAGATCTCATATATTGCATGTAGAATATTTCAAATAGGCAGCATAACAAATATATTAACTAATTAATGTCTATATTTGCATTTGTTGATGAGTTACATCCCTATATTTGTTTATAGGTCTCCAATAAGAAGATTAATGATGCAGCAGGATGTGATTCACCCTGATGTTAGAAGACAATGTAAACATTTTTATCTTAAAATTTGTAATCCTGTGTTTCAGTTTGTCATGATTTGAAAGGAAGAGTAATCAATCAACATTAGTTTCATAATAGTTATAGGACTTATGGGATGGTGTACAATATTTCAATGGGTCAATACAAAACTATTGAATATAGCTTATGGGATGGTGTACACTATTTCCAGGGGTCAGTGTGAACTATTGTGTATAGCTTATGGGATGGTGTACAGTATTTCCAGGGGTTAATGCGAAACTATTGTTTATAGCCTATAGGATGGTGTACAATATGTCAAGTGGTCAACGAGAACCTATATTGTATATAGCTTATGGGATGGTGTACAATATGTTTGTTTGTTTGTTTGATGGTGTTTTACGTCATTTTCAACACATGTAAGGTTATATATGACGGTCGATTTTAGCAGGCAACAAAATTCGAGCACGCTAGAAGCCGCAACAGATCGTCAATGACAAATGTATCACTAAGCTAACAGACAGAGCGTCAGCTGTCATTTTGATTGGGTGTTCATTGCATAAAAGAGGTAAACACATCCCACTCACTGTATGCATATTCATAGGGGCCCTAGCCTTGTGTAGAGAAGAAATTGTTCTCCTGATCAGACAAATACCACCTAAACCGTAAATAAGCTGTGGGAATGGAAAGCAAATTGAAGAATGTGATGTTTGGGCCTATATTTTTTTCTACTAAGACAAGAAACAAGATGATATATTTTATCTCGAAATATTATAAACCCCGTTACCTGCTTTGCAAACCTCTGATAAAGTAGCTCATTTGCATATTAATTTCGAAAGGACCAATGCTTCCGAGCAAAAGTAGTTATTTTTCAGCAAAAAAGAATAGAGGTAAACATTTGCGATATCAGCGGGAAAATGGAACATCCGTCACCTAATGGAGACAATCTTAAAGAAAGCCTTTGTCAAAATGTTATAATTGCAGAATTTACAAATTGTATCACTACGCTGTAGAAGCGGCATTTCAGACGCAATAGATTGAACTGATCACGCGTTGATTTCATGACCCGCGATCACTATTAATTGAGTGAAGGTTTTTTCGAATCCGACTTTGTACGGATATGAATAATGTTGCTCCGAATTAATAAATGATGGAATACATACCACAATAAAAAAAAACTGTAAACAATAATAAAATTAGATGTATTTTTCTAAAAAGGATAACTCATACGGCCCATATTTCTATCCGGTGCAAGCGTCAGAATTTAATAATTACAATCTGATCCCTTAGAACTCAAGAAGACGCTTTCCGCCAGTTTTGTCAACAGGTTTTGTCAACAGTGCATACGATGTTCATAAATGCACTTACGCCATGTACACTCAACAGAACTCTTCAATTTCCAAAGCCCCTAGACCATCAGTGCTTTCAACACTTTGATTTTGTGGTGGAGGCAGACCACCTACTTTTCCTGGGTAGAACCACTACTGTACACCTCCCGCCATCCGTAAGAATCGATCAAGCGGTCTATGAGAAACTATACTGTATATAGCTTATGGGATGGTGTACAATATGTCAAGGGGTCAACGACAACGATATTGTATATAGCTTATGGGATGGTGTACAATATGTCAAGGGGTCAATGAGAAACTATATTGTATAGAGCTTATGGGATGGTGTACAATATGTCAAGGGGTCAATGAGAAACTATATTGTATAAAGCTTATGGGATGGTGTACAATATGTCAAGGGGTCAATGAGAAACTATATTGTATATAGCTTATAGGATGGTGTACAATATGTCAAGGGGTCAACGAGAACCTATATTGTATAAAGCTTATGGGATGGTGTACAATAAGGGGTCAACGAGAACCTATATTGTATATAGCTTATGGGATGGTGTACAATATGTCAAGGGGTCAATGAGAAACTATATTGTATAAAGCTTATGGGATGCTGTACAATATGTCAAGGGGTCAACGAGAAACTATATTGTATAAAGCTTATGGGATGGTGTACAATATGTCAAGGGGTCAACGAGAACCTATATTGTATATAGCTTATGGGATGGTGTACAATATGTCAAGGGGTCAATGAGAAACTATATTGTATATAGCTTATGGGATGGTGTACAGTATGTCAAGGGATCAATGAGAAACTATATTGTATATAGCTTATGGGATGGTGTACACAAGGGATCAATGAGAAACTATATTGTATAAAGCTTACGGGATGTTGTACAATATGTCAAGGGATCAATGAGAAAATATATTGTATATAGCCCATGGGATGGTGTACAATATGTCAAGGGGTCAACGAGAAACTATATTGTATATAGTTATGGAACTATATTGTATATAGTTATGGGATGGTGTACAATATGTCAAGGGGTCAGTGAGAAACTATATTGTATATAGCTTATGGGATGGTGTACAATAAGGGATCAATGAGAAACTATATTGTATAAAGCTTATGGGATGGTGTACAATATGTCAAGGGGTCAACGAGAACCTATATTGTATATAGCTTATGGGAGGTGTACAGTATGTCAAGGGGTCAATGAGAAACTATATTGTATATAGCTTATGGGATGGTGTACAATATGTCAAGGGGTCAACGAGAAACTATATTGTATAGAGCTTATGGGATGGTCTACAATATTTCCAGGGGTCAACAAAAAACTATTGTATATAACCAATAGAATGATGTACAATATTTCAAGGCATCAATGTGAAACTATCATATATAACTTATGGGATGGTGTACAGTATTTCAAGGCCTCAATGTGACTATTGTATATAGCTTATGGTATGGTGTACAGTATTTCAAGGCCTCAATGTGACTCTTGTATATAGATTATGGGATGGTGTACAGTATTTCAAGGGATCAATTCAGAACTATTATATATAGCCTATGGGATGGTGTACAGTATTTTTCCAGGAGTCAATGAAAAACTTTATTGTATATAGCATATGGGATGGTGTACAATATGTCAAGGGATCAACGAGAAACTATATTGTATATAGCATATGGGATGGTGTACAATATTTCAAGGGGTCAATGTGAAACTATTTTACATAGCCTATGGGATGGTATACAATATTTCAAGGGGTCAATGCAAAACTATTGTATATAGCCTATGGCATGGTGTACAATATTTCCAGGAGTCAATGAGAAACTATATTGTATATAGCATACGGGATGGTGTACAATATGTCAAGGGATCAACGAGAAACTATATTGTATATAGCATATTGGATGGTGTACAATATGTCAAGGGGTCTGTTTATAGCCTGTGGGATGGTGTACAATATTTCAAGGTATCAATGAGAAACTATTGTATACAGCTTATGGGATGGTATACAATATCTCCAGGAGTCAGTGTGAACTTGCATATAGCTTATGGGATGGTGTACAGTATGTCCAGGGGTCAGTGTGAACTATTGTATATAGCTTATGGGATGGTGTACAATATTTCCAGGAGTCGGTGTGACTATTGTATATAGCTTATGGGATGGTGTACAATATTTCCAGGGGTCATTGTGAACTATTGTATATAGCTTATGGGATGGTGTACAATATCTCGAGGGATCAACGAGAAACTATATTGTATATAGCTTATGGGATGGTATACAATATGACAAGGGGTCAACTAGAACCTATATTGTATATAGCTTATGGAAAGGTGTACACAATATGTCAAAGGGTCAATGAGAAACTATATTGTTTATAGCCTATGGGACGGTCATATTTCAAGGGGTCAGTGAGAAACTATGGTATATAGCCTATGGGATGGTGTACATGATTTCAAGGGGTCAATGAGAAACTATTGTATGTAGCCTATGGGATGATGTACAATATTTCAAGGGGTCAATGAGAAACTATCGTATATATTTGATGGGATGATTTACAATATTTCAAGGAGTCAGTGAGAAACTATTGTATATAGCCCGTGGGATGGTGTACAATATTTCAAGGAGTCAATGAGAAACTATTGTATAAATCTTATGGGATGATGTACAATATTTCAAGTAAATGAGAAACTATTGCATATAGCTTATGGGATGGTGTACAATATTTCCAGGGATTAATATGAAACTATTATATACTGAAAGGAAAAAGAAACTCATAATGGGCATTTCCGCTATATAATTATATTGTATGTTTAATATGCTACTGCTAATCGAATGGTACAGGGCAACAATGGTTACCCCTTTTAAGGTTCATTATCGTCAGCATGTGCATCTGGCTCAAGCAGGTGAGCAAATTTAGGCTTTAAATGTTGCAATCACTTAACATTAAACACAATACTGATGACTTTTTCAAGCGAAATTTTAACATTTATGAATATCATGTAACAAAGTATACTTTGATTAAAGGTCTACTACATGACAGAGTTGTCCTTTCTCAATTAGTGCCCAATTTTCGTACAAAACACGTTGAGATATATTATGAGGAATTAGGTGTATATAATAGTGTAGATAGGCAAGTTATTGATTATGCGTTTCTTTTTCCTTTCAGTATATATAGCTTATGATATGGTGTAGAATGTTATGAAACTATTGCATATAGCTTATGGTATGGTGTACAATATTTCCAGGGGTCATTATGAAACTATTATATATAGCTTACGGGATGGTGTAAAATATTTTTGAGGTCAATATGAAACTATTGTATACAGCTTATAGTATGGTGTACAATATTTCCAGGGGTCAGTGTGAAACTATTGTATATAGCTTATGGGATGGTGTACAATATTTCCAGGAGTCAATAAGAAACTCTTGTATATAACTTATAGGGTATACACTATTTACAGGGGTCAGTGTGAAACTATTGTATATAGCCCGTGGGATGGTGTACAATATTTCCAGGAGTCAATAAGAAACTCTTGTATATAACTTATAGGGTATACACTATTTACAGGGGTCAGTGTGAAACTATTGTATTTATAGCCCGTGGGATGGTGTACAATATTTCCAGGAGTCAATAAGAAACTCTTGTATATAACTTATAGGGTATACACTATTTACAGGGGTCAGTGTGAAACTATTGTATATAGCCCGTGGGATGGTGTACAATATTTCCAGCAGTCAATGAGAAACTATTGTATAAATCTTATGGGATGATGTACAATATTTCAAGTAAATGAGAAACTATTGTATATAGCTTATGGGATGGTGTACAATATTTCCAGGGATTAATATGAAACTATTATATACTGAAAGGAAAAAGAAACGCATAATGGGCATTTCCGCTATATAATTATATTGTATGTTTAATATGCTACTGCTAATCGAATGGTACAGGGCAACAATGGTCACCCCTTTAAAGGTTCATTATCGTCAGCATGTGCATCTGGCTCAAGCAGGTGAGCAAATTTAGGCTTTAAATGTTGCAATCACTTAACATTAAACACAATACTGATGACTTTTTCAAGCGAAATTTTAACATTTATGAATATCATGTAACAAAGTATTCTTTGATTAAAGGTCTACTACATGACAGAGTTGTCCTTTCTCAATTAGTGCCCAATTTTCGTACAAAACACGTTGAGATATATTATGAGGAATTAGGTGTATATAATAGTGTAGATAGGCAAGTTATTGATTATGCGTTTCTTTTTCCTTTCAGTATATATAGCTTATGATATGGTGTAGAATGTTATGAAACTATTGCATATAGCTTATGGTATGGTGTACAATATTTCCAGGGGTCATTATGAAACTATTATATATAGCTTACGGGATGGTGTAAAATATTTTTGAGGTCAATATGAAACTATTGTATACAGCTTATAGCATGGTGTACAATATTTCCAGGGGTCAGTGTGAAACTATTGTATATAGCTTATTTGATGGTGTACAATATTTCCAGGAGTCAATAAGAAACTCTTGTATATAACTTATAGGGTATACACTATTTACAGGGGTCAGTGTGAAACTATTGTATATAGCCCGTGGGATGGTGTACAATATTTCCAGCAGTTAATGAGAAACTATTGTATAAATCTTATGGGATGATGTACAATATTTCAAGTAAATGAGAAACTCTTGTATATAGCTTATGGGATGGTGTGCAATATTTCCAGGGGTCACTGTGAAACTATTGTATATATACCTTATGGGATGGTGTACAATATTTCAAGGGGTCAATGTGAAACTCTTGTATATAGCTTATGGGATGGTGTACAATATTTCGAGGGGTCATTATTGTCTATAGCTTATGGGATGGTGTACAATATTTCCAGGAGTCAATAAGAAACTCTTGTATATAACTTATAGGGTATACACTATTTACAGGGGTCAGTGTGAAACTATTGTATATAGCCCGTGGGATGGTGTACAATATTTCCAGGAGTCAAGCAACTCTTGTATATAGCTTATGGGATGGTGTACAATATTTCGAGGGGTCATTATTGTCTATAGCTTATGGGATGGTGTACAATATTTCCAGGGGTCAATGGGAAACTCTTGTATACAGCTTATGAGATGGTGTCCAATAGTTCAAGGGATCAATGTGAAACTCTTGTATATAGCTTATGGGATGGTGTACAATATTTCAAGGGATCAATGTGAAACTCATATATAGCTTATGAGATGGTGTACAATATTTCCAGGGGTGAATGAGAAACTATTGTATATAGATTATGGGATGGTGTACACTATTTCCAGGGGTGAATGAGAAACTATTGTATATAGATTATGGGATGGTGTACACTATTTCCAGAGGTGAATGAGAAACTATTGTATATAGATTATGGGATGGTGTACACTATTTCCAGGGGTGAATGAGAAACTATTGTATATAGATTATGGGATGGTGTACACTATTTCCAGAGGTGAATGAGAAACTATTGTATATAGATTATGGGATGGTGTACACTATTTCCAGAGGTGAATGAGAAACTATTGTTTATAGATTATGGGATGGTGTACACTATTTCCAGGGGTGAATGAGAAACTATTGTATATAGATTATGGGATGGTGTACAATATTTCCAGGGGTGAATGAGAAACTATTGTATATAGATTATGGGATGGTGTACACTATTTCCAGGGGTGAATGAGAAACTATTGTATATAGATTATGGGATGGTGTACACTATTTCCAGGGGTGAATGAGAAACTATTGTATATAGATTATGGGATGGTGTACACTATTTCCAGGGGTGAATGAGAAACTATTGTATATAGATTATGGGATGGTGTACACTATTTCCAGAGGTGAATGAGAAACTATTGTATATAGATTATGGGATGGTGTACACTATTTCCAGGGGTGAATGAGAAACTATTGTATATAGATTATGGGATGGTGTACACTATTTCCAGAGGTGAGTGAGAAACTATTGTATATAGATTATGGGATGGTGTACACTATTTCCAGGGGTGAATGAGAAACTATTGTATATAGATTATGGGATGGTGTACACTATTTCCAGGGGTGAATGAGAAACTATTGTATATAGATTATGGGATGGTGTACACTATTTCCAGAGGTGAATGAGAAACTATTGTATATAGATTATGGGATGGTGTACACTATTTCCAGGGGTGAATGAGAAACTATTGTATATAGATTATGGGATGGTGTACACTATTTCCAGGGGTGAATGAGAAACTATTGTATATAGATAATGGGATGGTGTACACTATTTCCAGAGGTGAATGAGAAACTATTGTATATAGATTATGGGATGGTGTACACTATTTCCAGGGGTGAATGAGAAACTATTGTATATAGATTATGGGATGGTGTACACTATTTCCAGAGGTGAATGAGAAACTATTGTATATAGATTATGGGATGGTGTACACTATTTCCAGAGGTGAATGAGAAACTATTGTATATAGATTATGGGATGGTGTACACTATTTCCAGAGGTGAATGAGAAACTATTGTATATAGATTATGGGATGGTGTACACTATTTCCAGAGGTGAATGAGAAACTATTGTATATAGATTATGGGATGGTGTACACTATTTCCAGAGGTGAATGAGAAACTATTGTATATAGATTATGGGATGGTGTACACTATTTCCAGGGGTGAATGAGAAACTATTGTATATAGATTATGGGATGGTGTACAATATATCGAGAGGTCATTGCGAAACTATTGTATATAGCTTAACGGATGGTGTACACTATTTCAAGGGGTCAGTGTGAATCTCTTGTATATAGCTTATGGGATGGTGTACAATATATCGAGAGGTCATTGCGAAACTATTGTATATAGCTTATGGGATGGTGTACAATATTTCAAGGGGTCAATGTGTATCTCTTGTATATAGCTTACGGGATGGTGTACAATATATCCAGAGGTCATTGCGAAACTATTGTTTATAGATTATGGGATGGTGTACACTATTTCCAGGGGTGAATGAGAAACTATTGTATATAGATTATGGGATGGTGTACACTATTTCCAGGGGTGAATGAGAAACTATTGTTTATAGATTATGGGATGGTGTACACTATTTCCAGCGGTGAATGAGAAACTATTGTATATAGATTATGGGATGGTGTACACTATTTCCAGGGGTGAATGAGAAACTATTGTATATAGATTATGGGATGGTGTACACTATTTCCAGGGGTGAATGAGAAACTATTGTATATAGATTATGGGATGGTGTACACTATTTCCAGGGGTGAATGAGAAACTATTGTATATAGATTATGGGATGGTGTACACTATTTCCAGAGGTGAATGAGAAACTATTGTATATAGATTATGGGATGGTGTACACTATTTCCAGGGGTGAATGAGAAACTATTGTATATAGATTATGGGATGGTGTACACTATTTCCAGAGGTGAATGAGAAACTATTGTATATAGATTATGGGATGGTGTACACTATTTCCAGAGGTGAATGAGAAACTATTGTATATAGATTATGGGATGGTGTACACTATTTCCAGGGGTGAATGAGAAACTTGTATATAGATTATGGGATGGTGTACACTATTTCCAGAGGTGAATGAGAAACTATTGTATATAGATTATGGGATGGTGTACACTATTTCCAGGGGTGAATGAGAAACTATTGTATATAGATTATGGAATGGTGTACACTATTTCCAGGGGTGAATGAGAAACTATTGTATATAGATTATGGAATGGTGTACACTATTTCCAGGGGTGAATGAGAAAGTATTGTATATAGATTATGGGATGGTGTACACTATTTCCAGCGGTGAATGAGAAACTATTGTATATAGATTATGGGATGGTGTACACTATTTCCAGGGGTCAGTAAGAAACTATTGTATATAGCTTATGGGATGGTGTACAATATGTCGAGGGATCAATGCACTATTGTATATAGCTTAGGGATTGTCTACAATATTTGCAGGGGTCATTGCGAAACTATTGTATATAGCTTATGGGATGGTGTACACTATTTCCAGGGGTGAATGAGAAACTATTGTATATAGATTATGGAATGGTGTACACTATTTCCAGGGGTGAATGAGAAACTATTGTATATAGATTATGGGATGGTGTACAATATATCGAGAGGTCATTGCGAAACTATTGTATATAGCTTATGGGATGGTGTACAATATTTCAAGGGGTCAATGTGAATCTCTTGTATATAGCTTATGGGATGGTGTACAATATATCCAGAGGTCATTGCGAAACTATTGTTTATAGATTATGGGATGGTGTACACTATTTCCAGGGGTGAATGAGAAACTATTGTATATAGATTATGGGATGGTGTACACTATTTCCAGAGGTGAATGAGAAACTATTGTATATAGATTATGGGATGGTGTACACTATTTCCAGGGGTGAATGAGAAACTATTGTATATAGATTATGGGATGGTGTACACTATTTCCAGCGGTGAATGAGAAACTATTGTATATAGATTATGGGATGGTGTACACTATTTCCAGGGGTGAATGAGAAACTATTGTATATAGATTATGGAATGGTGTACACTATTTCCAGGGGTGAATGAGAAACTATTGTATATAGATTATGGGATGGTGTACACTATTTCCAGAGGTGAATGAGAAACTATTGTATATAGATTATGGGATGGTGTACACTATTTCCAGGGGTGAATGAGAAACTATTGTATATAGATTATGGGATGGTGTACACTATTTCCAGCGGTGAATGAGAAACTATTGTATATAGATTATGGGATGGTGTACACTATTTCCAGGGGTGAATGAGAAACTATTGTATATAGATTATGGAATGGTGTACACTATTTCCAGGGGTGAATGAGAAACTATTGTATATAGATTATGGAATGGTGTACACTATTTCCAGGGGTGAATGAGAAACTATTGTATATAGATTATGGGATGGTGTACACTATTTCCAGGGGTGAATGAGAAACTATTGTATATAGATTATGGGATGGTGTACACTATTTCCAGCGGTGAATGAGAAACTATTGTATATAGATTATGGGATGGTGTACACTATTTCCAGAGGTGAATGAGAAACTATTGTATATAGCTTATGGGATGGTGTACAATATTTCGAGAGGTCATTGCGAAACTATTGTATATAGCTTATGGGATGGTGTACAATATTTCAAGGGGTCAATGTGAATCTCTTGTATATAGCTTATGGGATGGTGTACAATATATCCAGAGGTCATTGCGAAACTATTGTTTATAGATTATGGGATGGTGTACACTATTTCCAGAGGTGAATGAGAAACTATTGTATATAGATTATGGGATGGTGTACACTATTTCCAGGGGTGAATGTGAAACTATTGTATATAGATTATGGGATGGTGTACACTATTTCCAGAGGTGAATGAGAAACTATTGTATATATAGATTATGGGATGGTGTACACTATTTCCAGAGGTGAATGAGAAACTATTGTATATAGATTATGGGATGGTGTACACTATTTCCAGGGGTGAATGAGAAACTATTGTATATAGATTATGGGATGGTGTACACTATTTCCAGGGGTGAATGAGAAACTATTGTATATAGATTATGGAATGGTGTACACTATTTCCAGAGGTGAATGAGAAACTATTGTATATAGCTTATGGGATGGTGTACAATATTTCAAGGGGTCAATGTGAATCTCTTGTATATAGCTTATGGGATGGTGTACAATATATCCAGAGGTCATTGCGAAACTATTGTTTATAGATTATGGGATGGTGTACACTATTTCCAGAGGTGAATGAGAAACTATTGTATATAGATTATGGGATGGTGTACACTATTTCCAGGGGTGAATGAGAAACTATTGTATATAGATTATGGGATGGTGTACACTATTTCCAGAGGTGAATGAGAAAGTATTGTATATAGATTATGGGATGGTGTACACTATTTCCAGAGGTGAATGAGAAACTATTGTATATAGATTATGGGATGGTGTACACTATTTCCAGGGTTGAATGAGAAACTATTGTATATAGATTATGGGATGGTGTACACTATTTCCAGGGGTGAATGAGAAACTATTGTATATAGATTATGGAATGGTGTACACTATTTCCAGAGGTGAATGAGAAACTATTGTATATAGATTATGGAATGGTGTACACTATTTTCAGGGGTGAATGAGAAACTATTGTATATAGATTATGGGATGGTGTACACTATTTCCAGGGGTGAATGAGAAACTATTGTATATAGCTTATGGGATGGTGTACACTATTTCCAGAGGTGAATGAGAAACTATTGTATATAGATTATGGAATGGTGTACACTATTTCCAGGGGTGAATGAGAAACTATTGTATATAGATTATGGGATGGTGTACACTATTTCCAGAGGTGAATGAGAAACTATTGTATATAGATTATGGAATGGTGTACACTATTTCCAGGGGTGAATGAGAAACTATTGTATGTAGATTATGGGATGGTGTACACTATTTCCAGGGGTGAATGAGAAACTATTGTATATAGCTTATGGGATGGTGTACACTATTTCCAGGGGTGAATGAGAAACTATTGTATATAGCTTATGGGATGGTGTACACTATTTCCAGAGGTGAATGAGAAACTATTGTATATAGATTATGGGATGGTGTACACTATTTCCAGAGGTGAATGAGAAACTATTGTATATAGCTTATGGGATGGTGTACACTATTTCCAGAGATGAATGAGAAACTATTGTATATAGCTTATGGGATGGTGTACACTATTTCCAGAGGTGAATGAGAAACTATTGTATATAGATTATGGAATGGTGTACACTATTTCCAGGGGTGAATGAGAAACTATTGTATATAGATTATGGGATGGTGTACACTATTTCCAGGGGTGAATGAGAAACTATTGTATATAGATTATGGGATGGTGTACACTATTTCCAGGGTTGAATGAGAAACTATTGTATATAGATTATGGGATGGTGTACACTATTTCCAGGGGTGAATGAGAAACTATTGTATATAGATTATGGGATGGTGTACACTATTTCCAGCGGTGAATGAGAAACTATTGTATATAGATTATGGGATGGTGTACACTATTTCCAGAGGTGAATGAGAAACTATTGTATATAGCTTATGGGATGGTGTACAATATATCGAGAGGTCATTGCGAAACTATTGTATATAGCTTATGGGATGGTGTACAATATTTCGAGAGGTCATTGCGAAACTATTGTATATAGCTTATGGGATGGTGTACAATATTTCATGGGGTCAATGTGAATCTCTTGTATATAGCTTATGGGATGGTGTACAATATATCCAGAGGTCATTGCGAAACTATTGTTTATAGATTATGGGATGGTGTACACTATTTCCAGGGGTGAATGAGAAACTATTGTATATAGATTATGGGATGGTGTACACTATTTCCAGAGGTGAATGAGAAACTATTGTTTATAGATTATGGGATGGTGTACACTATTTCCAGAGGTGAATGAGAAACTATTGTATATAGCTTATGGGATGGTGTACACTATTTCCAGGAGTCAATAAGAAACTCTTGTATATAGCTTATGGGATGGTATTTCCAGAGGTGAATGAGAAACTATTGTATATAGATTATGGGATGGTGTACACTATTTCCAGGGGTGAATGAGAAACTATTGTATATAGATTATGGGATGGTGTACACTATTTCCAGAGGTGAATGAGAAACTATTGTATATAGATTATGGGATGGTGTACAATATTTCCAGGGGTCAATACAAAACTATTTTATCTTGTTCATTATTTAGTTGAAATAAAGGTTTGTTTATAAACATCTCCAAGAGTAATACTGGTGGGTGCATTACTGCGCTTGATTATTGAAAAATAAACATTTTAACATGTGAATACTATAACTATAGCAAACGGGTTCCACTTTTTCACCAAATTAGACATGGAATTACTGCCCTTGATTGTTGAAAAATAGCAAAATTTCAACCATTTTGTAAAATGGACAGCTTTGATTAACATTTGTTCCAGTTGTCACCATAGGTTTGAATGTTTGTTTCAATAAGATCTTACATATTCAAAACTCTTAAACCACTTTACTAGATAATGAGGCGAAACTGTGTGTGTATATGTATAATACCACAACCCACCACCTCCCTTCCCACACCACCAACCACAACCCACCACCTCCCTCCCCTAAGTACTCTCTATATAACATGGATAGCCCGAGTACTGATACCCGGGCCGTGGGTACTGAATACTCTCTTAATTTGCCCTGAATACTGCGTACCAAAATGGGGGGGACACAGAGCCCCATAAATTGTGCGTCAGACACCAAACTTGGATGTCACATGTTCAATGTCACTTGTTGGTTGTAAATAATTCTTTAATACAGATATTGTGTGTGTGTATTCTCAACTGGCTGCAGTAAATCTGGGATGGCATGCACCACTTGAAGCTCTGTATGTATAGCTATAGATGAAGCTCTGTATGTAGCTATAGATGAAGCTCTGTATGTAGCTATAGATGAAGCTCTGTATGTAGCTATAGATGAAGCTCTGTATGTAGCTATAGATGATCTTACAGGAGTGCCTGTTTAATAATGAATTTATTAAACAAGTTGGATAAAATTATAGGATATGAGGCTGCGCCCAGCACACCAAACTGAACGGAAAGGACAGACAATGATTGGGCCTTCATTTGCATATTTATTACATTGTTAATATCAATGAAAAACCCAGACAAGTTCAAAAACCAGCCAGATTAGACTAGTAACATCAGAGTTATGAACCATGTTTTATTTAACAATGCTATTTTCTGCCTTGCGAACAGTCCAGCACCTTCATTTACAATTTGATCTTTACCAAATTTGGCCAGATTGTTAATATCAACGAAAGCTCGGACAACTTAAAAAAACCCAGAGAGTTCAGATTAGTGTCACCAGAGTTATTGCCCTTGTTTTGCTGAGAAAATGCAATATTCTCCTTGGGAACTCTCTAACACCTGCAGTTGTTATTTGATCTTTTGGCCAGATTGTTAATACCAATGAAAACTCAGTAAAAATTGAAAAACAGCCAGATCAGACTAGTAACACTGGAGTTATGGCCATTGTTTTATTTAAAACATTTTTTTTTCTGCCTTGTGAACGCTCTAGCACCTTCATATTGTTTTTGATCTTTATTAATATTTGCTCAGTTGTTTCTTTGTTGATGAAAACACATAACATATAAAATGGGTTTTGACATTGCAACCCTGGGTCATCGCCTAGGGGTAGGGCAGTTAAAGCCCCAGGGCCATAACTTTGAGATCTTCATCCTGTAACCATAAATACACTTACTGGGTATGACGGATGCAACCATCCAGTAAGCATTGGTCCCGGGATCCATCCCGTCCCCTGGGTCAAAACTTAGTAACCCCATCCTATAACCATATATTCATTTACTGGGCATGAATAGACATACAATACAACAATCAGGGTCTGTCCCCACCCCACCCCAGGGGACATTGCACCTGGGTCATAGTATTACATTTCACATTAAATTAACCATGTTATGGCCTGTTAAGCGGATAGAGCGATAATACAGGCTCGCATGGCTTTCCTGTTAAGAAGTTGTGACTTGGCTGGATCGAACCCATGACCTGTGGACGCTGTACCACAATGGGGTGGGAGATGGGTCCAGGGAGATGGGTCCGGGGAGATGGGGTGGGAGGGGATTCATGTCACCAGACATCTTAAGTTAAGTTACTTTGTTTGCTGCCCTAGCAGGGGCGTACCTGGGCATACGCACTGACGCACGTGCATACAGGCTATTATAGAAGCAAACAAATAAAAAAGGCTAAAAATGCGAAAAATGCAATAAAAACTGAAGGTATAGGGGGGTTAGGCACATTTGTGAATCCAAAACTCTATGGTGCGTATACCTAAATTAGCCCCAGGAACGCCCCTGCCTAGTTTTATGTTCTGGCTATCTGGCTAAGTTCATGGTTTAACTTCATTATTCTGTATCTTAATCTTAATCACCATGTAAGTGGATTAGCTGGCATGGATTCAAGTTTCATACTTACTGATAGCTGAGATAACTGATGTAATAATATATGTAGCCATAAATGTTAGTGGTTTCAGAGATTAGGTCCATTTAAATTATTTGATCAGAAATTATTAAGTGGGTGGATGGTCTGGGAGGGGGGTGGGGGGTGGGGGTGTTGTGGGGGGGGGGGGTGAGTGGATGTGGCAGGCTGGGAGGGGGGGGGGGGGGTGGGGAACACTCAGCAATAATTGACAAAGAAATCATACAATTACAAAATTATATGTATTATGTTAGCCTTTTTTCGCTTGATCTTTTAAAGCGACAAACAGCATATTTGATTCTTAACCCATATATATAATGGACTGTTCTTTCCTTGAATTAAGACCATTCCATTTATGTGACACTATAAAGGGTGTTTTAAAGAAATGACTGATGAGCAGCCAGACATTGTAAACCCTGATTAGGGTAGAAACATCAAAGTTCGGACGCTTTTCTCAGCACACTCGCATCTTCAATGATTTACTCACATGCTATTATGTTTCACAAACCCCCGATCCTGCCTACATGTAGGAGGTATTCCGATTGAGCCAGATACACATCACTATGGTGGTATTGTGTGCAGGCAGGGACCCGCTTTTCACATATAAGCAACTTACCGTGGAGTCGGGGAAATACGGACACAGAAAGGGAAGTTCGGACATCGAAAGAGATGATCGGACAAAGGTCCTACTGATTGGATTAAAACGATTTTACACTAAGTATTGATATGGATATGTGTGTTCCATGTGATGTTTTATAACCAGGTTACTGAGTTTAATCAGAGACACATCATCAACCAACAAAGACTTATATTATTTGCATGTATTTTGTTTACTGATATATGATAATTAGAGCTCTATGTATTTTGTTTACTCATATACGATAATTAGAGTAGAGCCCATATACGATAATTAGAGTAGAGCCCATATACGATAATTAGAGTAGAGCTCTAATTATCGTATATGAGTAAACAAAATTAATGTGGTTCTCAATAATTATTGCTCTTATGAACGTTCCTGGTTTATTCGAAATAGTTTATTTGCAGACACGGCATGTTTATACACTCGTAATACTATACAAGATACAATGTGTTAATACGTCTCTGAATTATATGAACAAAGAATTTGCAAGTCTTTATTATTACTTTTGCCTTCGTCTTTGTCTGTTTGTGTGTTTGTTTCTGTATTTTGTGGCTGACTGTCGTCCTTGAATGCTACTTTTCCTGTCCGATCTTTATATCTTCCTTCATAATTCGACTCTCAATAAGTGCTGTGACGGGTAATTGTACGATGAAATAACCAATATGCCGTAATATGAATCACTCTAAATTAGTATGCAGGGCAGGTGAGAAAGGGAAGATAACAGTGTTAAACTTGATTAATAAACTATTTTTATTTCTTCAGTAATTAATGTATTATTACTGGTATATAATGTCTTCAATCAATTGTGCCATTTCTTCATTTCTATTCAATGTGCTCATTTTTTCCTATATTTTATGTATCTAAAATACTATATACACTACGTTTTTCCTATATTTTAGGTATCTAAAATACTATATACACTACGTTTTTCCTATATTTTAGGTATCTAAAATACTATATACACTACGTTTTTCCTATATTTTATGTATCTAAAATACTATATACACTACGTTTTTCCTATATTTTATGTATCTAAAATACTATATACACTACGTTTTTCCTATATTTTAGGTATCTAAAATACTATATACACTACGTTTTTCCTATATTTTATGTATCTAAAATACTATATACACTACGTTTTTCCTATATTTTATTGTATCTAAAAAATACTATATACAATACGTTTTTCCTACTATTTTAGGTATCTAAAATACTATATACACTACGTTTTTCCTATATTTTAGGTATCTAAAATACTATATACACTACGTTTTTCCTATATTTTAGGTATCTAAAATACTATATACACTACGTTTGTTCCTATATTTTAGGTATCTAAAATACTATATACACTACGTTTTTTCCTATATTTTAGGTATCTAAAATACTATACACACTACGTTTTTCCTATATTTTAGGTATCTAAAATACTATACACACTACGTTTTTCCTATATTTTAGGTATCTAAAATACTATACACACTACGTTTTTCCTATATTTTAGGTATCTAAAATACTATATACACTACGTTTTTCCTATATTTTATGTATCTAAAATACTATATACACTACGTTTTTCCTATATTTTATGTATCTAAAATACTATATACACTACGCTTTTCCTATATTTTATGTATCTAAAATACTATATACACTACGTTTTTCCTATATTTTAGGTATCTAAAATACTATATACACTACGTTTTTCCTATATTTTAGGTATCTAAAATACTATATACACTACGTTTTTCCTATATTTTAGGTATCTAAAATACTATATACACTACGTTTTTCCTATATTTTAGGTATCTAAAATACTATATACACTATGTTTTTCCTATATTTTAGGTATCAAAAATACTATATACACCTCATCCTAGGTGTGTCGGCTAGAGAACAACATTAACTTTTTGTTCACACTTTTTTTATACATTTCGCAAGTTTCATATTATTTTTTCATCCCTGATTCTCTTTCTTTCTATTTTATCCTTTTCTAACTTTTCTTTTGTTTCTAACTGAATTCGTTTTGCTTCAATTATTTCAGGAGACGTTAAAATTCTATGTGAAGTACATTTTTTACTTTTTTTGGACGAATCAGAGTTATTGAGTATTTGGGGAGGCAGAAAGACTGTGTCGACGGCTTTATCAAATACAGAAATGCTAAATTTGGTTCAATTTTAGTATTGGTCTATTATACTTACGACAACATTACCATTGCTTTAACTCAACTTGCATTAGTTCACGAGTGGAAAAAACTTCCCAAATTCCCTTCCCGGGACTGCGGCCCGATACGGGAGCCGCTAAATGGTTAACCCTATACCTCCGAAATCAGAACGAGGCTACTTCCTCTTATTCCGCAATTGCTAATTAAGGAGGGGTGGGATTAATGTTGTCATAAGTATAATATACCAATACTAAAATTGAACCAAATTTAGCATATTGGTATATTGATAGCTTACGACAACATTACCATTGCGACTTTAACAAATTTAAAATGGGGTGGAAATAAGTAGCCTGTTATGAAAGGTAGAATGTATCAAGGGAATTTGAACAAACTGAAACAACAAGCAAAGGGGAATGATCAAACCTGCTATAATTGCAAGAAATTAGAGCAGATTAGAACCTGCAGAAACAACTAACTAACACTCACCCATATATAGGGGTCCTGCTTGGTTCACAATACACAAATTTACGGAGACTCCATGACATCTCCCGAAGAGGTGAAAATAACATGGTGAATGTGGCACGTGCAGTCCTATTCACAAGTACATGTAGAAGGAGTCTCTATTACACCCGTAGCCAAGTCGAAGGTATAAATGTCAATTTATGGTACAGTAAACCGTCAGTCTGTCAAGAAGGTCAAGGGCAATTAAGCCCAGCACCATTGAATAATCGACAATATCAAACATATCTATCAGAAGAATATGTTTGTATTAAATCGATTGTTAATAGAAAACCAGTATCAATAAATCCCAATTAGATACTTACATAACAGCTTAAGTTTCATATAATTAACTGTATAGGTAATAAACTATAAACACAAAGTAACATTTAACTGTGTGCGAATAGGTAAAACAAAACAACATGCATATGGGAAAAGTAACCAGCCATAACAGTAACCATAGGTAAGGCTGGTAGATACAAAACATGCATATGTTATAAAGTTTGGTTCAAAACCCCGGACGTTCGTGACTGGTAGACAACCTAGTCATCTAACTGGTCGGGTAGCGAAGCTCCGATGACTGACTGGGCAGCAACCAAAGGACCCAGAGAAGCCAATTCGTTATTGAGCTGGGAACAGTCCCTTAGGTAGAACCTAACAAAGGAGTTGTCCGAATTCCAGTAGCACGCTTTTAAGAATGCGGTCTAAAGGAATTGAATTAGACCATGCTAAGGATGAAGACAGAGCTCTGACTTCATGCGCTGTAGGGTTTGACCCTGGTAGATCGGTCTTTTGCACATTATAGGCCACTTTAATGGTTTCCACAATCCACCTAGAAATGGACGCTAAAGAAATTTCTTTAGTAGCGTGCAAAAAGTGTGGCAGAAAAAGCCTCTTTCTGCCCCGCCGCCATAACTTTGAACGCTCGAGGTAGATTCTTAGAGCCCTAACCGGACAGAGGCAGGCAGAATTGGTATTACCTGAGGGGGGTAGAGCCGGAATAACCAGTGGTAAGCTAGGAACCGAAGGTCATTGGTTCTTGGCCAAAAACCCTGGAAAGAAATGTAGGGTAACTGAAGACCCGTCTGCAGCAAAGGCAATAGATTCTTCAGTCCCCAGTAAGGCATGAATCTCACTCCGTCTACGGCCCGAGGCTAGGGCTAGAAGAAAGGTAGCCTTGAGGGTAAGCTCCTTCCTACCACAGGAAACAAGAGGTTCGAAAGGAGGGCCCGCGATAGTCTTGAGAACCAAAAGAAGATCCCATTTGGGAGCAACATGGGCAACTGCCGGACTCTCTAACTCTATGCTTTTAATAATATTGGAGAGGAGAGGACTATCCGAGAAATTATGCCCCGTAATTTCCTTGAGCGTGATAGAAATAGCGGAGCGATAACCTTTAACCGAAGAAGGGGAAAGAGATTTGTCTTCAAACAAAGAGACGAGGAAGTCTGAGAGTGAAGTCAAAAGAAGGATGGAGTGGATCCAATGACCTTGAGACACACCAATCCGTCCAGAACTTCCACCGATATTCATAGAGGGAATTAGTGGAAGACCTTCTAGAGGTACAGACTCGATGGGCAACCCTTTCAGAAAAACCTGTCGCCTGCAGATGTCGTTTGATAAGAGACAGGCGTGAAGGTTGAATACTTCCGGTCTGGGATGAAGAAGTCGTCATAGGGGTTGACACAAGAGATCTAACCTGGGGGCTAGCTTCAGGGGAGGAGCCACCAGGAGAGATAGCAGAGTTGGAAACCATGGATGGCCCGACCAAAGTGGGGCTATCAAGATGACAAGACAAGCTTCTCGCTGGATCTTCAGAAGTACCCGGGACAGCAAAGGAGGTGGAGGGAATGCATAGGCGAACAGGTCCCGCCACGGTATAGCAAGGGCGTCCACTGCCCATGCCAACGGGTCTGGTACTGGGGAGACGAAAATCGGAAGTTGGTTGTTCAACCGGGTTGCGAACAGGTCCACATGCGGGGTGTCCCAAAGACGAAAGACTTAGGACAACGTTGGAGAGTGCAGTCTCCACTCCGTCTGAATGACCTGATTCCTCCGGGATAGGGAATCCGCCAAGACATTCAGTTTCCCTGGGATAAACCGTGCTTTCAGGAAGATTCCTTCTTGGAAACACCACTGGAGGATTTCTGTTGCTAAATCTGAGAGCTTCCTGGAATGAGATCCCCCTTCCTTGTTGAGGTACGCCGCAACTGTAGTGTTGTCTGTGGCCAACAAGACCGAATGGCTTTGTATCTCTTTTAAGAAAGCCTGAAGCGCCAAAAAGACTGCCTTTAGTTCCAAAAGATTGATATGGGAGGTCTTTTCGGAGAGGGTCCAGAAACCCGAGGCCTGAAGCTCTCCCAAATGGGCCCATCAAAATATCTGGAGGTAGTTCTGCAACCCCATTCTCATCGGCTGTAGCAATTATTTCCACCTGACCACTTTGTATAAGTGTAAGAAGATGTGCCGGATCTTCTAAATTATATGTCAAACGTCCTTCGTCAAGGTTATGTTCTGTCCTGTCAATAGTTTGTATAGCTGTCTCGTCCAGTGTTTCATCGTCAGTCACTGTATAGATTGGGTTGGACAGTCTGTTAACAGGTGTATCGTCAATGTTGGATTCATGTCGGGCAGGTGTTATAACGCCGGTTCTGTCCTCTATTGGTGATGTACACGTGCTAGTAGGTCTATTGACACTACATAGCTGTCTGTCGGTTGGTTCTGATGGGGCGAAAACGGACTCGGAAATGGAGCTATTGAACGGATATATATCACAAGCGGAAAATCCAGACTGTATATTTTTGACAGAAACACTTTCTTCCCACGCCTGTTTAAACAGGTGTGGGAATGTCCACTTGTTCACAGAATTTACTGGACAAGCAGAGAGATACTCTGAGCAGAACTTGTTGTATGCTTTATTGAATGGACCAAATACACACTTGTCCAGAGGCTGCAATGCGTGTGTTGTATGAGGAGGTAAGGACATTATATGTATTTGTTCTCGTTCTGCTAGTTCAAGGAGGCCAAATGATTCGTGGGAGCTATGCCCATCGAGTATTAACAGTTGCGGGCGTTCTGGACCACAATTTTTAATAAAGACATTTTCAAACCAGGACTCCCCTAATATATCGGTCATCCAAGCCTTTTCTTGGAAAGACCAATAAGTGCCTAGGGGTGCAGAGGCAACATTATAAGCATTTAGGCACTTTTTGGTCTTTCCTTTCACTACCAACATAGGCGGCATTTTTTGCCCAGCAGCATTTACACACGCCATAATCGTTATGTTGGTCCTGTCATTACTTGTACGACCTACAACATTTCGTGTGCCCTTCTTGGCAATGACTCGGACAGGGTCGTGACTCAGCTGCTTTCCCGTCTCGTCACAATTCCAAATCAAGTTTGGTTTATTTACAATGTTCAATTTTGTAACTAAGTCCCCCAAATCAAGAAAGTACTTGGCAACAACTTCTCGGTTTGTCATGCTCGCTCGAGCTGTTCCGAGTTTTTCTGGCTTTCGAGTGGTTAGCTCGGGATGCCTCCTGTACAGGCCCTCTAACCAGCCTAAGGTGGGCGTTCCGCTCTTAAAGCCTGTAATGCTTAAGGCTTTGCAAACCTTTCCCGTCTTCGATAGCAGCTGCCTCCTGAAGAAAAAAATGCATATGATTAAGATAGATCTGCACCCCCTTCTTTTATGGATGCATAACTCACGTAAAACCTGTCATGACTCAAGTAATCTATCGCCGTTATAAGATGATCCTACGACAATGAAGGAATACGTATCTGCATGAAAATCAAGTCAGTTAAACGGAAATGTAAATTGGTACAGGAAAGCACTGTAAGAAACAATAGATCAATTATCATTTATTGGTAATAAATAAAACAACTTATACAGAGCTCTGTATTGAACACCCCGTTTTGTTGCAAAAGATTGGTGTAGGCTACATATTGCGCATTTTCATTTTTAAATACTGTACTGTACTGTACTCTATCCTATTCACCTGGAAACGCCAATCCCTTTCTCGGCTGCCAAGGTAGCCATATTGACGATCTTCGTCTCCACCATCGAAGGCAGCACTGGCTTCCGTCCAGATGAAGCCCGAATCTATCTTTCCAGATACCCTGTCGGCAAGAGTAGACCGTGGCACATTAAATGTCTCCGCTGCCTTCCTTATAGACATCGTCCCATTCTTGATTGCAGTCACAGCGTCTACAATCTTGTTTTTGTCATAGTTGTAGTAAGTTCTTTCGCCTTTATAATTTCGGGGCATCCTTTAATTGGAAAATAATTAACTAGAATAAACAAGCATGCAGTGTCCGATCTTAAATTTTCTGAATTTTATTTGTAGGGAAATACGGACACTTTTTTTCCTGCTAAATTTGAAGTAAAAACACATAAAATCATATACTGTGTCCATGTCTTTGTTAAGTTTAATGATTATTTTAAATAACAGACATGATTTAGTATTATATACAACGTGTAAAAAACAAATACGCACAAAAAGAATATACTCACTTTCAGAATTTCAAATTTCGCGGCACTTTGAGATCAGATGAAAATACGTAAAGGTGGAAAGTAACGCGCCAAAACCGATTATTGCGTCATCGACTCACTGACGCATTTCCTGTTCAGTGATGCGTACGCAGTTGGTGAAATATTCTAAAATTAGACCGGGATATACCCACAAAAGACAACACGAAGGAAAGGGGAATATCTTTATTCATATGAGGGTGAACAAGTTTTCGTCCGAACTTACCTGTCCGTCCGAACTTCAATGTTTTTACCCTAGCCTGCGAGTTACTCTTACGCGCAGGCTGATCAGGGTTTACAGTGGGCTCAAAATGCTATTATAGTCATGCTTAGCGGGTTAAGGGTTAAAAGTATAGCAGCATCAAATTAAAATTGACATTAAAGGGACACATGGCAATCTTGAAGTGTTTATCAAAACTTGAAATTAGGGTCTCGATTTATTTATCCAGTATCATTTTTACTTTAAACTTGCTTGCATATAATTAAAAAAAATTGAGTTTTTAATCTTATTTTACCATTAAACAAATTGAAGTACAAAAAATAACGTTTGATATTCGGTGTTCCCCTTTAAAGATGCTGTATCTCCATTACCAGCGTCTGATTTAATTTATATCCATGTCGCATTTATCTTAAAGGGACACACGGCAATCTTGATTTTTTAAAAACTCACGGCGTCCCGTAAGTTTTTCTCTTAACTTGCGTTTGTTCAATCATTAATATTAATTATTAGAAAAGTTCAAAACAAATTGTTTTTACATATTACTAACTTTTTATAATATTGCACAATTAATATATTTAAAAATTTGATAAAATAGTAAAGAAAATTGAAATCTCAATTTTTTTATTTAATTATATGCAAGCAGTTTTAAAGTCAAAATGACGCAGAATAACTAAATCGAGGAGCAAATTATAGTGTTTAAACCGTCCAGACTCTATTGTGCCCATCGCGGCAGGGCTACCTTGTCGTGTTCGTTGGCGGAGGGACGTAAAACCTTAGAAGTACACACACACACACTTATAGTGTTTAAATGAAACTCAAGATTGCCATGTGTCCCTTTAAGTTCTACTGCACTGATCTTCTTTTGAGTTTTTCAGTAGGTCAAAGGTCAAGGTCAATTTGAAATAAAATTTGATGTTGAAACAGTTTAAATTTATATTATTACAAAATCTGATAGGGATGTTGTTTATGTAGACATTGTGTGATTTCTTCAGGGACTCCATGGAAAGTGTGGATGAGGTCGTTCCTGATACCTACCTTCAGAGACTCCATGGAAAGTGTGGATGGGGTCGTTCCTGATACCTCCAGCGTCCGTGGCCGAGTGGTTAAAGTCTCTGACTTGAAATCACTTGCCAATCACCACTGTAAGTTCGATCCCTCAGGGGCCTAGTAATCTATGTGAGGAAGCTATCCAGCTGGCTTGCGGAACATCAGTGCACGAAAATTGCCCGGATGGGCATCTGGAGTCTGGAGTGGAAGCTGGAAAGTCGCCATATGACCTTAGCTGTTGGTGCGACTATAAAATCCAGTTAAATTCAATATTAGCCTGGAAATAAACCATGGTCAATATAATTAGTTTGATGAAGGGGCACATGCTTACACATACTGAACCAACAGGGCTGCCAAAACATTTTAACACAAAAATCCTCAGATTTTTGAAATTTAAGATTTAAAGCACAAAGAACATTTTTAAATTGAAAATATGAGCACGCGACTTCATCTTCTTTTCTTTTTTAAGTGCAAATTTAAATGATTTATGCATTTAATACTTCTTGCATTGTTTGATAGTTATAGAAAGTAATAGATTAGCATACTTCAACATGCACACAAGCAGTTTGTTTTAGTGAGGACTTTGTAATTAGATTAGAAAGACCTCACAGGTTTAATTTATACCACAGTTTTTGTTTTCATGAAAGTGCACATAATATTCTTCACAGATGTGTGCTAAATGCAAATACAAAGTCGTCCTAACTCTTTAAAGAAACTAAACCGCCAAATAATTGGAAAATTACACTACAAAACCGTTTATCAAAACTCTGTCCAGGTGCTCAGGTCATATAATAATGTATATGCGTCGATTAGAAGTATAGGTTTTATTCAAGGGTTCTTAAAATATCCGTGATTGAATATGTGTAAAATGAATTATGAGTTGGTAACTCTTAATTCGACGCTCCAGTTTTGGGTTTTGGTCTGGCTGGTTATAGCCGTTTACATTGTGTCTATAGAGTTAGGATTCTCAAAAAATGTAAGTTATCTATATATACCTCGTTGTCAGTAGGTTTTAAAACCATGTATATCTGTTGTAAAATTTGCCGTTGATTGCTGGGATAGCTACTTTAACAAATTATGATTATCGTACACGGTGGCAGCTGCTATGCAGTAGGGGAGCAGCCGTGATATTTTCCTACATCTTTCAAATATCGCAACCACGCTTGACAACGAAAAGTAGTACGTCAACTTTCGGCAACGTCAAAAAAAAAAAAAAATCCGCCATTTTGAATTTTTTAAAACGCATAATTTGGAAAATTGTGACAATTTTTGATCATGAAATTTCATTTCCCCTTTAGGTTTCGTGATTTTCGTCTGTACCGACTTTTTTTTTAGAAGCTCTACTGCGTGATAAATTCAGACCCGCCTTGTAAAATGTCGAAGCGAGGGGCGATAACTCTAAAAGATGCCATCTTTAGAATACGATTAAAATGACAACAACCGTGTGTTTTTTGTTAAATAAAGTACGAGGAGATACTTGAATTGTTGTTTTAGCTCACACATTACATGAATTTTGCTGCATATCACGAAAAGCATGTTATTTCTTTATCAAAAGTACACGGAAATACGAATTGTTTGATTTAACTGTAATTTTGACTCGACTGACCTCGCAAGAACTGCAGGCGCGTATTCGATGGAGCGGGTAGTATTGGGCACCCTCTCATATGTGGAAAGTTTACGTAACAATCGCTACTGTTCAAGATGGGAGTTGGGATGGAGAGAAGGAGGGGGAGGGCATCTGAACTGAGATTTAAAAGGATGCGCCCCATCCCCATCCCACCCCAACTAAAATCATGAAAGCTCTTCCAAGCATACAGTACATTCTTAAACATATTCAGATAATATATTTGTTGCTGTGTTTTTGACTAGACTGTCCAGTGTCTAATTGTCATCCGCAACTTGGCGCAGTCAGTAGCGCAGCGGATTTGTAACCGGAGGTGGTGCCACTGAGTTTTGTCGGTGTGTTCTTGGGCAAGACACATTCCCTTAGCCTCATCCGTCGGATGGGGACGTAAACAGGGTGGTCCCGCTTATAGGTCTATCATCCGAGCATGTTAAAGAACCATAGGAATCTGTTCGATAATAAGGGTAGTGCACGGTTCCCGGATTCCTATGTATCCTTCCCCTCTCTCTAAGGCGGCTCTAAATAACCTGTACTGTGTTGATGAGCCGTTAAATATTCAATTCAATTCATCCGCAACTGCACTCAGCACTGTCATATGTACTATAGCTGTCCCATGCTAGTATCATGAATCAACCGTGGAATATATCACCCACACATAAAAGGGTTTGAGGGCCCCATCTTACTTGTATTAGTTTAAATATAGACCATTTGTCGGTTGAAACCTAAGATGAATGTTTTATCAGACAGAAACACTGTCGTAATACTTATACTGATAGCATCGAATGAAAGTAAAGAAGGCCATTTCTTTTACTTTATATTTTTAAAGTTGAATTGTGTTTTATGTCATTATAGCACATTTTAGGCCATATTTCCTGGGTAGAACCAGTACTGTGTACTTACTGCTATCTGTAAGAATCGACACTTTCTCACCTACAAGTTGAGCTCCCAGTGGGAATTGAACCCGCAGCGGTGAGAGGTGAAGATGAGAATGTATACAAATATAAAATGCCAACCGAACATCTCAACTCAATATGTCCATGGGACTTGAATGAACGCACTGAAAACAATCCGTGGAAAATTGTACTATGCAAGAATATATATTCATAAATAAATTTTATTTTGATGCAAAATCGATATGCTCCTCTAGACATCATAGATAAAGATCATGTAAAGTTTCGAAAAGATTGGTTAAAAACTGTGGAAGGATATAGACGCACAGATAACTAACACCATATGCCGCCTCACCTTTCAATGGTAAACAATAAACATTTAAGGTACATATTAAGGCCTTAAATATTATCTTTCATGACTAAGTAAAAAATATGTAACAAGTCAGATATCAAAATGAATTATTTATTTGATTTAAAACATTTTATTTCAAATATTTACATCAAAACATCCCAAATATAAAGGGTATTACATAAAAAATTAAATTGCATCATACAATAATTGTTTTTATTTATTAAAGGGACACACAGCATTTATCAAGTTTTTATCAAGCATTAAAAGGTAATTTATTTTCACTTTACACCCGCTTGCATATATTTAAATTATAAGTTATAACATTTTGGAGTTTAAAAAAAAGAAGATTGCTGCATGTCCCTTTAATATGTAATTGTTTATATGGTGCAAGCCAATTTGAACATATGTGGGGTTATATATATATACATGTATCTGTTTGTTATTTTTTTGGTGAGGAAGACCACTCACTTTTCTTCTGGGTATAACCGGTAATATACACCTCCTGCCATCTGTTATTCCACAAACTTTTATATAATCCAATAAAATTCAGAAAACATTTTAATCCAATAAATAAATTGGGCACGGCCGGTCAGATTAACAGAAACACATTTATATTTTCATATTAGCCCTTATTTTGAGCCACTCCAATGAACTATCCAGTTAATGTCGCCAACGATCCACCTTGTGTCTACAGTCGGATATGCATGTTGATATGATATTGTGCTGGCTGAACTGGTGATCCTCTTACTAGACATATTTTTCTTGAAGTTGATGCTAGTACTGTCCGTATGAGGTATTGCTGATTCATGATTCATAAAAAAAAAAAAATATTGTACACCATCTTGTTATTATATACTATTCTTGTTCGTTTAAGTATTTCTGATTCTGTTGTTAATGTTGTAAAAAGTTATATGTGACTACTTGTTTCAATAAAATCCTCCCATATATATTGGGACATCACTAACTATTTTCAGCTAGCTCCCAGCATCTCAGGACTCCAGGCTCTGAAAATAAAAATGACATACATGATATTTTGTTTCAACTTAAATAGGTTACAAGTTGTAGAACTGAAATATGTAAATGAATAGTGATTATAGAACTTTTTTTACATGTACAATAAATTAAAAATAATCGTTTTCTGCTAAATCAACACATTTATTACCGGTATACCTTATTTAGAGCCGCCCCAAATGACACATAGGAATTCGAGAACCTGTCTTACTCTTACTAATGTATATATTAATAATTTCTATGGTTGTTTATCGTGCTTGGAGGATAGACTCCCCAGTTTCAATCCCAATCAAACAAAAGAGGCTGAGGAACAAACAAGACTGAGGGAAGATGTATTGCCCGAAACCATAGACGAAACTCAGTGGTGCATGTGTGACTTGAACCGGAAGCTCCAGATTGCTATCATCCACCATGCTATTGCTGGGCCATGCCAGCACATTATGTTAAGTCGGGGTCTTGGTTAAGTTTAATAATTTAGATGTAATACAGGGACCTTTTTATTTTGTTTGTTTAAATTTACATATATATGTACTAAGCACAATATGACCTATTTATGTGTCGATGTGCTGTAAAACACCATTTTTATTTTTAGTATAAAAAGTCTGAGACTAAGTGCAGGCACAGACCTAATAACAAATTATTAATATGTCTGTGGTGCAGGACTGGTGCACAATGCCACATATTTTGCAAAGAACAAACATTGATAAATTCATAGATTTTTTGAAGCTGCGCTTACCTACATACTGGCTAATAGTAATACAAGGCTCTTGATGTAGTTATACTGTGACTGGGAAATTTGACTTGAATCTGGCTATGGTAATACTGCACACTGCCTCTAGCTAACTTAGTCTTAGCAGACCTGAAAAAAACAAGTGATATATGATATTGTTTCATTTGTTTTTAATATTAATAACTCTGTCCAACTTTCTCAATGCTAACAATGTCAGCATTCCATAACATTTTACTTAAAACACAACTGGAATTGAAAGTGGTGCTTTCCAGAAGATGATACTGTCCAAAATGTAAGTCACAGGTGGCATTCATGAACAAATAGTAGATTTTCAAGGCTTACATTTTCATCAATTATTCATCACTCATGTGTTCTAAAAAATTATCAGAATTAAGTTAATATATATCAACCACCACCGTTTTACATGTTTCAACGTTAAACACTTGTCATACAGAAATTAAAAGTGTATTTACTTACAAAGGCTACAGTGCAGACAATGCCATGACCCATTTCAGGCATTTGCTGGTGTGTTCCACTTTTCAATTTTAATTCTCTACATTGTCTACTGTAATAGATCTATTTGTTTGTATTTTGTAAATTACGCACTCATGCAAAACTTGGAATTGTATACGATCGTGATTGTAACACTGTTTTAATTCTACTTCTGTGCAAATAAATTGAAATAATCCATCGGTCACCGTCAATCGGGCCGTATGTGTAATGTAAACGATCTATCTGTGTATGTACACGGATCAGCATTATTTGACCTTTGAATGTGTGTGAGCTATTTTTAGCACATTCCTTAGCTATTTATAAACGTTCAGTTCAATTCACAATATTTAGTTTCTGTGACTGTGTATTGACCATATGATGTTAATTTGTTCAGGGAGAAGTGGGTTTGTGGCCTTTCGACTGACTGGCCCTGGGCTGGGTGTTTTTCTGTGTCGCCGCCATTTTGAATAGCCTCTGAAAGAGTGAAATGCAGGTACCAACTTTCAAAACGGGCACGCAAAATGTATATTCACGAAAAAATAAGAAATTTTCAAAAAAGGTAGATCAGGTAATGATCTTCGACTCCTGTCAATTTCAACAATATTTAAGAATATACAATTTTTGTACCCGTTTTGAAACATTGGCAATTTCGAAGAAAACAAAAACTAGTTTTTTTCGATCTTCGCATTTGTACCGCGATTTCCGACTATGATATCTCAATAAAACCTGTCAACACGATTGTTTTATAAAACTCCGACATAATAACTGACTTCTGATATGATTTGTTTTCTTTGCCATCTAGTATAAGCTTTAAACTAGTGTTTCTAAACAGAGTACTATAAAATCCGCGCATCTGCACGTGCTTGCAAAATGGGAACTACGTTGCCTCCAACCCCAATTATTTATGTTTGAGTTATGCGGTTCAGGCACGTGAAATGACTTGTCTGCTCCTGTACTGATGGTGATACCACATAGAAGGAGTCGTTCTGCCGTACATGGTGGCAGCTGCTATGGTGATACCACATAGAAGGAGTCGTTCTGCCGTACATGGTGGCAGCTGCTATGGTGATACCACATAGAAGGAGTCGTTCTGCCGTACATGGTGGCAGCTGCTATGGTGATACCACATAGAAGGAGTCGTTCTGCCGTACATGGTGGCAGCTGCTATGGTGATACCACATAGAAGGAGTCGTTCTGCCGTACATGGTGGCAGCTGCTATGGTGATACCACATAGAAGGAGTCGTTCTGCCGTACACGGTGGCAGCTGCTATGGTGATACCTCATAGAAGGAGTCGTTCTGCCGTACACGGTGGCAGCTGCTATGGTGATACCACATAGAAGGAGTCGTTCTGCCGTACATGGTGGCAGCTGCTATGGTGATACCACATAGAAGGAGTCGTTCTGCCGTACATGGTGGCAGCTGCTATGGTGATACCACATAGAAGGAGTTGTTCTGCCGTACATGGTGGCAGCTGCTATGGTGATACCACATAGAAGGAGTCGTTCTGCCGTACATGGTGGCAGCTGCTATGGTGATACCACATAGAAGGAGTCGTTCTGCCGTACACGGTGGCAGCTGCTATGGTGATACCACAAAGAAGGAGTCGTTCTGCCGTACATGGTGGCAGCTGCTATGGTGATACCACATAGAAGGAGTCGTTCTGCCGTACATGGTGGCAGCTGCTATGGTGATACCACATAGAAGGAGTCGTTCTGCCGTACATGGTGGCAGCTGCTATGGTGATACCACATAGAAGGAGTCGTTCTGCCGTACACGGTGGCAGCTGCTATGGTGATACCACAAAGAAGGAGTCGTTCTGCCGTACATGGTGGCAGCTGCTATGGTGATACCACATAGAAGGAGTCGTTCTGCCGTACATGGTGGCAGCTGCTATGTGATACCACATAGAAGGAGTCGTTCTGCCGTACATGGTGGCAGCTGCTATGGTGATACCACATAGAAGGAGTCGTTCTGTCGTACACGGTGGCAGCTGCTATGGTGATACCACTTAGAAGGAGTCGTTCTATCATACACGGTGGCAGCTGCTGTGGTGATACCAGAAGGAGTCACATTCTAAGATCCTCAGACTTGCTATTTGAATTACACATGTTGTTAGGTGTAAATTGTATATTCATCCAGTGCATTATACACTGATGCTCCCCATTGATTTAGTACTACTTGTAAACACTCTGCTTTGCATCTTTGACGAGGGAGTGTAACAGAACCAATGCAGAACATATCTGATAAAAATCTGTGAAAATATAGCTGTTAAATCATGAATAATTTAAAATAAACACAGATTTGATGTAAAAATCCAGAGAATATACACTTAAATCTGGAGATCTGGAGAGCAAATGAAAAATCTTGAGAATCTGGATTTTATCCGGAGATTTGGCAGGCCTGAACCAATCAGTTCAATGTTTTGATGTTTTATGAGAAATGTTATAATATATTCATCTCAGATGCTGCAATTTATATTTCCAAGGAGATGCTGTTTGTTGCATTCCTCTAGGTTGTTATCTTAAAGGAATACAAGGCAAGGTTGAAGAGTTTATCATGATTGAAACTTAGAGTCTCTATTTAATTTAATTAGTCTTTAAACCTGCTTGCATATATTAACCTGCTTGCATATATGAGGGCTGGCGTGGCGTGGCGCAGTCGGTAGTGCGGCGGATTTGTAACCGGAGGCCCCGGCTTCAATCCTCCGTGGTGCCACTGAGTTCCGTCGGTGTGTTCTTGGGCAAGACACTTTCCCTTAGCCCCGTCCGTCGGATGGGGACGTAAACTGGGCGGTCCTGTGTATCGGTCTATCCTCCGAGCACGTTAAAGAACCATAGGAATCTATTCGATAATAAGAGTAGGGCACCAGGTTCCCGGATTCCTATGTATCATTCCCCTCTCTCTGGGGCGGCTCTAAATGACCTATACTGTGTTGATGAGCCGTTTAACAACATTCAATTCAATTGCTTGCATATATAATTAAATAAAATCTTGAGTTTTGTTTGTTTCGTCTTATTCTACTATAGGTTTAAATATATTATTGGTGCAATATAATCAACAGTTAATAATATGCAAAAACAATTTGCTTTATACTATTCTTACAGTTAATATTAATGACTGAACACAGTTATGCAAGATATGTAAAAAAACAACAGGACGTTGTTTTTAAAGAAGAAAGGTTCCTGTGTGTCCCTTTTAGTAATGATTTGCGCAATCCATTTGTCATATGAATCTCTCAATGATTTCTCTCCCTTATTTTCATTACAAACAAATAGAAATTCCCTCCACAATCGATTATGAAATTTTAGAATGTTTGGTTGTATATTGATCAACTTCATACTTGAACTGAAATATGGCAGTCTGTTTCCTTGAACGTAGTGGGTGGGTGTCCAGGTTAGAGTGGGGTTTTATTTTAAGAAATATGGTATTAGGTTGTTATATTTTTTTTATACAAAATGTTTTGTGATGTTACCATATGAGGCATTTTTGTTTTTGTTTGTTTGTTTGTTTGTTTGAATGGTGTTTTATGTCATTTTTAGCACATTTTAGGCCATATATGACAGTCGATTTTTTTTGTGGCAGAGGCAGACCACCCTATTTTTTCTGTTTATAATCGGTACTGTTTATCTCCCACCATCCGTAAGAATCGACAATTTCTCACAAGTTGAGCATCCCAGTGGATTCGAACCCACACATGAAGCCGAGAGACATGCCAATAAAATTGGTGTAACTGTGTTAGAAATGTGTGTGCTTTGGGTTTTGTCTTTTATAGTCGAGCTGATATAATAAAGAGAAATAACAATTTGTACTTAAATTGGCTTTATAAATGCAGTATAACCCTACTGTTGGCAGTCTGCCAAAGGAAAATGTTTCATGTTCTGAAGTTATGTCATAATTTATGCAAATTTTCAATTTTCAGGCCAATTTACGCATTTCCAGGGTATGGGATGAGATTGTAATAATAAATCCTAGCCAATGGATATTGACTGTAGTGTGCATAATCCAGGATCCAGTTCTAACCAGATCTATTGTAAGTGAAATCAGTCCTTTTGTCTTTATAGTCGAGCTCACGTTAAAGAGATATAACAATTTGTACTTAAATTGGCTTTACATATGCAGTATAACTGTAGTGTGTATGACTTAGTGTGCATAATCCAGTATCCAGTTCTAACCAGATTTATCACATACTTCCGTATAAATAGGTGTTTTTTGAATATACTGTAATGTAAGTGAAATCAATCCTCCAGCTATCAATAACATTTGGCAAGTAAAGAATTATAATCTATTTAAAAAAAAAATATAGTCATAAAAAAAAAAGTAACTTATATTACTAGATCTGTGAAACACTTTCAGTTTAATGTGCCTTTAATATCATGTTCTATTTTGAAGTCATCTGAAATGTGTTACTTTTTCACCCACAAAAACAGCTAGGCATTTATAAATAAGACAGTTGTCTGTACATGTATGTTTAAGTGGCGTATACATGTGACTACCGTATTTCCCCTAATAGTGGCATCTCGATCACCTAATAGAAGCGCCCCCAGCTTTTTTTAGAATCTTACCTTCACAGAAAATCCAAAAATTCTTCAGAATTCGATACATTTTCGATCATTTCTAAAATCAAAATTTGATTTTGGATTTAGTGTGAAATGACAATTTTGAGGCTCAGTTTGGGATATACAACTGGCAAGAACTGCTTTTTGTATAATAAAAGGAAAAAATACTATATTACGATACGTTGAATCGGATTGTTGAATCTAGGCCTGCCAAATCTCCGGATAAAATCTGGATTTTCCGGATTTTTCAGTTGCTCTCCGGATCTCCGGATTTAAGTGTACAATCTCCGGATTTTCCATAAAAACGAAATGTTCATGATTTTACAGCTATACTTGCACAGTTTTATCAGTTATTTCCCGAATTGGTCCTGTTACGCTCCCCAGTCAGAGGAATATATACAAGTGTCGAATCAGTGGGGGTCATCCGTATTATGTGCAATTAACACATAAGGACATAGATTAGTTCCTTCATTGGCATAATGACATGCCTAATGCATCAATATCTGTGATTTCTTTAATTGGCCAACCTAACTGAAATAGCAAGTGTGAAGAACTAGCAACTCCTGCTGCTGCTGTGTATGATGATTATAATTTGTAGAGTTGACTTTGTATTTGCATTTAGCACGCATCTGTGTAGAAAAGTAAATGCACTTTCATAAAAAAAACTGTTGGGGTAGAAACTAAATCAAATCATTCTAATCGAATTATTACGCTTATTTATTATTTTTTATAACTATCAAACAATGCATAAACTTGTATTAATTGCATAAATAATTTCAATTTGCGCTTTAAAAAAACAGTGTGGAAATGAAGTTGCGCTCTCCAAATTTCCATATAAAATGTTCTTTGCGCGTTTTAAATAACAAATTTTAAAAATATCAGGATTTTTTGATAAAAAAAGTTTTGGCAGGACTAAATAAAAAAAAAAATATAAATTGTAGATATAGTTTTTTTTTAGTTTTTTTGTTCTCAGTGTACCAGTGTACCAGTAATGTCATCTTGAAGGCAATCCTTCAATTTTACTAATGAAGATAAACTGCTCCTTCTAATCTCTGGGCTCAGTCAGGCAGACAACCAATCAATTGTATTGAGAATAATAAATTCTAGCCAATCAGATTACACAGACTGGAGTGTGTGCATGCAGGCACTCAGATTAACCCAGTATCCAGTTCTAACCAGTTTTAGGGTAACAGTGCAGTGTACTTATTGACAAGTTGAATTATAATATTTCAGGAAAGATAAAGGGCGGTCAATAGTCCACTGTAACGTCACCATTAGTCATTAGTAACTTGGATTTTGGACAAGAAAGAGGTGGGTCGTCTTTATTTTTGTACTTTTGTGTTAAAATCATTTTATTTTACTAGCTAATAGGCCATAGGCCAGACAAAGAAGTATATATTTGCGTTCCCCCACTGTCGCAGGTCTTATAAAAAGAAAAACACTAGGTAGATATTTGGTTTTCTATAAATTTAGTATACCTCTACAGTACACATTTAAATGTGTTTTTTATTTATTCTGAGAAAAAAAGAAGCTAATGAATGTGGATATAAATGATAAATTTGTTGAAGTAAGAGTTACACCATATATCCAATCAGTACCCTGTTTATTACGTCTCCGATTTAAGGTTCTAATTTATTAACCCTACTGTAAACCATCAAATATCGCAAGAGTAGTAACTGTTTTGTTTACATTTAATTGGACCTTTTAGAAAGCCGAAGATGCAAAAAAAATACTAGATTCACTAGCCTTGATATTAAATAACCAATTTGGTTTAGATTTCCTTTATATATGCCTTCTCAATCCCAGCTGATTTGTTTCGAAAATCAATATGCAAATTGAACCTTTGACTGAAATACCAGATATCATAACTAACATGTCAATGAATAGATTATTTACACAGATAGTGTTTACTGGAATCTGCCAGATAAATAGTTATTGATTTTGTAGAGAGAGAATAATATTTAGTCTTGTACTGGCAGTGGAGAAAATGCGTTAAAAGAAAAGATAGATTTCTTGTGTTTTGTCTATGTATATTGCACCAACATACGGGAAATGAATTAAGAACATGAAATAGTATCCATTGACCCAGGTCTAGCTGCACATTTCGCTGGCAGCTTCAAAAGAATGATTTATTTATATTTGTTTTCCTCAGAAATTGTCTAGAAACGTTAACATATAGCTATATTTTTGTTACATACAGAAATTCTGTTTTCAGACAATATATAGATTGATAATACTGAACAAAGAACCTGATTCAAATAAAGTACCGTAATAGAGTTACATTCAAATAAAGTACCGTAATAGAGTTAGTAACTCTTCCTTCTTAACAGCGACACATTCAAACAATTCCTTCTTACAGCAATGCATTCAAACAAGACCCTCTTAACAGTGACAAAAAATGTCCTCTTACAGTGACACATCCAAGCAAGACCCTCTTAACAGCGACATATTCAAACAATTCCCTCTTACAGCGAAGCATTATTCAAACATTTCCCTCTTACAGCGAAGCATTCAATCAACTCCCTCCTAACAGCGACACATTCAAACAACTCCCTCCTAACAGCGACACATTCAAACAACTCCCTCCTAACAGCGACACATTCAAACAATTCCCGCTTAACACCAACACATTCAAACAACAGCGACGCATTCAAACAAGGTCCTCTTAACAGCGACACTGTCAAACAAGACCCTCTTAACAGCGACACATTCAAACAAGACCCTCTTAACAGCGACATATTCAAACAATTCCCTCTTAACAGTGACATATACTCAAACAATTCCCTCTTAACAGTGATGCATTCAAACAAGGACTTGTTAACAGTGACACATTCAAACAATTCCCTCTTAACAGCAACATATTCAAACAATTCCCTCTTAACAGCGACACATTCTCGAATGAGGCCCTCTTAACAACAACACATTCAAACAATTCCCTTTTAACAGTGGCACATTCAAACTATTTCCTCTCAGCAACGACACATTCAAACAAGGCTCTGTTAACGGCGACATATTCAACAATTCCCTCTTAACAGCGACACATTCTCAAATGAAGCCCTCTCAACCCCAACACATTCAAACAGTTTCCTCTTAACAGTGGCACATTCAAACTATTTCCTCTCAGCAACGACACATTCAAACAAGGCTCTGTTAACGGCGACATGTTCAACAATTCCCTCTTAACAGCGACACATTCTCAAATGAGGCCCTCTTAACCCCAACACATTCAAACAATTTCCTCTTAACAGTGGCACATTCATACTATTTCCTCTCAGCAACGACACATTCAAACAAGGCTCTGTTAACGGCGACATGTTCAACAATTCCCTCTTAACAGCGACACATTCTCAAATGAGGCCCTCTTAACCCCAACACATTTAAACTATTTCCTCTCAGCAACGACACATTCAAACAAGGCTCTGTTAACAGCAACATATTCAACAATTCCCTCTTAACAGCGACACATTCTCAAATGAGGCCCTCTTAACCCCAACACATTCAAACAATTTCCTCTTAACAGAGATGCATTCAAACTATTTCCTCTCAGCAACGACACATTCAAACAAGGCTCTGTTAACAGCAACATATTCAACAATTCCCTCTTAACAGCGACACATTCTCAAATGAGGCCCTCTTAACCCCAACACATTCAAACAATTTCCTCTTAACAGCGATGCATTCAAACAAGGCTGTGTTAACACCGACTCTCAAACAAGACCTTCTTAACAATGAGCCATTCAAAAAAAGGTTCTCTTGAAAAAGAGTGATTCAAACAATGTCTTCCTGGAGACACATGCAATCTTGACTAATAGATGAATGGTCACCCTTTTTGTAGTATTATCAATTAACAAATTTAAAGAGGCACTACCTATATATACGCGATTTTTAATGTAAAATATTAAATACTCAATATTACTGCATTTATATGTATGCAAAGCTATTTTATGAGTATTCTAAGAAGCAACAAGGTTCGTATTCCAGTTCTGTAAATTATTAATTATGATCAAAACAATATCTTGAATAAAATGCTGCCCAGCCGTTTATTCCTGCCGGAGAACTACGATTTTTTACGATTTTATCGGACATGCGCAGTGCCATTCAGTTGAAAGAAAACAAACTACTCGGGGCAGTTCCGATAGTAAATGAATCGATCGGAACTCGTCGCCAATCTGACGAGGCAGTTCCGATTGTAAACGAATAAGATCGGAAAATCTCCATTTTCGGCTTGTCTAAAACAATTACGAATACAATTTCAAAAATCCGATCCTTTCTATCCTGTTTTCCCCCAGCAAAACGCATATTACATGGGTGAAATTATTGCCGTTTACCTTTTTCATAGTCCTCTTTACAATTAAGTAAAGTTTATATCAATTGGTGGACAGAAAGATATAGGTAGAGCATCTTTAACTCTTAAACATCATATGAACATTTCTTGATAGTCCTGAAAAAAAATATATATTTAAAACCGCTACTACGTTGTATGTAAAAATAAATATTATTTGCATGTCGAGTAGATACTAACTTTTACCACTGCGTGACTGCAAGGGGAAATGAGGTAAATCTGAATTGTATAGCTGCACAACATGATAAATACATTTACCTGTGGAATAATTTACCTGTTCAAAGTTTTCTACCTCATCAAATAAAATCTTATTCTCGCTTTTCACAGATATTGCAATGTGTGAATTGTAAATATCTGTTGCTGTGTATTGATTTCGATTTAAATAAACATAAACATGTTCATGAAACAAAACATGGCCGGAGAACTTTAAAAGCTCACGGCGTCCTGTTGGTGTTACATTGCTTCATAACTTGCATTTATTCTATCGTTAATATTAAAGGGACATGCAGCAATCTTGAATTTTTAAAACTAGCGATGTCCCCGTAATTTTTCTACATAACTTGCATTTGTTCAATCGTTAATATTAATTATAAGATTAGTATAAAGCCAATTATTTTTACATATTACTGACTGTTGGTCATGGTAGAATAATGATGAAAATTAAAAACGCAATTTTTTTTTAAATTATATGCAAGTCAGTTTAAAGGGAGTACATCAGGATTTTTCTAGAAATATCTTAAATTATAAAAATGTTCCAATTCATGATAAAACACTTATATCCATCAAAATATGATGTTCGAACCATATTGTTAAGGTTTAAACTTCGAATACACCATATAGCTAGGACGGAATCGGGCATAAAATGCTGAAATTAATCCTGGTGCGTAACCTAGGATAGCATGTATTACCGTACAAAATGAATTTCCTTGTAACTAAAGGGGTCATTTTTAGGATCATTCATTATGTTTTGGCGCTTTAAAATAGAAAATATCATTATTTGTCAAATTTAAGTCGGACCCCTAGACCCCTTTGAAAAGCCTGATGTACTCCCTTTAAAGTCAAAATGATATTGGATTAATAAATGGAGGTGCTCATTGTAATGCTTGACATAAAACTCAAGATTGCTGTGTGTCCCTTTAACAGTGTGTGCCCCTTTAACAGAGTGTGCCCTTAACCGCGAAACTGTTGAGAAACAGTCCTCTTAACATTGAGACATTGGGTGAGGTGTGTGGGAGCGGGGGAGGGGGTGCGGGACAGAAGAAGTTGCACAATTGCTTAACAGGGTGGTGGCGAGGAGAATGTTAGATCTGAAAATTATAATTTACAAACAGTGTCCTATTCTCCATTTATCCATATGCTGTGTTAACCTGCAAATGTATATTTGTTTATCTCACATGTATATTGAGGGGAAAACAATAGAAGTGTTTTCTAATTTTACCCCTGGACAGCATCTGGGTGAACAGTTTTATAGCCAATTGTAAATGATTCATTAGAATATATATTTCCCATGGAAAAATACCCAAAGGTAATTAGAAGAAAAAAAAAATGCCTAAAAATGTATCAACAAAATACTATATTGAAACTACAGTAGGTGAATGGGTTCTGAAGCACTGTTTTCATTGGTTGTCTGAATTCTTTCCATATTTTTATCAACCTTCAAATTATGAAATTTAAGAGAGTGCCTGTTGTAGCTTTTCCACTGTTATTTTCAAGTACATTAAGTCTTTATGGCTAGTAAAGGGTTGGGTGAAGAAGGCTTTATCTTGATAGAATAATGTATAAAGAGATACTGTATCTGTATCATACAGCTTTACTTCACTCAACCCAGTAAATGTTCAGACATCCTTATCAGCAAGATCTACTGTATGGGTAATGATTTTAAAGTTGCAAATCTTTCAGGATTATGTGTTTTTATAGATGATTCTGCTGTCATAAAAGTTTGTAATAATAATAAGTTCATACATTAAAGGTATTGTCTACTGGTGCGTAAGCTGTTTGCTATAGTTAATGCAGACGAAATATGACAAGGATATTGATACATGTCATTAAAAACCAAATGTTGAATATTATATATATATACTCGGTAAAAAAAGTTTTGGACCAGGGTATATAAAGTCATATAAAAATAAAACTAGTGGACAAAATTTAAGTATCTCTTTTTAGTAACCAAGGTCTACCCTACCCGGTTAATTTGGTACCAGAAACATTAAATTCCGAACAAGATTTGATTAAAAAAAATATCGCAAATACACAAAGGGTCTGTAAAAAATGTTGCAAAGTCCATACAAAGTAACAGTTATGGACACATTGGAGTAACCAATAAAAATATTATTATTTTTTTGCAAACTTTCATTGTAAACGATAATTATTGTTGATTGTTGATCTATTGTGAAAAAGTTCCACAGGAGGAGGGGTGGGGGGAAATCAAAAAAAATCTGAACCTTTAAAAATGTGTCGTTTGTAATGGTGTTAGTCACATTGTAAAACATAAAATGGACCTGAACAAATTTATATGACATGATTCTTCTGATTTTACATTAATTTTTAAACATTTTAATATGGGTGACCAAAAAAAATATTTTTTTTTATAGAGATTTGTTTGTGTTTTTTAAAATATATTTTTTTCTTCATTTTTGCAGTATTTAGGGTAGGAGGGTTTGAGAACCGAAAAATTAAAAACTCTGGCCTTATCTACAGATGTTGTAACTGCAGCCCATTATCTTAATTCTAATCAGGTTCAAGTAACTATAGCTTGTGCCATATGAAAGAATACCACCAATAGTATACACACTCAGGAGGCAAATTATTACAGAAGTAATGATAGGGAACATGTTTCTTTGTATTATTATTTATAATTGAATATGGATAATGCCATTAAGAAACCTTAGTGTTAAAGGCCGTTTCACATATACACCGAAACGAAACCGAACCGAAGCCGTATTTTGTCGTTTCGGAATCAGCTAGGGCTTTCACATAAAAGCCAAATTTTTATCCAAATCTCTAAAAATAGCGACCTATTTTAGACTGAATCCGAAAAAAAAATTAGAAATCCAATTCGTGCATGTTTTCGTTTCGGTTTCGGCGTATATGTGGAAACTCGTTTGCGGTAGTACATCTTAATTTTTTTCGGTTTCGTTTTGGTGTATATGTGAAATGACCTTTACAAAACAAAGTTTAGCATTTTTAAATAATTAAATGGTCATAACTCTGTTTTTTCTAGTCCGACATAGCTAGTTTTTGTTATTTTGTCAGCTCTTTTTTCTGTGACCTAGATCAATTCATAAAATAAAGTATTAAAAACAAATGTGTGTGGGAGGAGAGTGGTGGAGTGGGAGGGGAGTGGTGGAGTGAGAGTGGAGTGGTGGAGTGGGTAGGGAAGGCTGTGATTCAGATATGGCTGGGCTTCCAACTTGCCCAAGCTTTTACTGATTTTATAAGTCTGAACAAGTCTAGTAAAGGAAGATCAGATGAAAAACGTAGTAGCTTCAGATTAACAAGGCAATATATAGCATTTTTCATGAAATCAAGGGCCGTAACGTTGGCGTTTATTATCCGATATTAATGGCTTTCGAACATTTTAAGACTCTGGCCAAGTTTAGTAAATATCGGATGCAAAATGAATGTGTTAAAAGTGTTGACATCAAAATGCCGATGGACAACGGACAACAGACCATTGGTCTGTAGAAATGGTCTGTAGAGCTAAAAACAGCTCAGTTTTGCCATTCTCATCGGACAGGTGTTTTCTGTCTTTAGTGTTTGAAATTTTGCACAAAGAATTAATTTATATTTGTTAGTTGAAGTTGTTAATTTAATACTAATAGAAACTTTTGTTGAAGTTTCAAATTCCATATTGTTTATATACAGTACGGCTCAGGCGAAGCTCACACTTCTTTCACGCCGAGTGAGGAATTTACAAATTGCGTAATTACGCGGAGTTTGGGTGATAAAACTACTCAGCGTCGGAATCAGCTCTCGGCGAACTTACGCCACGATACTTCGCGTATACAAACTCGGAGTTCGCCGAGTCGAAACTGCACAGGTAAAAGGAGCAACATTTTATTACTGCAGTTATTTTAATGCATAATTATTAAATAACTTTTTAAAAAATCGAAGCAGAAGACACTTTTTTTTTTTTTTTTGAAAATTCGAATGCTCGGATAATGTCACGATAATTATATGGCGGTTCCTATTAGGCCATAAAAAATTGATTACCTGGTTCTCAGGCCCGCCCGCAAGTTCGTTCCGGTTTTTACATGCAACTACCTCAGGGGAATCCCCTTGTGGGTAGACTGGTGCGCGGCCGACTATCTGCCGCTCTGCTCGCTAGCTTGTGAGTGTTGCAGTCGTGTACGGGTACCAATCTAGAAGAGTCAGACGCTTGAGACGCTTGGAACTAGTAGGTGCTACAGAACAGGCGATTTATTCAAGCGTCTAATCGACAAAGTCTCACAACAACATGCAATAATGGCGGTGTCATCGAGTCGATTGAATCTAATACAAATATACGGACTTATTGTGATTGAAAAAAGCATATAAAGTCGGGGAGAAATGATAAGGTAATGATCGACAATAGAGATGAGCTGATCCAACTGGTTATTGCACATGTATTTCGAGATATTTTGCATCAATACATGTATTGGAATTAAAAGTTTGGATAAAAAAAAGAATCACCCGAGTGTCTGATGACCACTGTAAAATTGTCTTCTCAGAAAAAGTGACCTGAGAACCAGGTAATTAATTTTTTTTGGCCTTACCGGCTTCGCAGCGACTGAACATAAAATACAATTAGTAATTACTAAACTGGAAATTACAATTTTTATTTAATCGGTGTTTGTAAAACGATTTACGATTCTGCTGTTGATTATTATTATATCGATGAGTTTTTTAGTAAAAATAATCAAACAAATTGTAAAGATGAAATTATCTAGAAAAGTTGGACAAAAGCACCAAAATTTGTACAGAACAAGTTTAAACCAAAACAAACGTTTTTAGAAAGAAGGCCAAACTGACAAAGTTACCTGGGTGCTCTTTTAAAATATTCAAAATGGCCACCATGCTAAAAATAGTACTTATTAAAAAGATGAAGTTTTCTCGGTTATTTCTCCTTTGTTTTCTCGGTTATTTTTCTTTTTTTATGGAATATGTTTTATCTTAACATATAGGTGATGTCGATCACAATCAAAATATAACACGATACTATTTTAAGAATTTCAAAATGGCGGCAAGAGCCGAACAAAAAATACAGCATTAACATTTGCATTATAAAGATCTTAATAACTTGGTATGTATTAATAGCTTAACATTGCCGAACAGTTCAACACATTTCATTCGTGAAAATAATTAGGATTGTAAAGTGTCCACACATGTCCTACTATCCTATAAATGACAACAGAGGCCGTTTATTAACCCATCACCCTCACACACCCCCAACAGTGCAATAGAAACACATAATTACTGTCATTTCTATGTGGAGCCTACTAAAGATTTGTCCTCAACAACACATGTGTCCATAATTATGTCTGTCTGGCCACTGCCATTGAATACATTTAGTAAATGGGTGATTAAACATTGCCTTCCCTTGTCACTCTGCCACATTAGAGACAGACACAGATAAAGCTGCTTGAATTGAATTAGGAGGTCTGTATCAGCATTTTTTGCATACAGGACAAGAATATCCGCCATTTTACCGGAGCTAGATATTTCCATCTCACCCTAGGTTCGAGATAAAATTCACGCGCGCCAACATCCGGTATGCAGGAAAACACGCAAAACGTTAATAGCTGGTGGCGTCAACGCACAACATTTCTCTGATGTGCAAGAAAAAGAATCTATCATGGGTATTCGGTTCAGATAGGGAATTCCAACCCTTGGTATAAGTGTTTTAATCGGAACCTCGGCACAGCCTCGGTTCCGATAAAAATACTTATACCTCGGGTTGGAATTCCCTATCTTCACGGGCTACCCATGAAAGATTCTTATATTACACTCCATTTGTTTAAGAGTAGATAGCATATGCAATAAACTCTGAGTAAGATTTCAACCCTCTGAGGCAATTAGAATTTTTTAACAATTAATGTCAACTTCCTTGCTCAAATATTAAATTACAAACTGCATTTTGATGTGATAACAGATCTTTATTTCTTTGTTATTATAGATTTTCACCATTGGAATACACAAACAATTCTGATTTCAATCTTTATTGAAATTACCTGTTCACATTTAAAATATTTAAGATTGGCATTGCTTCCATATCATAGTATTTATTTTCCTGCACCAAGATCCAGCCTTTCTCGTAACAAATTGATTAATCTTGACTTAGTTTCTTTATTTGCCAGACAAAAAGTTCCTCCATTCACTTGTAAAATATATTTGTCTCCGTACCTACCCATTTTGTCCTTCTTAACATACCTCTAGTATTGATATTCTGTGTACCCTTCAGACACCCTTTTCCATACTAGCATAATCTATTATCTATGTATAATTAAAATATGTCCTGATTTGTTAGTAATGCGTTAAAAAAGACACAACTATAAAAAAAAAAACATTAACGTCCTCTGGCACCGTGTACATCTGTTTCTGATGCTTTTTCTTCTTTTTTTATGTTTCCAAAGAGTGGCATATAGTAGTCGCACCGTCAGTCAGTCCGTCCGTCCGTTCATTCGTCTGGTAAATAATTTGGACAATAATCAAATTGCTCACCACAACAAGTAGTGTTTCCCCCCAGGTTTTAAGCGGGCAGGTTGCTCCTTGAAAAAGGGTATTTTTAAGCGCACTAACCTCTGTAAAAAGGGCATTTTCCAGCATGCGAAAACCTTTAAAATGAAACAAAAATTAAATGTCAATTTTATTGTTGCAAAGGAAATAAAAAGTTGTAATAAATAAAAAAAAAAAGGTAAATGTGTAACAGTTCTCACTCATTTATTTAATTGTTTTAGTTGCTTTTCTTGATTTTTTTTTTTTTCTTTTTAGACATAAGAAAGTAAAAGTAGAACATTTTAAAGCATCCGAAATAAAGTGGTTCAGAGCTATTCAGAAACATTTTTAAGATTCAAAATTTTATTTTGATTCTGATCAAATTAACTATTATCACCAAGACAACAGCCAGTCTAAGCTCTGCCAAGCAAATTATGAATTCTATTCAATAAATATTCATTGAGTAATAAATTCCCATATTAAATTGATACGCTTGTAAGATTTGATTTGTCATATACTGTTATACAGTACTGTATACTCGTGTTTAAGCTCACACCCACCCCACCACCACCCCACTTTTTTCTTAAGAAAACAAACAGGGGCATTCCTGGGGCTAATTTAGGTATACGCACCATCGAGTTTTGGATTCACAAATGTGCCTAACCCCACTATACCTTCAGTTTTTATTGCATATTTCGCATTTTTAGCCATTTTTATTTTTTTGCTTCTTTAATAGCCTGTACGCACGTGTGAACATGCGTATGCCCAGGTAGGCCCCTGACAAAGTCTTGTATCAATTTAGAGTTGTAACATGCATTAGATTTTATGGTGCAGAGAATGCTTACTAGCATTTTTACATTTTGTTTATACCTTATTATATACATAATTAACAAAAAATTGTAGTTTCTTGTTAAAATGGTCCCATGAAAAGAAGGAAAAAAAGGCCCCAAGAAATGTGTACCGGTAGTTATATATGTTAAATTATGTTCCCCGCTGTTCCCACTGAACATTGAAGAGTCACACTCCATAGATAGATCTTGTCTTTTCTTTATATTATTTTTTTGGATAACAGCATTTTTTTCACACAATCAACTATAGTAAAACTCAGCAGAGATAGTACTATGTGGATTTGTATAAAAACTGAAACATTCTTACTTGATTATTTTATCATTGCATTTATCTATGTTAAACAATTCTTTAGGTAAAATATATATGCTGGGTTTTGAAAAAAAACACAAAAAAAACAAATCTTTACAATTATCAATGAAGGCGTATTAAAGTAGCAAAATAAATATCTTGACAATTGTAAATGTTTTCTGCTTTCAAGAGTAAAAGGGACACACAGAAATCTGGTTTATTTGTAATAAAACTTTTGAAAGATCCTCGGATTGCAGAGTCCCTCTTTCAGAAAAGTGTATTTTTTGTATCTTCTTTTGAAATTGTAAAGATATTAAAAAAAACTCTCCATTTATACAGCTTCTTATCATGATATGCATTTGTGTATGTATGTATGTGTGAAAACTGTTTATATATAAATTAAATATAATGCATATTACTATTATTACATACATAATGATATCTGTACAGTTTGTTGAGGGATGGCCCACCCCGACCCTTACAAACCTATTACGGGGTGAATAAATGCATTACCATTCATTTGGTATTCAAAATTAAAAAAAAAAATCTCCCTTTAAAGGCCCCCTTTCATAAATTGCATTGCCTCCAGGGGCGTTTCAGTGGAGGTTACTCTACTTTTATCTCTACTCTTCCACCCAAGTTGTGTGATAATATCTCTGTGTTAGGCTAGCTGATCAGTCAAACTACTTTGTAAACTGTTAAATTCGTTAAGAGCAGATCAAATCTGTCACAAACTGATTAGCATCAATGCTCAGTATTGTATTAATAGACTTTAGTTAATTAACCCAACATGTCACTTTTATTGTTGGCAGTATCATTGTATTCTGTATTCTGGCTTTGTGGGGATCAATAAAGGCCATCAATAAATGGTCAGAACAAACACCAAGTGCTTAAGTGTCAGATAACAGAGTGATTATCAGATGACCATACATGGATTGGTCAATAACACAATGGTCAATAAATCATTATATCACATAAATTACGGTGTGGGACCAGTGGAATAGCACCATTCTATATTTTCAATATACCACTAATTATATGCAAATAAGCCTAGTATGCACTGTCAAAAAAAATGGATAATGACTTTGATCCAATTCCCACGGTTTATGTCGGTTTCGCGTGTTAAAGCGACAGGCAAAATGCAATAAAAGTCGATATGTGAGTTCTGTGATAAATAGATTCTAACATTCGTTCTCATTCATTAATAAATTTATTAAACATACCCTAGAGGCCCTCATATATGGCACAGCATGATAAACAGAGGAGTTTATCTTGCCGAGCATTATATCATTTTTGCCAACTCGTTTAATAAATTCAATAATGAATGATGACTCATGTAAGATCCTCTGTTTATCATGCTGTGCCATATATGAGGGCCTCTAGGGTATGGTTGAGATACAACAAGGGGGATGTGTTCATTTATTGTTTTATGAAATGGTCAACAATAACTCATATTTTTAAATAATCAAGAGGATAATTACCTATATTGAATTCAGTATATGGCGCAGTTAGGAAATAAATTTACATAGACTGGAGAAATGCTGGGTTTACTACTCAGCTTTTTAACATTGCAAATAGTTTCAGTAAATAAGAATTTTAACGGTCTCCAGTTCCGAATCCCTATCCCGCCATCAACAGCCAGTCTCTGCAACACATGTACATCATTTTCTATACCTACTGATGTCCTGAGGTTTAATTGGTGGACAGAATCATTTTATCTGGCTCCATTTGTATGCACATGTAAAGTTTTGAAATGAAAAAAAACATATTGTCAACAGTTAATAAACATCTTGTCAACTGTTTAATTATAAAGAGCAGGGTGTGCAATTCATTTAAAGGCCTTATGATGTGTGCATTGGTATATAAAGCATTCAGTATTGTATTCAATAAGATGCCAAGGTTACATGCAAGATCACCATAGAAATTATACAATGGTTTACTTAGACTGGTATCAGTCTATAAATTAGACTATAAATAATAAAATTAGACAAATTAAAAAATAAAATAATACTCGGCATAAAAAATATTTTATTTCAAGCTGTGTTCCTCTCCATGGCTAAACTTAATGTTGAGATAAGACTATACAACTTAATGTTGAGATAAGACTATACAACTTAATGTTGAGATAAGACTATACAACTTAATGTTGAGATAAGACTATACAACTTAATGTTGAGATAAGACTATACAACTTAATGTTGAGATAAGACTATACAACTTAATGTTGAGATAAGACTATACAACTTAATGTTGAGATAAGACTATACAACTTAATGTTGAGATAAGACTATACAACTTAATGTTGAGATAAGACTATACAACTTAATGTTGAGATAAGACTATACAACTTAATGTTGCGATAAGACTATACAACTTAATGTTGAGATAAGACTATACAACTTAATGTTGAGATAAGACTATACAACTTAATGTTGAGATAAGACTATACAAGTTATAAGTGGAGATAAGACTATACAAGTTATAAGTGGAGATAAGACTATACAAGTTATAAGTGGAGATAAGACTATACAAGTTATAAGTGGAGATATTTGCCTCATTCAGTGCGAAGGAAATTCTATAATGATAGTTAAAAGGTTATACCCGTAGTTAAAATGTTATAATCAGGGCTGTACAAATAATTTTTTTAGCCACTAGTCCGGGACTAGTCACTAGTCCGGGACTAGTCACCCTGTCAAAAGTGACTAGTCCCAAAAAGATTGTGACTAGTCCCAAAATATGGACACAAGTCCTGAATTCTTTCGATTTCTCAATATGTTAAAACTGCGTCTTGCATACTCATTACAATTCATTATACACAGTAAAGGAAACAATCCTTATTTACTATTCAGACAATTAATGTATGTTTCAGCGGTATAGATTGTAGACTGCCATTGGGTGAAACAGTAGCAACAGTAAAAATCACATCTGCATTTTTAAATTTCAATATAGATATTGAGTTTCATATTACAGTTCAGGTAATCATTTAATGGAGAGAAAAAAAAAAAAAGTCATAACTTTATATAGGTAAGGGGCTACAGATGAGATTCTTAACTTTATTACCATTTTTCCTAATGCAAAAAATAAATAACATGTGAATCAATATAAACATTTTATTTTTATGTTTTTGTCAACTACACCAGATGATTTTGACTTTTTGCTTGGCTGTGCATCACATTCTACATTTTTTCTCTTTTTATTTTTGCTTTCACTTTCGCTTTCATATTTTCCTTATTTTTAACACTGAAAAAGTTCAACAAACTCATGTTGAAATGTAAACATTAGCACTGCCAAATACGAAATCAAACTGAATATGTATATCAGTTCGTTTTGTTTTTATTTCATTTTTTGACAACTCAATTCTTCGAACGTAATTAGTACACTAACTATGTCTGTTACAATTATGCTCAACAATACACTGAGAAACAATAAAAAAATCACACCTACCATTTCATATCAAACATACTTCCATTATCAAACGTCCTTAGTTTCTCTACTCATCGAAAGATTGCCAACAAATCGGCCTGATTGCTAATTAATCAACGTGTTAGTGTTATTGTTTCAGTGTATCGCCATTTTCAGCTAACCACGTGACGAACAGGTAATCACGTGACGAACATCTGATTTACCTGTAGTAGTCGTTTCATTGGCTAGCGGGTCTGGATTAAAATAGATCGGGTCAATTGTTTGGATAATGTCGACAATGCCGACTGTCAATTAAAGTAATTTGGAGGCGGGAATTCCGGCGAATTTATTGTTGATAAAACTGCCCAGGGTAATCGCTGATCGCCACTGTGGATGCTAATTGCATTACATAAGCGAGTGCAATTAAAGGATTACGTTGAGAAGTGTGCTGGGGTTGTTTTATGACAGGTGGCCGACATTGTTAATTGGACAAATCTGGGATCTGGGACTGAAATCTTTCAAACAGTGACACGCCCGACTTTCTCTTTTTTTAAAATTGGACTAGTCCAGGACTGAAATCTTTCAAAAAGTGAAACGCCCGACTTTGGTTTTGGACTAGTCCCGGGCGTCGGGCTATAGGATTTGTACAGCCCTGATAATATTAAGGACTGATGCCAGTCTATGGTTTACCCTGCGAGTAATTTAATCTATTGCCTATACTTAAGAAATAGAACATCATATACAGTGAATTATCGAGTAATATATCACGGTTTGTCATTCAGTTGTAAACAATAATTTCACTCGCCCTTTGTAAACGATGTTCTGTTTCTATTCTAATACCCCATAACGCACACATCTGAAATCTTTCGCATTGCTTTGCTTACTTTCCTAACATTGCAAACGTTACAGTGATATCTTTCGCATTGCCTCAATGCTTATTCTGCTAACGTTGCAACATTACATTGATATATTGTTGAATACAACGAGATATTTTAAACTATGCTATATAGTGCGGGTGTATTAGAATACCAAATTATGACTTGAGATTTGCATCAATATAAAATGATAGTGGCAAAAATAAATTTAAAAGTGGATTTGCGCCTTCCTTTTAAACTGTTTCTATGGTAGGACTTTTTTCGATACAAATCATTAAACATGGCCTTGAATTGAAATTGATGTTTACTTAACGTTTCAAAGGGTTTAAATTTACTTTGTGAATACTTATACCACAATCTGATATACCACAATCTGATGATTCAATCACATCAAGCCATATCCATTATTCAGCTGTCGGCCATGTTGTCACTTGAGGGTTATTTCACATTGAATTTTAAGTCCGGTTTGGAGAGAGTTAATGCACTATTTTATCTTACATGTACCGATATTATCCATATATAGTGTACCAGCCTCGGGGTGTCGGGACTTACATGTATATAGGTAGATGTGAAAATCATGGCTTGTATGGTAGTATGTACCTACCATCATAGGCCATGATTCATATGCTTTGAATTATAGGTAGGACACCGTACCAAACAAACTTTACCAGCGAGGTTTCTGAAGAACCAGACCAGACAAAATATGTATTTTGGCACAAACCATACCAGACAAAATATGTATTTTGGCTTTAAAATTTGGTGTTGGGTTAAAATCTATCAGAAACAAGTTAAAACACAATTGATCTGATCCAACAAATACATTTTAATGAAATATATAAAGGCAGTAAAAAAGATATATACATATAAACCGCCTGATAACATCAAATGTAGATTTCCACGTCGTAAACTCCATGTGGTCAATTGAAAGTCTCGTGCATTGTGTAAATGTAAAAAACAGACATGCAGTGGACAGACTGTCATTGAGAAAAAGTTGGTAAAGTCATGATTATTTGCTAAATATAGGTTTTTACATGTGCAAACCATCATAAATTATGTCTGTCTACAAACTAGCCTGTTGATATCTACAAACTCAAATTCGATTCATACTTTTTAATACCTACAGTGAATACAGCAAATATATAAGTAAATTCCTATAATAATTACACTGGGTTTCAAAACACATGAAAGAGTACCAGTCAGCATTGCTCAAGCGAGTAACTCTATTAAGCGATCACCTGCTTTAGTGACCTGCCTTTTCCAAATCCATTGTTTTAAATAAAAGGTACATTTTTGGCATCTCCCTTGGTTGCTGAATAAATCTATGTTGTCTCAGATTCTGCTCATGACATCAAAGAACTGCCATAAAAGATAAATGTTTTACACAAAATAATTAAATCGTATATATATTTATTTATTTTTTCAGTATGTAAAAATTGTGTCCTAATTTGCTTAAAAGGGTGCTCTCTGCTGAGGTTTTGGATTTTTGCACTTCCGGAAATTTACATTTGTTATATTTCAAAAATTATAATAAAACTGGAAAAAATAATTATACAGTAACAAACTTATGCCCAATAGGGATATTTTAGTGCAAAAAAAAAAAAAATAATTAGATTTTTTTTTTGACCTCACATGTTGTGCCCAAAATTGACAATTTTTAACATAAGCCAAAATGGGGGGTAGGGGTACAAAAGATGGTATTTCTCAAAAACCATTTAAGATATTCACTTAATTTAAACTTTATTACAAAGACATGTGTTAGCATATACATAGACAGGAATAAAAAGTATTTTCCTATTATTTGTTACAGACCTATGCCGTTATATGTCAGAGCTCGTCGAAATCTAAAAAAGCACATTTTTTTCTCAGTTTTTATTGAATATCTTTCTTATATGCACACCGACCCCCAATTTTTATTTTTTCATTCTGATACTCAGGTCTTGTATATATTGTAGACAAAATATCTCAAAAAGTTATCTGTTCCTTTATCATGAAAAATTTATGGATCACAAATTTAAAAATGCAATTTATAGTAAACTGGGTGGGGTAATGACAAGGGATGTACTAATTTTTCAGATGGTGATAAAAATACCCCAACCCTTAATTTTTCGTCCTAAAGTATGATCTATTACATTAAAAAAGACGGAAAATCGATACCTGTTCTGCAAACCACACTACACACATGTAAGTTGCCATACACAATTTGCAGCTGATTCAGAATTTAAAACCGCACTGTGAGAGTGTATTACTAAAGATTAATTTTGCGAAAAAGTTAAATCACCGACCCATCATTATTTTTCCAGAAACTAACTAGTAATATGTTAGTCTTCATAAAAAACAGGGAAATAAAAAATTCTATCTGTTCTGATATTCACCAGAGGGCACCCTTAATGCTTGTCTGTTGGGTTATTGGGATGTGTGTTTCGGTACTTGAGAGAGGCTATGACAGAACATTCTATCATCTACATTGTACATATTGGCAATCAATAAACATCTTGGCAAACGCTCAGGCTCCTTCCAATTTGTGTGCCATGTAGGAGTTTTATTAATTGAAAAAAGACATCTACATTGCCTATAAAGCATTTACATGGCATAGAAGGCTTGTGAATGGCCTATAAGGCTTTTCATGGCCTACATAGGGCCTATAAGGCATTTACATGGACTATATATGTCCTTTGAAGGCCTTTACATGGTCTATATAGGACCTATAAGGCATTTAAATGGTCTGTATAGGCCTATAAGGCCTGTATATGATCTATATATGGCCTATAAGGCATTTACAATTCAGAGTTAGTAACTGTTGTAGATAAGCTGAGTTTTTGAGTTTTATACTCTCACTTTTTTTTATAAAACCCCTCAGTTTTTTTAAAATTTTGAGTATCATTACTCCTCAACTTAACACAAAAACTCATAACTTTTAAAAAATCATGAGTATTATATCGTGTGGAACAGTTTCTTCCATAGTTATATGATGAAAATTGTTCCAAGCATGTGTCTAATATTAAGGTCATACAGTATTTCTTTTGTTCTTACTCCGAACTTTCATTTAATCAGAATAGTTGATTTTTAAAATGTATTAATTCACATCCATTTTGAACGTATGAACTATTTAATGCAAGTGATTACTCTGAACGAGTTATTTGTTACTCGTTCATTTTGAATCTACGGCCTAAAAAAAGAAGGTCTGTTTCCATTTACCTGACCGACCGTGACTTTACCCACCGACCGTATTTTTTTATAACTATTTTTTTTACAGCGGTTAAAAAACCGCGACGATGACAATACAAATGAATTATTATATCAGTCCCGTTGCTTAGCAACGATCGTTTTCATTTTCGATTTTCAACGCATGCGTCTTTTTGGCATTGAAAGTTGTCAATTTGAAGTTCACTTTTCTCATCAGAATCAAGCATACGAAGTCAAAAACATACATAAATCTCAAAATAAAGGCTTTAATTTACTTGTTGCGAAGAAATAAATTCTGCAAATAAGGCTTCTACAGGTTCTACAGGTTCGAAGCCACTGGGAGCTCGACTTGTAAGTGAGAAAATGTAAATTCTTATGGATTGCAGGAGGCCTGTACTAGTTATACCTAGAAATTAGTGTGTAATCTGCCTCTATGATTAAAAATCGACCATCCTACATAGCCTAAAATGTACTGAAAATGACGTTAAACACCTAGCATTTAACCAAACAACTCGAATCAATTTTATAGTGCAAAGTAATATTCAACAGCAGTCAGTAAATGCTTAAAGTGTAGATGAACCGAACAAATGCCAATTTTTGTTTTCCCAATTTCTTTGAACAAAAAATATAAAACTTTTGAGGCTGTCAGTTATATGCAACTGATGATGATCTGTGCTGTTGTTGTTGTTGTTGTTGTTGTTTTTGGTGGGAATTTTTGTTGCAAACAGAAGGAGTAATATGTTTCTGACATTTGAAAATACATGTTAAAGGTTGACAGGAGTTTTATTTGGTTGCGAATTTATGGTTTAATTATGTAATTTTATTATTTCCTCTAGCCTTTCCATGGTAACAAGAGACATTAACTGTCAAGAATGTGCATACTGGGTAACATGTAAACTTAATTTAGTACCCATCACACCACATGAGAACTAAAATCAGTTAAAATGTAACACAAAAGATATGTTGTTGATTTAGTTGATGAAACAGTCAATTCTCATAATTAGTTGATCCAACATTCAGTTCACACATTCAATTGATCAACCTTTAGTTTCCCATGTTCTATAGATCCAACAGTCAATTCCCATGTTTAGTTTATCAAACATTTAGTTCCCATGTTTAGTCCATCAAATATATAGTTCCTATGGCAAGTTGATCATAGTTCCCGTGTTAAGTAGATGCAACATTCAATTCCCATGTTTAGTTAAACCATCGGTCAATTCCCATGTTTAGTTAATCCAACAGTCAATTCCCAAGTGTAGTTGACCCAACAGTCAATTCTCATGTTTAGTTGATCCAACAGTCAATTCCCTTGTTTAGTTGATCCAACAGTCAATTCTCATGTTTAGTTTATCCAACAGTCAGTTCTCATGTTTTGTAGATCCAACAGTCTATTCCCATATTTAGTTGATCCAACAGTCAATTCCTATGTTTTGTAGATCCAACAGTCAATACGTATGTTTTATAGATCCTACGGTCAATTTTCATGTTTTGTTGATCCAACAGTCAATTCCAATATTTAGTTGATCCAACAGTCAATTCCTGTGTTTTGTAGATCCAACAGTCAATTCCTATGTTTTAAAGATCCAACAGTCAATTCTCATGTTAAGTTGATCCAACAATCAATTCTCATGTTTAGTTGATCCAACAGTCAATTCTCCTGTTTAGTTGATCCAACAGTCAATTCTCATGTTTAGTTGATCCAACAGTCAATTCTCATGTTTAGTTGATCCAACAGACAATTCTCATGTTTTGTTGTTCCAACAGTCAATTCCCATATTTAGTTGATCCAACAGTCAATTCCTATGTTTTGTAGATCCAACAGTCAATTCTCATGTTTAGTTGATCCAACAGTCAATTCTCATGTTTAGTTGATCCAACAGTCAATTCTCATGTTTAGTTGATCAGTCAATTCTCATGTTTAGTTGATCCAACAGTCAATTCTCATGTTTAGTTGATCCAACAGTCAATTCCTATGTTTATCAGATCCAACAGTCAATTCCCATATTTAGTTGATCCAACAGTCAATTTCCATGTTTAGTTGATCCAACAGTTAATTCTCATGTTTAGTTGATCCAACAGTCAATTCTCATGCTTAGTTGATCCAACAGTCATTCTCATGTTTAGTTGATCCAACAGTCAATTCTCATGTTTAGTTGATCCAACAGTCAATTCTCATGTTTAGTTGATCCAACAGTCAATGCCCATGTTTAGTTGATCCAACAGTCAATTCTCATGTTTAGTTGATCCAACAGTCAATTCTCATGTTTAGTTGATCCAACAGTCAATTCTCATGTTTTATAGATCCAACAGTCAATTCTCATGTTTAGTTGATCCAACAGTCAATTCTCATGTTTAGTTGATCCAACAGTCAATTCTCATGTTTAGTTGATCCAACAGTCAATTCCCATGTTTAGTTGATCCAACAGTCAATTCTCATGTTTAGTTGTTCCAACAGTCAATTCCTATGTTTTATAGATCCAATAGTCAATTCCCATGTTTAGTTGATCCAACAGTTAATTCCCATATTTAGTTGATCCAACAGTCAATTCCTATGTTTTATAGATCCAACAGTCAATTCCCATGTTTAGTTGATCCAACAGTCAATTTCCATGTTTAGTTGATCCAACAGTCAATTCCCATATTTAGTTGATCCAACAGTCAATTCTCATGTTTAGTTGATCCAACAGTCAATTCTCATGTTTAGTTGATCCAACAGTCAATTTCCATGTTTAGTTGACCAAACAGTCAATTCTCATGTTTAGTTGATCCAACAGTCAATTTCCATGTTTAGTTGATCCAACAGTCAATTCCAATATTTAGTTGATCCAACAGTCAATTCCTATGTTTTATAGATCCAACAGTCAGTTCCCATGTTTAGTTGATCCAACAGTCAATTTCCATGTTTAGTTGATCCAACAGTCAATTACCATATTTAGTTGATCCAACAGTCAATTCCTGTGATTTATAGATCCATCAGTCAATTCTCATGTTTAGTTGATCCAACAGTCAATTCCTATGTTTTATAGATCCAACAGTCAATTCCCATGTTTAGTTGATCCAACAGTCAATTCCCGTATTTAGTTGATCCAACAGTCAATTCTCATGTTTAGTTGATCCAACAGTCAATTCTCATGTTTAGTTGATCCAACAGTAAATTTCCATGTTTAGTTGATCCAACAGTCAATTCTCATGTTTAGTTGATCTAACAGTCCATTCCTATGTTTTGTAGATCCAACAGTCAATTCTCATGTTTAGTTGATCCAACAGTCAGTTCCTATGTTTTATAGATCCAACAGTCAATTCCCATGTTTAGTTGATCCAACAGTCAATTTCCATGTTTAGTTGATCCAACAGTCAATTCCCATATTTAGTTGATCCAGCAGTCAATTCTCATGTTTAGTTGATCCAACAGTCAATTTTCATGTTTAGTTGATGCAACAGTCAATTTCCATGTTTAGTTGATCCAACAGTCAATTCTCATGTTTAGTTGATCCAACAGTCAGTTCCTATGTTTTTTAGATCCAACAGTCAATTCCTATGTTTTATAGATCCAACAGTCAATTCCCATGTTTAGTTGATCCAACAGTCAATTTCCATGTTTAGTTGATCCAACAGTTAATTCCCATATTTAGTTGATCCAACAGTCAATTCCTATGTTTTGTAGATCCAACAGTCAATTCCCATGTTTAGTTGATCCAACAGTCACTTCCCATGTTTAGTTGATCCAACAGTCAATTCCCATGTTTAGTTGATCCAACAGTCAATTCCTATGTTTTATAGATCTAACAGTCAATTCCTATGTTTTATAGATCTAACAGTCAATTCTCATGTTTAGTTGATCCAACAGTCAATTTCCATGTTTAGTTGATCCAACAGTCAATTCCCATATTTAGTTGATCCAACAGTAAATTCTCATGTTTAGTTTATCCAACAGTCAATTCTCATGTTTAGTTGATCCAACAGTCAATTTCCATGTTTAGTTGATCCAACAGTCAATTCTCATGTTTAGTTGATCCAACAGTCAGTTCCTATGTTTTGTAGATCCAACAGTCAATTCCTATGTTTTATAGATCCAACAGTCAATTCCCATGTTTAGTTGATCCAACAGTCAATTTCCATGTTTAGTTGATCCAACAGTCAATTCCCATATTTAGTTGATCCAACAGTCAATTCCTATGTTTTGTAGATCCAACAGTCAATTCCTATGTTTTATAGATCCAACAGTCAATTCCCATGTTTAGTTGATCCAACAGTCAATTCCCTTGTTTAGTTGATCCAACAGTCAATTCCCATATTTAGTTGATCCAACAGTCAATGCCTATGTTTTATAGATCCAACAGTCAGTTCCCATGTTCAGTTGATCCAACAGTCAATTTCCATATTTAGTTGATCCAACAGTCAATTTCCATAATTAGTTGATCCAACAGTCAATTCCCAGGTTTAGTTGATCCAACAGTCAATTCCTATGTTTTATAGATCCAACAGTCAATTTCCATATTTAGTTAATCCAACAGTCATTTCCCATGTTTAGTTGATCCAACAGTCAGTTGCCATATTTAGTTGATCCAACAGTCAATTCCTATGTTTTATAGATCCAACAGTCAATTCCCATATTTAGTTGATCCAACCGTCAATTTCCATATTTAGTTGATCCAACAGTCAGTTCCCATGTTTAGTTGATCCAGCAGTCAATTCCCATGTTTAGTTGATCCAACAGTCAGTTCCCATGTTCATTTGATCCAACAGTCAGTTCCCATGTTTAATATATTACAATGGTCAGTTCCCATGTTCAGTTAGTCCAACAGTCAGTTCCCATGTTAATGTATTCCAATGGTCAATTCCCATGTTTAGTTGATGCAACAGTCAGTTCCCATGTTCATTTGATCCAACAGTCAGTTCCCATGTTTAATATATTACAACGGTCAATTCCCATGTTTAGTTAGTCCAACAGTCAGTTCCCATGTTTAATGTATTCCAACGGTCAATACCCATGTTTAGTTGATGCAACAGTCAGTTCCCATGTTCATTTGATCCAACAGTCAGTTGCCATGTTTAATATATTACAACGGTCAATTCCCATGTTTAGTTAATCCAACATTCAATTCCCATGTTTTAGTTGTTCAAACATATAGTTCCCAGGTTTAGTTGTTCAAACATATAGTTCCCAGGTTTAGTTGTTCAAACATATAGTTCCCAGGTTTAGTTGTTCAAACATATAGTTCCCAGGTTTAGTTGTTCAAACATATAGCTCTCAGGTTTAGTTGTTCAAACATATAGTTCCCAGGTTTAGTTGTTCAAACATATAGTTCCCAGGTTTAGTTGTTCAAACATATAGTTCCCAGGTTTAGTTGTTCAAACATATAGTTCCCAGGTTTAGTTGTTCAAACATATAGTTCCCAGGTTTAGTTGTTCAAACATATAGTTCCCAGGTTTAGTTGTTCAAACATATAGCTCTCAGGTTTAGTTGTTCAAACATATAGTTCCCAGGTTTAGTTGTACAAACATATAGCTCTCAGGTTTAGTTGTTCAAACATATAGTTCCCAGGTTTAGTTGTACAAACATATAGTTCCCAGGTTTAGTTGTTCAAACATATAGCTCTCAGGTTTAGTTGTTCAAACATATAGTTCCCAGGTTTAGTTGTACAAACATATAGCTCTCAGGTTTAGTTGTTCAAACATATAGTTCCCAGGTTTAGTTGTACAAACATATAGTTCCCAGGTTTAGTTGTTCAAACATATAGTTCCCAGGTTTAGTTGTTCAAACATATAGTTCCCAGGTTTAGTTGTACAAACATATAGTTCCCAGGTTTAGTAGATCATAGTATAATAAGTATATGCATTTTAATTGCCCTGTAACACATATATGATAGGGTACTCTTTAGCGCTGTTGATTAATCGATTTAATCGATTTAATCGATTTAATCAAGCATCGGTCAGTTAAGCCTTTTTTCCCGATTAATCGATTACAATTTTTCATGATCGAGTTTGCTCGGTTGTTGCAAACATGTACATGTAAAAGAGAATGAAATAAGTTTCAATTTTGCAACAAGTAATCGTATATCTCTAAAGGGGTATCACAATGTATACTTAAAATAAATGTCTGGTCAGTTTCATTAAATTCCTTAATGACCAGAACACTTGAAATGTCTTCATTATAGTCTGAAAAAGGCTTACATTAAAGTGATTATATGGAAGCCATGTTTAATCGATTAATGATTGATCATCAGTTGGTTGAAAATTTTGATGATCAATCATGAATTTTCAACCTGTTCCCAACACTAGTACTCTTGCACCTTTACATATGAGATATTTTGATAACTGAGCAAGGAAACTGATCCCAGATGATTGAAAAAGCAGGGGCATGCGGTCTTTTCTGTTCTTTTTATTTTAAGGCCTAAACAAAAAATAGTTGTCCTGTAACCTGACTGACCCGCCATTTTCACCCTTGACTCAACAACTTTTTTACCCCACCCACCAAATAAAAGAAGAAAAAAAAGCAACAATTTCCATCTGTTTTATTTTTATTTTTTGGAAGTGAATTAATAGTGGAACCGTCAGTATATTATACTGCTCTTGAAGTTAGTATTCTTAATTTAAAATAGTGAGAAAATAAGAGAATTTAAAAAAAAAATACCTACCCAATTTTTGTTCAGCCAGTTTTCCCCCAGGATTTTGGGCTTGGAGAAGGGGTGCGCGTTATCCTAAACAACTAGCTGTAACTTTTTGTTTCCAGCGAAAAATCTTACAAAAAATGTGAACACCAGATCATGTATGACCGCTGTTTACCAGCGAGTATAAATCGAACAAAAGTTGGCCAGTTCTTATTATCTGAAAAAACTATGATGCATTTGATATATTTACCTTTTTTACAAAATAAAGTTACGATTCGATTCACCTTGCGTTTTGTTGATCATTTATGAAGAAATATGAAAAAAATATCGCTGTTTGTTGTGTATTGAAAATTTGTAACGAAAACGAGGCTGGGAATTCTGATATCCTTTGACTTCCAATGTATGATGCTCTTGTACTGCTTGACTGCGCATATCACGTTTCCCTCAAACTGCTGTGGAGCAATCTACAATCGCTGTTTACCAGCGGGTATAAATCGAACAAAAGTTGGCCTGTTCCTGTTTTCTGTATAAAATATGATGCATTTGTTGAGTTTACTGTAATTACAGGTAAAAAAAAGATTCATCTGATATTTTGTCGATTATTTACGAAGAAATATGATAAATATTGTTGTGCATTGTGTAGTGAAAAATTGTAACAAAATGAAGACAGGTTTACTGAATGTTTATTCAGTGGTACTATGAAAAATGATCGTATAACTCAAATACGAAATTGTTTAATATCAGTCTGTTGATAATTTAAATGTATTGGTTATACGAGAGGTGTTCAACTTATATTTGAACACTTTTATTGTGTAACTGAATCAACTATCTTGAAATACTCGCCGAATATGTTGATTGTAATGTCAAGTCTAATGATTCCTTCGATAAGAAACATTATGACATGCGCTATTATGTGCTTCCTAATGTTGCTGCATCCGCATTTTTGAAAATGGGTAGAGAATGACATTTTGAAGCAAAAATCGTCAATTATAAAAATAACTGCAATACAAATTTTAACACAAATGCTTTTAAAATATTGTTAAAGGTTATAGTAATCCGATATGTCCATGCCTGAACGTAGAAAAGCGTAATATGCATTTTTTTTTAATTTGTCTATTTTCAAGAATTTAGCGAAAATTAACATGAAATTCAACTATGAAAATGACTAAATTTACGAAAGCTTCTAGTTCAAAACATTAACTGCAGGCATTTTTGTGACTTCCTCCGCTATAAAAAACAAGTTTCATAAGTTTCTCAAAAGAAAAGGTAGAAAAATATATAACTTAAAATTTAGGGGCAAAACACACACATTTGCAAATAATGATAAAAATAATATATTTGTTTACCAAAGATATCTTTATAAGGTATATGATATACATATATGACATACATCAACAATAACTGTTCATGTTTTTATATCACAAAATATGATTAAAATAGTTATTTTGGTTAATTTATAAAATTATCAGTAACATAGGAGCAAATTTTCCTATTATTTGTCAATGTTTTAATATTGCGATAAAAAGTCGAGCTTTTAATTCAGCATCTATATTTTTGTCTTAAAATAAAACATACGGCAACAGCAACATATAGGTTTAAAATTAGAAAATGGTGTACACCTTATTCAAAATGTAATTTAAAAAGAACCGCGTATTATTTTTAAATGCATACGTTCTAAATGACAGTTTCACATCATTAAATCACGTATTTTTTATGACAATCACTTCCGCTGAAAAAAACCATCTTAAACAAAAGTGTTCATTTATAAGTTGAACACCTCTCGTAGTTTGTTTAATTGTCATTGAATGTTAATAATTACTTGAGAAGTTTGCGTTGGCGACGAGGAATTTGAGTTGGTGTTGAGATGTTTGAGTAGGTGTTGAGAACATAAGAAACAAAGATTTGGGGAATGTTTTATTGAAATGGAGAAAATAATACAAACACAGTCTAACACGCTGCTCATTTTTAGCCAATCAGATTTTATTTTACAATTGTTCTTTGGCCAAGGTTTCAAAATGGCGATCCACTATTCTGAAATTGATAACAAAAGTTTTTGTGCGATTTACAGTACAAAACAAAAAAAATTTACAAAATATTTTTTCCCAGGATCTTGATGTCCGGTCAACAACTGCTCACAAGTGCTCACCACAACAAGACAACTTGTCGCACGCAAAATCCAGATCCGTGGCTCCAAGGTCAAAGTCACACTTAGAGGTCAATGGTCACAAAAACACTTTGGGGGCATTTGTCATTTCTTGTTTCTTGTTTTTTGTGTCGACTCTTCGAAAAGTGCAATACATAGGGATCACTTTGTCGTCCATCGGTCCGTCAGTCCATCCGTTAACGTTGCTATAACTTTCCCATTTCTTGATATTTCTTGATATTTCTTCATCAAACTTTCAATATATACTCATCATGACAACATCAACATGACCATACCAAAATATGAAGGTCAAGGTCACACTGAAAGTCATTATATTGGTTAAATACTCAGTTTTTTCTTCACAAAAACTTAACATTGGCTGTAACTTCCGCATTTCTTGATATTTCTTTATCAAAATTTCTAAATATATGCATCATGACAACATCGACATGTCCATGCTAAAATATAAAGGTCAAGGTCACACTGAAGGTCATTATATAGGTTAGATACTCATTTTTAGGTCGACTGATCTGATCAAAGATCAGCAGAGCTTATGCCGTGGTGCGGCATCCGTGGTGCGTCTGTCCGTCCGTATGTAAACTTCTTTTTGTGGCGACTACTCCTCCGAAACTACTGTTCGGATTTTCATGAAACTTCAGAGGAATGTTGCTCTTGATGCCTAGTTGATCCTAGCAAAAATTCAGGTAGCCCGGAAATTCAAGATGGCCGCCATGGCTAAAAATAGATTTTAAAAATTTGATTTTGTGATGACTACTTCATGAAAACCATTAGTGATATTGATTTGGAACCTTTACCAACATGACTGACACACCATCTGTCACGACATGTAGTTGATCCTAACTGAAGTTCATTTTGATTGGATGTCAAACATGACCGCCAGTTGCCATCTTTGTTTACATAGAGTTATATAGGAAAAACTTGTGGCAACTACTCCTCTGAAATTACTTGACAGATTTTCATGAAACTTCACAGGAATGTTGCTCTTGATGTCTAGTTGATCCTAGCAAAAATTCAGGTCAGCCAAAATTCATGATGGCCACCACGGCTAAAAATAGACTTTAAAAATGCGATTTTGTGGTGACTACTCCTCAAAAAACATAAGTAATATTGATTTGGAACCTTTACCAAAATGACTGATGCGACATGTACTTGACCCTAGCCAAAATTCATTTTGATTCCATGTCAAACATGGCTGCCAGTGGCCATGTTTGTTTACATAGAGTTATGTAGAAAAAATTCAGGGCGGAAATTCAAGATGGCCGCAACGACTAAAGATAGGTATTAAAAACTCAAGATGGCCACCATGGCTAAAAATATATTTTTAAAAAATAAATTTGTAGCAACTACTTCTTCAAAACTATCAGTTATATTGATATGAGACTTTCTCTAAAATGATGAGCATGACATGATGTTGGTCCTTGTTGAAAATTATTTTGATTCAACATTAAACATGGCTGCCAGGAGCCATCTTTGTTTACATAGATTTATAAACTAAAATCTTGTAGCGACTATTCCTCTGAAACTACATGACTTGTTTTCATGAAACTTCACAGGAATGCTGATCTGGCTATCAAAATCTATCAGTAGAGCTTCTAGGTCATTGACCTCTTGTTTTCTTAACGAAAACTTTACGTTGGCTATAACTTTCTCATTTCTTGATATTTCTTCATCAAACTTTCAATAATATACTGATCATGACAACATCAACATGACCATACTAAAATCTAAAGGTCAAGGTCTCACTGAGGGTCATTATATGGATTAAATACTCGGTTTTTTTCTTCACAAAAAACTTAGTTGGCTATAACTTTTGCATTTCTTGTATTTCTTCATCAAACTTTCAAAAATATATATACTCAACATGACAACATCAACATGACTAAAATCTAAATGTCCAGGTCACTTTGAGGGTCATTATATGGGTTAAATACTATTTTTTTTCTTCACGAAAACTTAAAGTTGGCTATAACTTCCGCATTTCTTGATATTTCTTCATCAAAATTTCTATGACAACATCGACATGTCCATATTAAAAATATAAAGGACAAGGTCACATTGAAGGTCATTATATGGGTTGAATACTCATTTAAAAAAACAGCCAAAAATAACCACAGATATATAAATAAAGAACAAAGTACAATAGTTTCACTCACCACTGGAGCTAACATTGGCTTTTCATAAATAACCTCCTATTGCTATCTGCTGCCAGTTATATGTTGGTTATCAGCACTAAGCATTTACAAAAAATCTTTATGAGTTCTAAATATGCAGTGTTTGATTCGTTTTACCAGCATGGTGTTTATATTCAGTAATTATCACTGATTGAATTGGATGTGTTTAGATAATTCACAAGTATTTTGCAGCTGAAACATAATTTATTCACCAAATGTTTGAGTGAGTGTATCCTATCATTACACCACTAGTTCTTGAGCTCCAGACGGCTGGAAAATTGTAACATTGTTCTAAGAGCCTTAAAAACTATTGGAATTGTTTCAAAACTGAGTGAAGAAACTATAGAATATTTTCCCCCGGGAACTGCATATTGATTTTGTTGAGTATGAGTTAGAGTTAATGGTTTGTTTTACATTGGCATGTGTCTAGATTGTAACAGTGGATGGGATTTCCTAGGTTGTTGTTTTTGGACGGCTTTCCCAACAGATTTTGAAGTAGTATGCTTTGTTTACAGTATACTATACGTTATAAAGGCTTTGTTTTACTATATAAACAGTTTATGAAATCATTTTAAAATTGTCTAGCCAGCTTGCGGACAGCTCCACATAGTTGTATGTTCGTCCGTGCGTGCGTTCGTGCGTCTGTCCAATCTTATCCGGGCTATAACTTTGTCATGCATTGAGGGATTTTGAAATAACTTGGCACAAATGATCACCATAAGAGGTTGATGTGTCGTGCGCAAACTCAGGCCTTCAGCTCGAAGGTCACGGTCACATTTAGAGGTCATGCAGTTCATGCAGTCTGATCTTGTCCGGGCTGTAACTAAAAAAGTCATGCATAGTGGGATTTTGAAAAAAACTTGGCAGAAATGGTCACCATAAGAGGACGATGTGTCACGCACAAACCCAGGCCTCCAGCTCAAAGGTCAAGGTCACACTTAGAGGTCATGCAGTTCATGCAGTACGATCTTATCCAGGCTGTAACTTTGTCATGGGATTTTGAAATAACTTGGCACAAATGATCCCCACAAGAGGACGGTGTGTCACGTACAACACCCGGGCCTCCAGGTCAAGGTCATACTTAGAGGACTGGCGGATTAACCAGCCAGGCAAAATCCCAAAACGGGAGCGTAGAATTAAGAATTACCAACTCATAATTCATTTTACTCTTATTCAATCACGGGTACTTTAAGAACTCATAAATGAACCTTTACTTTTTATCGGCACATATACATTATTATATGACTTGAACACCTGGGCAGAGTTTTGATAAAAGGTTTTGTGGTGTAACTTTACTGTTAATTCGGAGGTTATAGTTTCTTTAATTAATGTTCCATCTTTTGTATAACCCTAATAAAAAAATCATTTTAACATAAACTGTTATTTCAGTTTTCATGATAGCATGCAAATCCTTCTAGATTAAAATTTTAATTTGAAGGAATAAGTCTAGCTGAATTAAGTGCAGGTATTTGCTATGACACGAGGTAGTATTTTTATAAAGAAATTGAAATCTTTGAAGACCACTGATATTGTGAGGGGCTGCGTGGGGGTTAACATACAGAGTAAGAAAACTTAGATCTTCTCTATTTTCCCCTTATTTTTTCTATTGTTTAACATGCTAAAATACTTCCCCTTAATAATAAAAATATTAACTAATCTATTGCAACATGCAGTATACTATCTGTTTACATTTTAATTGAATAATGATAACATGATTGTACTTTGTACTCATATGAATCTTCATGAATTTATTAAGATATATCATTATATTTGTAAGGTGTGCAGTGGGGTGGTCAGTGCTCACGAAATAGGATAGCCCCAAGCCCGGGGCCTGTCAAAATCTGTTGGGGCTTGTCCTTTTTTGCCATATTTTATTATATAATTAATTCAGGGCTTGTCAATTTTAATTCAGGGCCTGCCTGTCAAAAACATTTTCCGTGAGCACTGATGGTCCTCCCTGACCCATCACACACTTATTTACGGGGAGAATAAACGGGTCACCCAAGTGGTGATGGAAAATAAATAAATAAAAAGATATTGTCACTTCCTGTCTTTATTTTATAGATGCTGTTTCGGAAGGTGAGGCTTATACATTTAAATATTGATGGTGATTTGTGCCATAATCCTGGTTCATTGTTTAGTTTCAGAAACATGAGGTCTACATTGATATTGGTGGTGCTTGTTGCCATGACTATGGCCGTGATGGGCAAGAGAGGCATGAAAGGCAAGAAATGTAAGTTGTATATCCTGTAAATTACCATACTGTGTTTCAAGTTTGGTTTATAGATTTTTGATGTAGTTATTAAAGGTTTTAATACACAAATTTTGTCCGGACTATGTTCTACTGAACCCTTGACCAGATTTCAGTGAAACTTTGTAGGGATGATCAGTATCAGGTCTAGTTGTGCATGTCATCGCCGTGTTCCGGTTGAATGATTTTTGCGGAGTTATAGCCCTTTAAAGGTTTTGATACACAAACTTTATCGAGACTAGTCTCTGAACTCCTGGAAGAATTTCAACGAATTGATGACGGATGATGAGTACCAAGCCTAACTGTGCCTATCATTGCTGTGTTCTGGTTGAATGAGTTATGGTCTAATGTACAAAAACTTTATCCAGAAAAGTTTTCCTGAACCACTGGCTGGATTTCAGTGAAACTTGGCAGCAAATGATCAGTACAAGCCTAGTTGCGCATGTTTTTGGTGTGTTCTCCATCAGACTCCATATAGCCAGTAGAGCGATACAGGCCCTCTTGGGCCTCTTGTTCTTACAAATTTCTGTGTTCTTTTGTTTATCAAATCTACCTCTATATCAATGATGCACTGCCGTCCTGCCCGCCATTGATGAAAAAAACCAAACTGAAATTAGTTCACAATAAAAATTGCTAGATTCTCATCCCCTCCCACTCCGAGTTGCCTTTCGACCACACATTTCTTTAAAATGACAGCAATTTGGATTAAAACTGATAAAAATAAAAAATAAAATTTCACACCCTGCCCCAAATTTTGCTATAATTTGCCTTGCATCCCCAGCCCCAGCCCCACCCCCAGATTGTTTTAGCCTTGTTTTCTGATGGTATATACTGGCTACATAATTTATTATTCTTTGAAAAATTGAAAAGTCGAGCTGCACTGTTCCCCAACAGCTCTTGTTCTTTTTTATAAATCCTGGTTTTAAATGTATTCTAGTCTAGGCTGCTATTTCTTTTACTTGGAGAAAGTGGTGGCAAAAAGAAAAATATAGCCAGAGGAAGCGCTGATAGTCAAATAAAACCTGATTAAAAACAATAGTCAGAGAAAGCTCTGTGTTTGATCCATGGTTTGATTAATAATGTGTTGTATAAAAGTGAATAAAGACACATTTCCAATAATTTAAGAAAGAAATATTGGGCCTGTCCATTTTAAATCAGGGCCTGTCCATTTTCAGAAGCAACAAGTCCTGGGCCTGTCTTCTAATTTTCTGTGAGCACTGGCAGTGGGTAAACTACTTTAATTTACGGACAACTGGCGACTGTCGTATCGAGTACTACAGAAAGGTACCCGGGGTACATTTAAGTATACAGAAACGTACCCGAAAATCTTTGAATTCCAGAACGACCCCCAAATATACAGAAACGTACCCGGACAAACAAGATCTCATTGGCGGAATTGAAACAATTTAGAACTTGATAAAACAACTGCTTAAACAATATTGGTTGTCATTAACTATTGCGCTATTGTTCTTAAAACATATTTAGGCTGCCATAGTTAGTAATTAAATACAGAACGTATTGTCGTAAAACCGGAAGTTCGTAAATCATCAAACCCCGTGCCAAAAAGTAAACAAACATGCAGCTTGTCATTCAAGAAGAGTTGGTCAAATATTTAGACCAACTGCATTCCTTTAAGGCGGAGGCAACTGCTAGCGGCTTTTAAAAAGTGAATTTATTAAACTTTGTAAACAATGAAAGTTTCGTTTCCTTGAAGTAACAGAACGCGTTACGGCCGCGTTTTACGACATTGCATTTTGTCTCGGGTACATTTGGGGGCTTTCTGGATTTCGATGATTTTCGGGTACATAAATGTACCCTGGGTGCCTTTCTGTAGTACCCGGTACGACAATGACCCTATCAGCCTCAGTAACACTTTTGCTAGAGTAAATTTTGACCACAAGACTTAAGCTTGCATATTTCTTTTATAGAAATATTTTTTCCTTACAGTCCCATGTGTACAGTACAGCGCATGTGAGGCAGGTAATATGACTGTTTCTGTCAAAGCGGATCCAGACTGCCAAAAACTGCAGGCGACTGCGGTACAGACTGCCTGTAAAGTGGAATTAACAAGTAAGTACACCATTTTTAGCAAAGCTTTCAAATAATGTGTGACCAGCTGGCCTTGAATTTACCAACGATTCTTGAGAATATTCTTAGACTTAAGACCAAGTATTCAAATTTCAATCACATATATTGCTATAAGTTTAAAGTATAAACGTTCATAACAAGCTGTTATGTATAAATATGATAACTACTAATAAATAGCAGCTTAATACGAATGTTTATCTTTGAAGGTCAGGGGAACATATTTGAACGAAATGCAAGTACTTGAGCTCAAGTCTAAGAATAGTTTGAAGAATGGTTGGTGAATTCCATGCCAGGGCTACCTACCAAGAAAAACGTCAATCTTGATCTTTCGCAGCATCCTGTTAATTTTTAGCTCTACTGATTAGAGATCAGCAGACCTTATGCCGTGGTGCGGCGTCCGTCGTCCGTCTGTCCATAAACTTTTTTTTGTAGCGACTACTCCTCTGAAACTACTGAATGGATTTTCATGAAACTTTACAGAAATGTTGCCCATGAAGTCTAGTTGATACTAGCAAAAATTTATGTTGATGTGAAATCCAAGATGGCCACCAAAACTAAAACTAGATTTTTAAAAAACAAGTTTGTAGCGACTACTTCTTGAAAACTCTAAGTGATATTGATATGGGACTTTTTCTAAAATGATCAGCATGACATGATGTTGGTCCTTGTCGAAAATCGTTGTTTACATAGAGTTATTTAATAAAAACTTGTGGCGACTACTCCTCTGAAACTACTCGACGGATTTCCATGAAACTTCACAGGAATGTTGCTCTTGATGTCTAAATGATCCTAGCAGCATTTCAGGTTGGTCGGAAATTCAAAATGGCCACCACAGCTAAAAATAGATTTTCAAAAAACAAGTTTGTAGCGAGCACTTCTTGAAAACTATAAGTGATATTGATATGGGACTTTTTCTAAAATGATCAGTATGGAATGATGTTGATCCTCATCGAAAATTATTTTGATGCGACGTTAAACATGGCCGCCAGCGGCAATCTTTGTTTACATAGAGTTATATAATGAAAACTTGTAGCGACTACTCCTCTGAAACTACTGGACGGATTTTCATGAAACTTCACAGGAATGTTGCTCTTGATGTCTTATTGATCCTAGCAAAATTTCGGGTTGGCCGGAAATTCAAGATGGATGTCAGAGCTAAAAATAATTTTTTAAAAAACGAGTTTGTAGCGACTACTTCTTGAAAACTATAAGTGATATTGATATGCGTCTTTTCCTAAAATGATCAGTATGACATGATGTTGATCCTTGTCGAAAATTATTTTGATTCGACGTTAAACATGGCTGCCAGTGGCTATCTTTGTTTACATAGAGTTATCTAATGAGAACTTGTAGAGACTACTCCTCTGAAACTACTTCACTGATTTCCATGAAACTTCACAGGAATGTTGCTCTTCATGTCTAATTGTCAATTTGATCCTAGCAAAATTTCAGGTTGGTCGGAAATTCAAGATGGCTGTTACAGCTAAAACAAAATTTTCAAAAAAAGAGTTTGTAGCGACTACTTCTTGAAAACTATAAGTGATATTGATATGCGTCTTTTCCTAAAATGATCAGTATGACATGATGTTGATCCTTGTCGAAAATTATTTTGATTCGACGTTAAACATGGCTGCCAGTGGCCATCTTTGTTTACATAGAGTTATCTAATGAGAACTTGTAGAGACTACTCCTCTGAAACTACTTCACTGATTTCCATGAAACTTCACAGGAATGTTGCTCTTCATGTCTAATTGTCAATTTGATCCTAGCAAAATTTCAGGTTGGCCGGAAATTCAAGATGGCTGTTACAGCTAAAACAAAATTTTCAAAAAAATAGTTTGTAGCGACTACTTCTTGAAAACTATAAGTGATATTGATATGCGTCTTTTCCTAAAATGATCAGTATGACATGATGTTGATCCTTGTCGAAAATTATTTTGATTCGACGTTAAACATGGCTGCCAGTGGCCATCTTTGTTTACATAGAGTTATATAATGAAAACTTGTAGCGACTACTCCTCTGAAACTACTTGACGGATTTTCATGAAACTTCACAGGAATGCTGATCTATCTATCAAAAACCTATCAGTAGAGCCTCAAGGTCATTGACCTCTTGTTCTACATAAATTGCAATTGTTCAATTGTTAATATTAATTATAAAAATAATATAAAGCCAATTGTTTTTGCATGTTACTAACTGTTGATTACATTTCAACAATAATATATTCAAAACAATGGTAGAATAACGAAGAAACGTTGAAAACTTAAAATTGTATTTAAATATATGCAAGCAGATTTAATGTCAAAATGATACTGGATTAATAAATCGAGAGGCTAAATTTTAATGCTTGATAATGACTTCAAGATTGCCAACTGTGTCTTTTCAAAGGGCATCCAGCCGAAAATTTGAATCAAAGACCTTGTTGTTAATGGACATGGGAAAATAATTTACCATAATATCCCATTCCCAGAGGAGTAAATATTACTGCTGCATCTATTTTTTTTTCACCTTAAAAGGTTTTTCCATAAGTGGTTTGTCAGTTAGTTGACTGGTGTTTTACATAATTTGCAGCACATTTCAATTTTTTCGTGGTGGAGGCAGAACACCCACCTTTTTCTGGTAGAATGTGGCAGTCCTGGCCACAGATGCACATTCTCCATATGGTCACTCATTCTCAGCAGAACAGCTTTTGATTTGATAATGATGTTGTCCAATTATAAATATCCAGTACGAACAGCCAATGAAAGTCTCCATTGGAAACGATCAATTACTTCATGAAGTACATCATGTACATAGAGACCCAGCAGTTAAATAATCTATTTTTACATTTTAAATCAGTTTTTAGCTCTACTGGCTGAAAGCTGAAGGCCAGCAGAGCTTATGGCTCTATTGGCTGAAAGCTGAAGGCCAGCAGAGCTTATGGGATGGCGAGTTGTCCTTTGTCTGTCGTCCGTTGTCGTCCGTCGTAAGTTAACTTTTGCCTTGTGAACACTCTAGGGCATTCATTAGTAATTGGATCTTTACGAAATTTTGTCGGTGTCTTCATATCAATGAAAGCTCAGACAAGTTTGAAAACCAGCCAGATCGGATTAGTTTCACCAGAGTTATGGCCCTTGTTTTGCTGAAAAATGCCATATTAAGCCTTGTGAACACTCTAGCACCTTCATTTATTATTTGATCTTTACCAAACTTGCATAGATTGTTAATATCACTGAAAGCTTAGATAAGTTCAAAAACCAGCCAGATCAGATTAGTAACACAAGAGTTATGGCCCTTGTGTTTTCTGAAATATTCCATTGCCTTGTGAACACTCTAGCACCTTCATTTATTATTTGATCTTTACCAAACCTGCACAGATCCGTGAAAGTTTTGATGCAAACTTTATCCAGACTAGTCTCTTCTGAACTCCTGGCCAGATTTCAACGAATTTTGGCAGGGATGATGAGTACCAAGCTCAGTTGCGTCTATCATTGCCGTGTTCTGGTTGAATGAGTCATGGCCTAAATTACACAAACTTTATCCAGACTTTTTTCCTGAAGCCCTGGCTGGATTTCAGTGAAACTTGGCAGGAATGATCAGTACCAAGCCTAGTTGCGCATGTTGTGTTCCCCATCAAAGACTCCATATAGCCAGTAGAGCGATACAGGCCCACTTGGGCCTCTTGTTTTATTGTATTAACCAAAATAAATTTGCTTTATTGAATGTTATCGGCAGATGACGTCAATGTCAGCAACACTTTATTGACGTAATGACTTAACGTTAAGTTATTTTTGTGTACGGAGTTATTAATATTTAGTGATTATGAATATTCTTTCACTGAGCCATAAAACACCATTAATTCATTCTCTCGCTGAGAAATCCCAATCTTTCGCCCATAGAAATAATTGTTACACACACCAACATACAGGGCATATAGTGTTAATCTTTTTAAACTGTGCCGTCTTTCTGTCACACCCCTGGTAAAGTTTTTAGTTGCTGCAAAACCATCATTTAAGTTCGTACAAAGATATATTTAGGTGAGACCCAGACATTGCAACCAAAAGAATGAGAATAAATGATATCTATAGAATCAAAGCCAACGTCCATGGTCTGCAGACGCCATACAACGAATAGCTGACTAAGTCTTGGTTTATATTTTAGAAAAGAAGTGCGTTCTTGAGAAGGACTTCACAGCATGTTCAACAGAAGGATCGTTGGTCACACGGACACAGAAAACTGGACGTTGTAAAAAAAATGCTTTAAAGTCTAAGCCTTGTGATTTGGAAGGTGCAGTGATCTTAAAAATAAAGAAAGGTATGATATGTATTTATGGTTTCATCTTATTCCTTTACAGGGACAATGTCTGTGACTTTTAGCTTATAAAACACAAAAAATTACGTTGACAAACGTAACACACCAACCGTTATTGAATATTTTCTAAATAAAATAAGATTGAAGAAATTCAATAGCGCTACAAAAAAAAAGAGTACCCCTTTGTGAGGTTGAACTCGCGGGTAATACAAGTCTAATGTGCTGTCGTGCGCACTCCCAGCTGAGCTATACGAACCAGATGTATTACGTAAGACGTACTATATAAAAACAAGAAAATCGGTAGAACCGATGGATGCTCCCCAAAATGTATCAACTTATCATATGGCCTTGTATCACCCAGCAGTTTTCAAATTGTAGTTTATGCTCCAGATAAAAAATCTAAGTATTACAAAGGGCAATAACTCTAATTTGAATGATGACAGAGTTACGGTTCTTGCACTCTGTACTTTCTCTCATTGCCCTCTATTACTGTGTGAAATTTCACTGCAGTCCCATCAGTAGTTTTGAAAATATGCTCCGGACAAAAACTCAAAGTATAAAATTACAAAGGGCAATAACTCTAATTTGAATGAAGACAGAGTAGAGGTTCTTGCACTCTGCACTTCCTCTCATTGCCCTCTATTATTACGTGAAGTTTCAATGCCGTTCCCTCAGTAGTTTTGAAGATATGCTCCGAACGAACAAAGTGGCAACTATAGGGGAGCATAAAAATCATCAGAATCTCCCTTACAAGGTGACCATATGCCCTAATAGACCCTATACTTTTTCAACCAATCACCCTATACTTTTTCAACGTATCAGAAGCCCCAAATCAGTAGCGGTATCTGACTTTAGTAATAATAAATTTGCAAATTTAAAATAAAAGAGGTTTTATTTATTGTTTGTAAACAAACCTGTGACCACAATATTTATATTTCTGTTGCTCATTAGCACATTAGGTTGATTATAGTTTGTCTTCAATCATGTCACTGTCCTGTGTAGCTCTTCGGTAACGCGATTGTCCCTTATTACCCGCAAGTGTAATTTTAGAGTGGATTTGGAGTTCAACCCCACGAAGCAGTACTTTTTAACCAGGTTTTCCTTGGAAAACACTGGTTATTAGATTGGGGTATGTAGTTTGGCGGGCAGGCGTGCATGCGACGTCAAACTCCGTTTCTGCTGAATAACTTTTGTTAGGAATGAGGTATTGCGATGAAACTTGCAGGGTAGGTAACACATGGAAAGGAAGGTTGGGATTGCATTTGGGGTCACTGGGGTCAAGGTCACTGTTAAAAATAGAAAAACGGTTTCCACTCAGTGACTTAAGGAATGAGATATTAGAATGAAACTTGCTGTGTAGGTAGATTTTATCAAAAGGAAGTTTGCGATTCCATTTGGGGGTCACTGGGGTCAAGGCCATTGTTACAAAAAAAAAAGGAATAACGGTTTCTGCTCAATAACTTTAGTTGGGAATGAGATATTGGAACGAAAATTGCTGTGTAGGTACCTTATACGGAAAGGAAGCTTGGGATTGCATTTGGGGTCAAGGTCACTGTTACTTAAAATAGAAAAATGATTTCTGCTCAATTACTTAAGTTAGAAATGAGATATTGCAATGAAACTTGCTGTTTATGTAGCTTGTATTTGCCTTTCTAGCAAATCTTCAGTCCATTCCTCATTTACTGTGTATGCATTTATGTTTGTGATTCTCATGTCATTTATTCTATATTGTGTGTCATTTGCTGCTTTTTGTATAGAAAAAAACCTTCTGTTACTTCATTTTTATCTTACCGGTACTGTAATAGCATTTCAAATGGAAAACCTGGTGTTCGTGGAATTTCCACATTTTTTTTTTTTTTTGTAAAGATAATGAATTTTATCAAAACATCTTGTATTATTAGATTGACTATTCAAAGAATACGAGAGCTTATGTAATTAATCACCCCAGCTTCGTTGTCAGTGTTGACGTCCCAGTCCACATCAAGCTCTGCGTGTAAGCTGTGTTTAAAGGTCTATATCTCTTACATTTATTGTCCTTGCTCAACCAAATTTGGTCATGAGCTTCCTTATAGTATTGTTTATTTTAAGGGCTGCATAAGTAATTTTGGTTCCTATACCAAATGGGCTCCCATGGAACCCAAATTCTGATGGCCCCTAAAATGTGCAATGTCCCATTTCACATTAAATTTAATGTGTAAGCTACATGTTTACAGGTATATATCTCTTACATTTTTTGTCCTTGTTCAACCAAATTTGGGCCTGGGTTTCCTTTTAGTATTATCTGGAGGGTTGCATAAGTAATTCTGCCTTCTTCGTATTCTGGTATTCCGTGGAACCAAAATTGTGACGGCCCAAAAAGACGTGCAGTAAACGCAGAGCTAGGTTTGCGTGTAAGCTGTTGTATATATATCTATATCTCTTAAACTGTTTGTCTTAGCTCAAACACATTTTGCGTTTGGATTTATTATAGCATTATCTAGATGAATGTATAAGTAAATTAGGTGCAAATAAATCATGGGCTCCCTGGGTACCCATAGAGCCCAACTTAACAGCCTCATGATAAAACATGCAATAAATTTGGTTTAGGTAAACATCCAATCTGTTGTTACTGCATGACCGTGTTTTACTCTCCTTTTTCTTAGCTTAATCATATTGGGGTATTGGCCCCCATCCCCCAGGGCAAGTGGATTTTCAAAAGTCACTTGCCCTGCCCATAATGTCACTTATCCCACATTTAAGAACACATAATTGCCCTAAAAATTGGCGCTTTACAATTATTCATGTTAAACGGGATGGACCGCCGCATAATTTGGACCATTATACTTAGTTGAAAAAGAAAGGGAGAATGTATTTAATTGTATTAGTTAATACATTGTATTTATACATTTAAAAAATCAAACGGTTCTTCTTTGTGTCTATTACATATTTGTGTTACTTCAATCAAAAAATGATGAATGTGACAGTATACAAACTAATTTTATTCCCCACTCCCACCCAACCAAGCACCACACACACCACCCCATTATTTTTGATGACCATCCAAAAAAATTGCTTGGCAGCTAGTGTATGGAACATTTAATGTCACAGTGAGTACAATTAACCAGTTGACAGAAAAAAAAGAAGCTATTGTGTTCATTTAAATGTGTGACAAGCAAAGAAACAAGACAAAAACGTTATTAAAAATATTCACTTGGCCCCAATATCTGTAACCATGATAACGTTCCTACACCTTTGTCTTTGAACTAAAGGGAATTAGATGAAAGCAAGAGGCATGAATAGGGTTTTCCCTAGGAATTGTTTAAGAAGTAATAGCAGTAACCTTATTTATCAAAAGCGAAAGTTCTGAACTTGAGAAAAAGGTTCCGTGATTGTTTTGAAATCGCGAAAACCCATGACATACGCATATCGCTAAGTTATGCAACTTATTTGTGTAGTATGCACAGCCATATACATTTAATTACAGAGTATATCAATGAAATACACCAAATACCTCATAAAATCGCATTGATACATGAGTGCTTTGAGTAAAAGAAAATGTGTTTTCGTTACGAAAAAATCTTCAGCTAGATTATCTAAACAAAAACATCACGTCACGTGGGTCTGCCAATCATTATTTTGACACATTGAATTTGCAAATTAAGAAAGAGTTTTCTGTTTTTGATTGATGGAAGGTCCAAATGACTTTCAGAGATTGACGTGCACATAGTGTCTAATTACTCACAGACATAGTCACACATAGTGTCTAATTACCCATAGACATAGCCACACATAATGTCTAATTACCCATAGACAGCCACATATAGAGACTAATTACTGATAGACATAGCCACGCATAGTGTCTAATTACTCATAGACATAGCCAGATATAGAGTCTAATTACCCATAGATATAGCCACACATATTGTCTGATTACCCATAGACATAGCCACACATATTGTCTGATTACCCATAGACATAGCCAGATATAGAGTCTAATTACCCATAGACATAGCCACACATATTGTCTGATTACCCATAGACATAGCCACACATATTGTCTGATTACCCATAGACATAGCCACACATATTGTCTGATTACCCATAGACATAGCCAGATATAGAGTCTAATTACCCATAGACATAGCCAGATATAGAGTCTAATTACCCATAGACATAGCCACACATATTGTCTGATTACCCATAGACATAGCCACACATATTGTCTGATTACCCATAGACATAGCCACACATATTGTCTGATTACCCATAGACATAGCCAGATATAGAGTCTAATTACCCATAGATATAGCCACACATATTGTCTGATTACCCATAGACATAGCCACGCATAGTGTCTAATTACTCATAGACATAGCCAGATATAGAGTCTAATTACCCATAGACATAGCCACACATATTGTCTGATTACCCATAGACATAGCCACACATAGTGTCTAATTACCCATAGACATAGCCACACATATTGTCTGATTACCCATAGACATAGCCACGCATAGTGTCTAATTACCCATAGACATAGCCAGATATAGAGTCTAATTACCCATAGACATAGCCACACATATTGTCTGATTACCCATAGACATAGCCAGATATAGAGTCTAATTACCCATAGACATAGCCACACATATTGTCTGATTACCCATAGACATAGCCAGATATAGAGTCTAATTACTCATAGACATAGCCACACATATTGTCTGATTACCCATAGACATAGCCACACATATTGTCTGATTACCCATAGACATAGCCACACATATTGTCTGATTACCCATAGACATAGCCAGATATAGAGTCTAATTACCCATAGACATAGCCACACATATTGTCTGATTACCCATAGACATAGCCACACATATTGTCTGATTACCCATAGACATAGCCACACATATTGTCTGATTACCCATAGACATAGCCACACATATTGTCTGATTACCCATAGACATAGCCACACATAGTGTCTGATTACCCATAGACATAGCCAGATATAGAGTCTAATTACCCATAGACATAGCCACACATATTGTCTAATTACTCATAGACATAGCCACACATATTGTCTGATTACCCATAGACATAGCCACACATATTGTCTGATTACCCATAGACATAGCCACACATATTGTCTGATTACCCATAGACATAGCCACACATATTGTCTGATTACCCATAGACATAGCCACACATATTGTCTGATTACCCATAGACATAGCCACACATATTGTCTGATTACCCATAGACATAGCCACACATAGTGTCTGATTACTCATAGACATAGCCACACATATTGTCTGATTACTCATAGACATAGCCACACATATTGTCTGATTACCCATAGACATAGCCACACATATTGTCTGATTACCCATAGACATAGCCACACATATTGTCTGATTACCCATAGACATAGCCACACATATTGTCTGATTACCCATAGACATAGCCACACATATTGTCTGATTACCCATAGACATAGCCACACATATTGTCTGATTACCCATAGACATAGCCACACATATTGTCTGATTACCCATAGACATAGCCACACATATTGTCTGATTACCCATAGACATAGCCAGATATAGAGTCTAATTACCCATAGATATAGCCACACATATTGTCTGATTACCCATAGACATAGCCACACATATTGTCTGATTACTCATAGACATAGCCACACATAGTGTCTAATTACTCATAGACATAGCCACACATAGTGTCTAATTACCCATAGACATAGCGACACATAGTGTCTAATTACTCATAGACATATGCACACATAGTGTCTAATTACTCATAGCGACACATAGTGTCTAATTGCTCATAGACATAGCGAATTGAATTGAATTGGATTTTATAGTAGCACCAACAGCTAAGGTCATATGGCGACTTTCCAGCTTCCACTGGTGGAGGAAGACTCCAGGTGCCCCTCCGGGCAATTTTCGTGCATGGGCGGGCACCTGGGTAGAACCACTGACGTTCCGCAAGCCAGCTCGATAGCTTCCTCACATAAAGATTCCTAGGACCCTGAGGGAATGAACCTACAGCGGTGAGGGGCAAGTGATTGCAAGTCAGAGACTAACCACTCGGCCACGGACGCCCCTTATAGACATAGCGACACATAGTGTCTAATTACTCATAGACATATGCACACATAGTGTCTAATTACCCATAGATATAGCGACACATAGTGTCTAATTACTCATAGACATAGTGACACATAGTGTCTAATTACTCATAGACATAGTGACACATAGTGTCTAATTACTCATAGACATAGCCACATATAGTGTCTAATTACTCATAGACATAGCCACGCGTAGTGTCTAATTACTCATAGACATAGTGACACATAGTGTCTAATTACTCATAGACATATTGACACATAGTGTCTAATTACTCATAGACATAGTGACACATAGTGTCTAATTACTCATAGACATAGCCACATATAGTGTCTAATTACTCATAGACATAGCCACGCGTAGTGTCTAATTACTCATAGACATAGTGACACATAGTGTCTAATTACTCATAGACATAGCCACATATAGTGTCTAATTACCCATAGACATAGCCACACATAGTGTCTAATTACTCATAGACATAGCCACACATAGTGTCTAATTACTCATAGACATAGCCACACATAGTGTCTAATTACCCATAGACATAGCCACACATAGTGTCTAATTACCTATAGACATAGCGACACATAGTGTCTAATTACTCATAGACATATGCACACATAGTATCTAATTACCCATATACATAGCCAGACATAGAGTGTAATTACGAATAGACATAGCCACACCTAATGTCTCCATACTCATAGACATAGCCACGCATAGTGTCTAATTACGCATAGACATAGCCACACATATTGTGTAATTACTCATAGACATTGCCACACATAATGTCTCAATACTCATAGACATAGCCACGCATAGTGTCTAATTATGCATAGACATAGCCACACATAATGTCTAATTATGCATAGACATAGCCACACATAGTGACTAATTACTCATAGACATAGCCACACATAGTGTCTAATTACTCACAGACATAGTCACCCATAGTGTCTAATTACTCATAGACATAGCCACGCATAGTGTCTAATTACCCATAGACATAGCCACACATAGTGTCTAATTACTCACAGACATAGTCACACATAGTGACTAATTACTCATAGACATAGCCACACATAGTATTTACTTACTCACAGACATAGTCACACATAGTGTCTAATTACTCATAGACATAGCCACACATAGTGTCTAATTACCCATAGACATAGTCACACATAATGTTTACTTACTCACAGACATAGTCACACATAGTGACTAATTACTCATAGACATTATCAGCCACACATGATGTCTGATTACTCAAAGACACAGCCACACAGTGTCTTATTACTCAAAGACACAGCCACACATAGGGTCTAATTACCCATAGACATAGCCACACATGATGTCTAATTACCCATAGACTTAGCCACACAGAATGTATAATTACTCAAAGACACAGCCACACATAGTGTGTAATTACTCAAAGACACAGTCACACATAGTGTGTAATTACTCAAAGACACAGCCACACAGTGTCTTATTACTCAAAGACACAGCCACACATAGGGTCTAATTACCCATAGACATAGCCACACATGATGTCTAATTACCCATAGACTTAGCCACACAGAATGTATAATTACTCAAAGACACAGCCACACATAGTGTGTAATTACTCAAAGACACAGTCACACATAGTGTGTAATTACTCAAAGACACAGCCACACATAGTGTGTAATTACTCAGACACAGCCACACATAGTGTGTAATTACTCAAAGACACAGTCACACATATTGTATAATTACTCAAAGACACAGCCACACGCAGTGTGTAATTACTCATAGACGTAGGCACACACAGTGTGTAATTACTCAGACCCAACCACACACAGTGTGTAATTACTCAGACACATTCACATACATACAGTGTGTAATTACTCATAGACATACCCACACATAGTGTCTAATTATACATAGACACTGTCTCAAAGTGTCTAATTATTCATAGACATAGCCACGCATAGTGTCTAATTATACATAGACACTTTGATAATTATTCATAGACATAGCCACACATAGTGTCTAATTATACATAGACACTGTCTCAAAGTGTGTAATTACTCATAGACATAGCCACACATAATGTCTAATTATACATAGACATAGCCACACAAAGTGTCTAATTATTCATAGACATAGACACACTCATAGATGTAGCCACAATGTGTCTAAATCATTGTCATTACCCAAGTAGAATGTGTTAATGGTCATCATACATAAATGTGGACAGACTAACAATGTAGTTATCGTCTGAACAATTTGTTTTATAAAGACTTGATCTCCATTTACCCTTAACCCACTAAGCACGACTATTGTAGCTTTTGCGTCCATTGTAAACCAAGATCTAGCAGGCTGATCAGGGTTTACAATGTCTGGCTGCTGATCAGTCATTTTCCCAAAACACCCCTTTGTCACATAAATGGAATGGTCTTAATTCAAAGAAAGAACAGTCCATTATATATATGTAGCAGGTTAAGGGTTAACGGAGAACTCTCCTTGGTGTATATATTTGTTTAGTTACAGTGTTTTTTCCCTTATGTAAGTGGTACCGAAAAACAGTTCCATTCCCAATGGCAAAAGCAAAATTCCCAATAAAAACATTTATTTAAAGAGAAGAAGTGAGGAACTATACTCTTTTAGGTGATATTATGAGGGTTATGAAATACTACAAGAGAATATATACATGGAAATGTGTTTGCAAAGTATTTAAGCATACATAACTGCTTTTGTTTGATAGTAAAAAATTCCCAATTTTCCCAACTGAATGGGTACTGGTACCATTTCCAAAAAGGTAAAAAACTTGCTGAGTTAGTGTATATAATGCAATGGTTTATCTGTTTTAGGAGTTATGAGGAAGCGTAACAAAGATAAACCCAGGAGAAACAAGAACATCAAAGGAGGTAATTAAGAAGAGCTTGCAGTTGTGTTGTTTTCCTGCAGAATAGAATCCTGCAAGCCTTTGTCTACACTGAAGTTAATCTACATCATTGTCACTGCTTTGTGGACTCCTGAGAACATTTCCAGTAATCAAAAGACATGTAATTAAAGTTTGTTTGAAGTTATCCTAATAAACAGTTTCCAGTTATTTCACAGATGTCTTGTGTAAAAAATGTGTATTAACAGCATGCTGTTTGCATTTGTGTTAAATAAAGAGCTGTTTTCCTTCCCCCTATTGTTTGGGGCGCTTGTTTCAGCCAAAGGTTTTTCTGCAGTAAAATGAGCAATTTAAATAATACATACATCAATTATATATCATTAGAACTGGCATTTTTAGTGGTAAATAAAACTACTTTACTTTTGAAAATTGCTTGAGAAATAAATATTTTACAGCCAAAATGATTTTTTGATGAGACTTTTCCAATGTAAATTCCTTGTTGGTGGGACAGCAGAAAATTAAGAAATTTCAAATAATTTCAGTAATCCTTCATAATTTGCTATAAAACTTTCATGGTGTCTTAATTTACTAATATCCAACAATTTAAAACCATTTTTGGATAAAAATACAAAAAAAAAAGTTAAAACTTTTCATGCAGCAGAATTTTGCATTGAAAATGACCCATCAAAAATAGCTTTCGCACATGAAATGTTTATTTCTCAACCGATTTTGAAAAGTAAGGTGTTTTTATTTACCACTATAAATGTCTGTTTCACTGATGTACAACTTATTTAGGTAGTAGATGAATTTTGTCTGAAAAGTCAAAAAAAACTTGGCTGAAACAAGCGCCTCAAACAATAAGTCGTTCAAGCCGTTGTCAATTTACCTCCGATTTATATAGAAAATGGGGTTAATTTCTATTTGATTCATTTTCGATTTACCTGTACTAGTATACAGTTTTTTAACCAGGAATAAAATTATTTCTTGATTTCTATATCATCATTTTAACCTTTAGGTTAAAAACACCAACATTAACGTTTTAAGTTTTATAGTTATATAACAGACTTTCAATAGAGGTTTATACAACCATGGTGTGAAATGACGGTCACATGATACCTCCATTCTGATCATGCTGTGTTTTTAATGTTCGTATATTTTAAAGAAATCTAAACATTACAGTGGGGTACCCCAAGTACATTCTATTTCTGACCATCATGAAAGGGAGTCATTAAATCTCCTTTTAATTTATTTAATTTCGACGTCTCCGTCGATTTAATAATTGGCACAAAATGTCCACACAATTAACCAGCTGTTCTCGGGTGCCCGGCTGTATTGTAAATTGGCATGCAAAAAAGGCATGTACATACATATATGACATAAAGGTATTGTTGTTTAGTAGTGTAATTTGCGTAGAAATATCTAAACTGTAGCCCACCGCTAGGAATGTATGTACATACATGTAGCTTACCAGCTAGCTCTTCGTGTTTTATCAACCATTAACCACCCATATAACTTGCATGGTTTGAACTTGGACAGTTTTTTAAATTAAACACACTTTTATTTTTATTTCATTATTCAGAAAAACATTGATGGACAATTTAGAATATTATTTTAAATTAAATATAAGTGAACTATCCATTCTGTTACAAAGGAAAATCTTAAACTTCATTTTTGTATGATTTTTGCTTAAAATTGTATATAACTATAGCTATGTCAGTATTGTATAATTTGACAATGTTTTTGTGGTATTAAATGTGTATTTAATCTTCAAATAGTTAGCTTCAGTAAAGTGTGTTTATTACATGTTTTTAAAATGGCACATGGCAAGTTAGACATAATTATATATGGGAAGTAGTTCTTTGGTCAATATACTGAGAAGTAGCTATTTTCAAGTAGCTATTTGATCAATATACTGAGATGTAGCTATTTGATCAATATAAAAGTAGCCATTTGATCAGTATACTGGGAAGTAGGTATCTGGTCAAATATAAAAGTAGCTATTTCATCTCTATATTGAGAAGTAGCTATTTGATCAATATACCGAAAAGTAGCCATTTGATCAACATAACAAACAATAGTTAGTTATTTGATCAATATAAAAGTAGCTATTTTGTCAATATACTGAAAAGTAGCTATTTGATCAATTTAAAAGTAGCTATTTGAAAATATACTGAAAAGTAGGTATTTTGATCAATAAAGCGATAAGTAGCTATGTGATCAATATAATGGGAAGTAAATTTTTGATTTTAGTACTTTAATAACTTGTATATATCTACAGTCAATGTTGAGAAAACTGTATTTTAGTTTTATCTATTGTTTTATAAAACATTGTTAATATTAAACCATTGAAATCCATTACCAGTATACACAATTTGATTAAAACAGTTGTCCACCTTGTAAACTTTTGTAGACTTTTTTTAGACTTTCCCTGTAATTGCACTTGTCATTTGTCATTTGTCCAACATCATTTACTTCACAAACTGGTTTTGTTCATGTTCATCTTGTGTCAACCATGTAATATACCCAGATATTGACCAGTGTAAAGGTCATGACATTTAGTTATGTGAATTAAAGGATGCTAAAATAATAACATTAAAATAATGACCCTGTAACCTTGTTGACCCCATTACAAGTACTCCAATGCAAGCTTTTAGGCAGTCGAAATTTGGCTGAATTTGGACACAAAAATGCGTCTAGGTTAAAACATCACTACTTGCGTTTTCCATCTAAACTCTGTAAAATAATCAATCTGTTGTCTTATTTTATCTCTCTTGTACAGTGCTGACATCATTTTGTAATAAAATTTTACTTAGACATGAACTCTTTCATTGGTTATTTAACCTACCAGATATCTTTATGTAATACACTGACCCATGGAGAATAGTGCAATACACTGACACACATAGAATAATGGAGTACACTGACCCATGTAGAATAATACATTACACTGATTCATGTAGAATAATGCATTACACTAATCCATGTAAAATGATGCAATACACAGATCCATGTAGAATAATGCATAACATTGATTCATGTAGAATAATGCATAACACTGATTCATGTAGAATAATGCATTATGCTGATCTATATAGAGTAATGCATTACACTGATGCATGTAGAGTAATGCATTACACTGATGAATGTAGAGTAATGCATTACACTGATGCATGTAGAGTAATGCATTACATTGATGCATGAAGAGTAATGTATTACACTGATCCATGTAGAGTAATGTATTACACTGGTGCATGTATAGTAATGCATTACACTGATCCATGTAGAGTAATGTATTACACTGATGCATGTAGAGTAATGCATTACACTGATGCATGTAGAGTAATGCATTACACTGATGCATGTAGAGTAATGCATTACACTGATCCATGTAGAGTAATGTATTACACTGATGCATGTATAGTAATGCATTACACTGATGCATGTAGAGTAATGCATTACACTGATGCATGTAGAGTAATGCATTACACTGATCCATGTAGAGTAATGTATTACACTGATCCATGCAGAATATTGCAGTACACTGATCCATGTAGAATAATGCATTACACTTATTCATGTAGAATAATGCATTACACTAATCCATGTAGAATAATGCATTACACTAATCCATGTAGAATAATGCATTACACTGATCCATGTAGAATAATGCAATACACTTAGTCATGTAGAATAATGCAATACATTGACCTGTGTAGAATAATGCATTACACTGATCCATGTAGAATAATGCATTACACTAATCCATGTAGAATAATGCAATACATTGACCTGTGTAGAATAATGCATTACACTGATCCATGTAGAATAATACATTACACTGATCCCTGTAGAATAATGCATTACACTGGTTCATGGTTCATGTATATTAATACAATACTCTGACCTGTGTAGAATAATGCATTACACTCCTTCATGTAAAGTAATAAAATACACTGACCTGTGTATAATAATGCATTACATTGACCTGTGTAGAATAATGCAATACATTGACCTGTGTAGAATAATGCATTACATTGACCTGTGAAGAATAATGCATTACACTGACCCATGTAGAGTAATACAATACACTGACCTGTGTAGAATAATGCATTACATTGACCTGTGTAGAATAATGCAATACACTGACCTGTGTAGAATAATGCATTACACTGACCCATGTAGAGTAATACAATACACTGACCTGTGTAGAATAATGCATTACATTGACCTGTGTAGAATAATGCATTACACTGACCCATGTAGAGTAATACAATACACTGACCTGTGTAGAATAATGCATTACATTGACCCATGTAGAGTAATACAATACACTGACCTGTGTAGAATAATGCATTACACTGACCCATGTAGAGTAATACAATACACTGACCTGTGTAGAATAATGCATTACATTGACCTGTGTAGAATAATGCATTACACTGACCCATGTAGAGTAATACAATACACTGACCTGTGTAGAATAATGCATTACATTGACCTGTGTAGAATAATGCATTACACTGATCCATGTAGAATAATACATTACACTGATCCCTGTAGAATAATGCATTACACTGGTTCATGTAGAGTAATTCAATACACTGACCCATGTAGAATAATGCATTACACTGATTCATGTAGAGTAATACAATACACTGACCTGTGTAGAATAATGCATTACACTGATACATGTAGAATAATGCAATACATTGACCAATGTAGAGTAAAGCAATACACAGACCCATGTAGTACACTGATTCATGTAGAATAATGCAATATACTGATTCGTAGAATAATGCAATACACTGATCCATGTAGAATAATGCAGTACACTGATTCTCGTAGAATAATGCAGTACACTGCCCATGTAGAGTAATGCAATACACTTATTCATGTAGAATACTGCATTACACTGATACATGTAGAATAATGCATTATATTGATCCACATAGCATAATGCAATACACTGTTACATGTAGAGTAATGCAATGCACTGATTCATGTATAATAATGCAATACTGATCCATGTAGAATAATGCATTATACTGATTCATTTAGAGTAATGGATTACACTGATCCTTGTGGAGAAATGCAATACAGACACATGTAGAATAATGCAGTACACTGTTTCATGTAGAATAATGCAATACACTGACCCATGTAGAATAATGCATTACACGGATCCATGTAGAGTAATCAATACACTGACCCATGTAGAATAATGCAATACACTGACCCATGTAGAATAATGCAGTACACTGACCCATGTAGAATAATGCAATACACTGACCCAGGTAGAATAATGCAATACACTGACCCATGTAGAATAACGCAATACACTGACCCATGTAGAATAATGCAATACACTGACCCAGGTAGAATAATGCAATACACTGACCCATGTAGAATAATGCAATACACTGACCCAGGTAAAATAATGCAATACACTGACCCATGTAGAATAACGCAATACACTGACCCATGTAGAATAATGCAATACACTGACCCATGTAGAATAATGCAATACACTGACCCAGGTAGAATAATGCAATACACTGACCCAGGTAGAGTCATGCAATACATGGACTCATGTAGAGTAATGCAATACATGGACCCATGTAAAATAATGCAATACACTGACCCATGTAGAATAATGCAATACACTGACCCATGTAGAATAATGCAATACACTGACCCATGTAGAATAATGCAATACACTGACCCAGGTAGAATAATGCAATACACTGACCCAGTTAGAGTAATGCAATACACTGACTCATGTAGAATAATGCAATACACTGACCCAGGTAGAACAATGCAATACACTGACCCATGTAGAATAATGCAATACACTGACCCATGTAGAATAATGCAATACACTGACCCATGTAGAATAATGCATTACACTGATTCATGTAGAGTAATACAATACACTGACCTGTGTAGAATAATGCATTACACTGATCCATGTAGAATAATGCAATACATTGACCAATGTAGAGTAAAGCAATACACAGACCCATGTAGTACACTGATTCATGTAGAATAATGCAATATACTGATTCGTAGAATAATGCAATACACTGATCCATGTAGAATAATGCAGTACATTGCTTCTCGTAGAATAATGCAGTACACTGCTCATGTAGAGTAATGCAATACACTTATTCATGTAGAATACTGCATTACACTGATACATGTAGAATAATGCATTATATTGATCCACATAGCATAATGCAATACACCGTTTCATGTAGAGTAATGCAATGCACTGATTCATGTATAATAATGCAATACTGATCCATGTAGAATAAAACAGTATACTGACCCATGTAGAATAATGCAATACACTGACCCATGTAGAATAATGCATTACACGGATCCATGTAGAGTAATCAATACACTGACCCATGTAGAATAATGCAATACACTGACCCATGTAGAATAATGCAGTACACTGACCCATGTAGAATAATGCAATACACTGACCCAGGTAGAATAATGCAATACACTGACCCATGTAGAATAACGCAATACACTGACCCATGTAGAATAATGCAATACACTGACCCAGGTAGAATAATGCAATACACTGACCCATGTAGAATAATGCAATACACTGACCCAGGTAAAATAATGCAATACACTGACCCATGTAGAATAATGCAATACACTGACCCATGTAGAATAATGCAATACACTGACCCATGTAGAATAATGCAATACACTGACCCAGGTAGAATAATGCAATACACTGACCCAGGTAGAGTCATGCAATACATGGACTCATGTAGAGTAATGCAATACATGGACCCATGTAAAATAATGCAATACACTGACCCATGTAGAATAATGCAATACACTGACCCATGTAGAATAATGCAATACACTGACCCATGTAGAATAATGCAATACACTGACCCAGGTAGAATAATGCAATACACTGACCCAGTTAGAGTAATGCAATACACTGACTCATGTAGAATAATGCAATACACTGACCCAGGTAGAACAATGCAATACACTGACCCATGTAGAATAATGCAATACACTGACCCATGTAGAATAATGCAATACACTGACCCATGTAGAATAATGCATTACACTGATTCATGTAGAGTAATACAATACACTGACCTGTGTAGAATAATGCATTACACTGATCCATGTAGAATAATGCAATACATTGACCAATGTAGAGTAAAGCAATACACAGACCCATGTAGTACACTGATTCATGTAGAATAATGCAATATACTGATTCGTAGAATAATGCAATACACTGATCCATGTAGAATAATGCAGTACATTGCTTCTCGTAGAATAATGCAGTACACTGCTCATGTAGAGTAATGCAATACACTTATTCATGTAGAATACTGCATTACACTGATACATGTAGAATAATGCATTATATTGATCCACATAGCATAATGCAATACACCGTTTCATGTAGAGTAATGCAATGCACTGATTCATGTATAATAATGCAATACTGATCCATGTAGAATAATGCAGTATACTGATTCATTTAGAGTAATGGATTACACTGATCCTTGTGGAGAAATGCAATACAGACACATGTAGAATAATGCAGTACACTGTTTCATGTAGAATAATGCAATACACTGACCCATGTAGAATAATGCATTACACGGATCCATGTAGAGTAATCAATACACTGACCCATGTAGAATAATGCAATACACTGACCCATGTAGAATAATGCAGTACACTGACCCATGTAGAATAATGCCATACACTGACCCATGTAGAATAATGCAATACACTGACCCAGGTAGAATAATGCAATACACTGAACCAGGTAAAATAATGCAATACACTGACCCATGTAGAATAATGCAATACACTGACCCATGTAGAATAATGCAATACACTGACCCAGGTAGAGTCATGCAATACATGGACTCATGTAGAGTAATGCAATACATGGACCCATGTAAAATAATGCAATACACTGACCCATGTAGAATAATGCAATACACTGACCCATGTAGAATAATGCAATACACTGACCCATGTAGAATAATGCAATACACTGACCCAGGTAGAATAATGCAATACACTGACCCAGGTAGAATAATGCAATACACTGACCCAGTTAGAGTAATGCAATACACTGACTCATGTAGAATAATGCAATACACTGACCCAGGTAGAACAATGCAATACACTGACCCATGTAGAATAATGCAATACACTGACCCATGTAGAATAATGCAATACACTGACCCATGTAGAATAATGCATTACACTGATTCATGTAGAGTAATACAATACACTGACCTGTGTAGAATAATGCATTACACTGATCCATGTAGAATAATGCAATACATTGACCAATGTAGAGTAAAGCAATACACAGACCCATGTAGTACACTGATTCATGTAGAATAATGCAATATACTGATTCGTAGAATAATGCAATACACTGATCCATGTAGAATAATGCAGTACATTGCTTCTCGTAGAATAATGCAGTACACTGCTCATGTAGAGTAATGCAATACACTTATTCATGTAGAATACTGCATTACACTGATACATGTAGAATAATGCATTATATTGATCCACATAGCATAATGCAATACACCGTTTCATGTAGAGTAATGCAATGCACTGATTCATGTATAATAATGCAATACTGATCCATGTAGAATAATGCAGTATACTGACCCATGTAGAATAATGCAATACACTGACCCATGTAGAATAATGCATTACACGGATCCATGTAGAGTAATCAATACACTGACCCATGTAGAATAATGCAATACACTGACCCATGTAGAATAATGCAGTACACTGACCCATGTAGAATAATGCAATACACTGACCCAGGTAGAATAATGCAATACACTGACCCATGTAGAATAACGCAATACACTGACCCATGTAGAATAATGCAATACACTGACCCAGGTAGAATAATGCAATACACTGACCCATGTAGAATAATGCAATACACTGACCCAGGTAAAATAATGCAATACACTGACCCATGTAGAATAATGCAATACACTGACCCATGTAGAATAATGCAATACACTGACCCATGTAGAATAATGCAATACACTGACCCAGGTAGAATAATGCAATACACTGACCCAGGTAGAGTCATGCAATACATGGACTCATGTAGAGTAATGCAATACATGGACCCATGTAAAATAATGCAATACACTGACCCATGTAGAATAATGCAATACACTGACCCATGTAGAATAATGCAATACACTGACCCATGTAGAATAATGCAATACACTGACCCAGGTAGAATAATGCAATACACTGACCCAGTTAGAGTAATGCAATACACTGACTCATGTAGAATAATGCAATACACTGACCCAGGTAGAACAATGCAATACACTGACCCATGTAGAATAATGCAATACACTGACCCATGTAGAATAATGCAATACACTGACCCATGTAGAATAATGCATTACACTGATTCATGTAGAGTAATACAATACACTGACCTGTGTAGAATAATGCATTACACTGATCCATGTAGAATAATGCAATACATTGACCAATGTAGAGTAAAGCAATACACAGACCCATGTAGTACACTGATTCATGTAGAATAATGCAATATACTGATTCGTAGAATAATGCAATACACTGATCCATGTAGAATAATGCAGTACATTGCTTCTCGTAGAATAATGCAGTACACTGCTCATGTAGAGTAATGCAATACACTTATTCATGTAGAATACTGCATTACACTGATACATGTAGAATAATGCATTATATTGATCCACATAGCATAATGCAATACACCGTTTCATGTAGAGTAATGCAATGCACTGATTCATGTATAATAATGCAATACTGATCCATGTAGAATAATGCAGTATACTGATTCATTTAGAGTAATGGATTACACTGATCCTTGTGGAGAAATGCAATACAGACACATGTAGAATAATGCAGTACACTGTTTCATGTAGAATAATGCAATACACTGACCCATGTAGAATAATGCATTACACGGATCCATGTAGAGTAATCAATACACTGACCCATGTAGAATAATGCAATACACTGACCCATGTAGAATAATGCAGTACACTGACCCATGTAGAATAATGCCATACACTGACCCATGTAGAATAATGCAATACACTGACCCAGGTAGAATAATGCAATACACTGAACCAGGTAAAATAATGCAATACACTGACCCATGTAGAATAATGCAATACACTGACCCATGTAGAATAATGCAATACACTGACCCAGGTAGAATAATGCAATACACTGACCCAGGTAGAGTCATGCAATACATGGACTCATGTAGAGTAATGCAATACATGGACCCATGTAAAATAATGCAATACACTGACCCATGTAGAATAATGCAATACACTGACCCATGTAGAATAATGCAATACACTGACCCATGTAGAATAATGCAATACACTGACCCAGGTAGAATAATGCAATACACTGACCCAGTTAGAGTAATACAATACACTGACTCATGTAGAATAATGCAATACACTGACCCAGGTAGAACAATGCAATACACTGACCCATGTAGAATAATGCAATACACTGACCCATGTAGAATAATGCAATACACTGACCCAGGTAGAATAATGCAATACACTGACCCAGGTAGAATAATGCAATACACTGACCCAGGTAGAATAATCCATTACACTGACCCATGTAGAATAATGCAATACACTGACCCATGTAGAATAATGCAATACACTGACCCAGGTAGAATAATGCAATACACTGACCCAGGTAGAATAATGCAATACACTGAACCAGGTAAAATAATGCAATACACTGACCCATGTAGAATAATGCAATACACTGACCCAGGTAGAATAATGCAATACACTGACCCATGTAGAATAATGCAATACACTGACCCATGTAGAATAATGCAATACACTGACTCCGGTAGAATAATGCAATACACTGACCCATGTAGAACAATGCAATACACTGACCCATTTAGAATAATGCAATACACTGACCCAGGTAGAATAATGCAATACACTGACCCAGGTAGAATAATGCAATACACTGACCCAGGTAGAATAATGCAATACACTGACCCACTGACCCATTTAGAATAATGCTCTATACGGATTTATTTACAGGAAAATAATGCAGTAGAAATAATTACTATCTTTCTAAGGCACTGATCCCTGTATATGCATGAACATTGCAGAGTACTTAATTTGATACATTTTCTCCAAACTTGAACCTGTCTCAGGTAGTTAAATTTTACCTTGAACCAACATCCAATAAAAAGAGAAAAATCTTACAACTATTCATAAAAAAATATTTGGTATAAACATTGCTATTGTACAATTTTCAGCTCACCTTAGTCAAAGGCTCTAGTGAGCTATTATGCTTACTTTTTGTCTGTCGTCTGTCCGGACGTCCGTCCATCCGTCTGTCTGTCAACATTTGTTTAAATGTCATCTCCTCAGTAACAGCTTGGTCAATTTTGACCAAACTTCAAGTGGATGATCCTGAGGTCAATGGTGTTCAGATTTGTAAGGAAACCCTAAACTATCTTCTCAAGAACTATTAAACAGGTTTTGGAAGTTTTTCATTATTACTGATTGCCAATCACTGGATTATCAAATGTCTTCGAATGAAGTCCCCAGGGTCACAAATGACTCTGTCCTGGGGGTCCAAAGTTTGTCTTGATATTTTGCATGCTTTTCATAGTCTTACATTGTGAACAACTTGAAAAATCTTCTTCTCTAAAACCACAAGGCACAGAGCTCTCATGTATTATATGTAGAATCAACTTATGGCCCTCTATCATCTTTGTTCAAACATGGGGTCAAATCTGCCACTCCTCAGGGGTCACAGTTTTACATAGAGTTATACAGGAATTTTTTTATAAAATCTTCTGCAAGATTTTATATTTTGCATGTAGCATACGCCTATGATCCTCTACCAAGTTTGTTCAAATGGTGACCCCAGGGACAAATTTGGCCACGCCCAAGAAGACACATAATTATTTTACATAGACTATATAAGAAACAACTTTAAAAATCTTCTCAAGACCATTGAACAGATTTTGAAAGTTTTTCATTATTAATGATCGCCAACCGCTTGATTATTAAGTTTGTTCAATTGAAGTCCCCGGGGTCAAAAAACGGCTGCGTCTCTGGGTCTAAAGCTTGTATTTAGAGGTTTTGCATGATTCACATAGACTTATTTAGTGAAAAACTTGAAAAATCTTCTTATTTGAAACCACAAGGCACAGAGCTCTCATGTATTGCATTTAACATAAGCCTGTGATCCTCTACTAATCTTGTTTAAATCAAGAACATGGGGACAAATTTGGCCCCATCCCAGGTGTCACATGTCTTATATTGACTTAAATAGGGAAAAATCTTAAAATATTTGTTTCTCAGAAACCACATTTATACTCATACTGAACATGAACAGACGGATAAACCATCCAACCAGTATAGGCTCTGGGGTCCGTCCCCACCCCTGTGTCATGACTGATACCATTGAGATCCCCACCATTCTAACCATAGATACACTTATTGAGCATGAACAGACTGTACAACAATCCAACCTGGAACATCAACTCCGGGGTCCGTCGCCACCTCTGAGGAATTAGCCTATGGGTCATAACTTGGAAACCTTTGTGATTTCCACCCTATAACGATACATACACTTACTGGGCATGAACAGACAGATTTTGCCCCGGGGTCAGTCTCCGTCCATGGAGACATAGACCCAGAGTATTAACTTGGAAACCGTTGAGATCCCCACTCTATAACCATATATACACTTACTAGGCATAAACACATGGATACAACTTTCCAACCAACATTCACCCCGGGGTCCATCCCCACCACTGGGGAATTAGCCAATGAGTCATAACTTGGAAGCCGTTGTGATCCCCACTCTATAACGATACAAACACTTGGCATGAACAGACAGATACAATCATCCAACCTGCATTTTCCCCGGGACATAACCCCTGGGCCATAACTTGGAAACTGTTGAGATCCCCACGCTAAAACGATAAAGCACTTACTGGGCATGAACAGATGGATTACAACCAGAATCAGCCCCAGGGTCCAGCCCTACCTCTGGGGAAATAGCCCATGGGCCATAACTTGGAAGCTTTTGAGATTCTCAAAGAAAATTCTCGGAATTTCATCGGTCAGTGTGCCGTAGACATAAGCCCAAGTCTACGTCTCGCGACATGAACATTTGATGATTTCCCTATGGGTGCCTCATACCTTCAATACACAAAAACAAAATGGTGGATATTATGCTGTCGATTCGTTGTGGAAACCAGCGATTTGTTTCTTTCGTACCGCTTTTCTGTGCTTCCCATTGTGAGTAAAAGGCTGAGTAGTGTTGTTTGCCATTTTAAAGATAATAAAATGCCAACAGTGATGATAAACAACGTTTTTTTTAAATTAACATATAAACATAAGCAACGTCGTGTGTTAATAATGAAATAGAGGCACGTTACTTAGAAATTTACTAAATACAAAGAAAACTGTGTTTATTAAAAGTGGTTTGTTTTTTAATATAAATATAAATCGTTGAAGTATGACACATTCGTTATTGAGATTCTTGATGGGGGACATGGGCTAACATTGCCTGCCTGGCAAGTATATTCCCCTTCGCCGGACGGCTCGGGTGGATATTATTTCCAGGCAGGGAATGTGAGCCCATGTCCCCTGTCAAGAATCCAAATAACTAATAATATACACTTTAATGGGCATGAACAGACAGATGCAACCATCCAACCAGCATCGACCATAGGAGCTATCGCCACCCCTCGGACATAACCCCTGGGCCATAAATTAGAAACTGTTGAGATCCCCACCCTATAACGATATATACACTTTCTGAGCATGAACAGACATACAACCATGTGACTCAGGTGAGCGACTTAGTGCCATTTTGGCCCTAAAAAGGTCCTCTTGCTTTTATTCCCTTCAGTCCCGTAGAGTATAGTGGTTGGACTGTCTGTCCTCACATCCGTAGTTCTTTCTGTAAAGGTTCTGATTGACTGCCAAAATGTTACAAAGAGTTATCTTTCTCTGTTTTCTTAACCAGGTTTTCCAAAGGAATAATCTGGGAAAGTCTATGGGTAGGTGATCTGCAGGCATCAACTTTTGGTTTCCATTCATTCAAGGTATCAAAATGAAATTTCGTGGATAGATTCCTCATATTACAACAAAACCTGTGATCGCTTTTAAGGTTATTTGGGTCAAGATCAAGGGTTTTTAGAAAAATGGTTTCCACTAATGATTTCCACTCCGTTACTTTAGACTGACCCATAGGCCGCTTTGTGATGCGATGGTGTGCTGTCTGCTGTCAGTTTGTTTGCTAATTCTTGTGAACGTGATGACATGCGTAAATGGTTTGGGATTTTCACTATATAAGAAGCGGATGGGGATCGATGTCACAAACTTTGTCCGAACTAGATCTGCTGAACCCCGACCGGATTTTAACCAAACTTGATAGGAATGATCATTACCAAACCTAGTTGCACATATCATTGTCGTGTTCTGGTTAATTTTGGGCAGAGTTATGGCTCCTTATCAGAAATTTTGTCTGGACTAGTTCTCCTTAACCCATTGCCAGATTTCAACCAGATTTGATAATAAGGATCAGTACCAAGCCTAGTTGCGCATATTATCGTCATGTTCTGATCAGTTGTTTGTTGGCGGAGTTATGGCCCTTTAAAGGTTTTAATACACAAACTTTGTCTGGACTTGTTCTACTGAACCCCTTCCAAGATTTCAACCAGTCTTGGTAGGAATGATTAGTAACAAGCCTAGTTGTGCATATATTCGCCAAGTTCTGTCAGGTCAAATGATTTTTGATGGAGTTATGGCCCTTTAATGATTGTATTAAACAGAATTTGTCTGGCCTAATTCTTCTGAACCCCGTGTTGGATTTCAACCAAACTTGGTAGGAATGATCAGTACCTAGCCTAGTTGCGCATATCATCCTTTTCTGGTCTTATAGGTTTTGGAGGAGTTGTTGCCCTTTAACAGTTTTAATACACAAAGTTTGTCCAGACTACATCTTCTGATACCCTTGTCGGATTGTGGGGTCATAGGTCATGCATTTTTATGTTGTCTTTGATGTGCAATTTTATCTCCTAAACTACTTTGTTTAAAATTTGATGTTTGTGTGGATTGCACTACGAATAGCACAGATCGATATTGACGACACACAATAAATTCATGAAAATATCGTGCCATTGAACAATAGAAGCGCAATCAAATTCAATAGATTCTCGATTTGTTTTCGGACAAAATAATACATATTTGTACGAATTAAATCTATTTTTAGCAATTTTAAGCAATCTTGATCCGTGTTTTTCAGTTAAATGTTGATTTTCTTGTCAATACAGTTTTCTTTTTTGGTCCATAACTGCTAAACAACTTAGATAATGAGTGAAACTTGATGTGGTATATATTTTCAATAGACCGGTGTGTGTCGGTGTGTCGCTCCATTTCAGGGTCGCATGCTGAAGGTCATCTTCTTTTCCACTTGAAACCTGATGTGTTTATATATAGATTGTCAATAGATAATAATTATGTCAGATACCAAATTAGAAGTTGTGAAATTTTGTTTATGCTCAGTCCAGCCATTATGCAGGGGATCACATTAAGGTTGGTTGATGATTGAAAGGGGTTTTCAGCACATACATGATGATCAGTTTTTCATGGCAGATTGAGCAGACCATCCACGTTTTCCTGGGTAGAACCAGTACACTATACCTCCCACAACCGTAAAAATCGACACTTCTCACCTACAAGTCGAGCTCCCAGTGGCATTCGAACCTTCAGCGGTGAGAGGCGAGAAGGTTTCAAACACAGCGACTTAAGCATCCTGACCACGGATAATATTTGCTTGTTTTAAAGGGATATGTGGTGAACACCATAGGAAATAGACAAAAAACGGGTTTCAATCTTTTCTGATACTGCTTAACAGATTACGATCATAACTGATTATTTTTTCCGCATGCATACGTAACTCTCTCTCTGATGGTGTCTGTTTCTGATAGAAAATCGAATACCGCACATTTATAAACTAAATGCTGAAGATCTTGTTTTCCTCACTATGGCATCATTATAGATATTTTGCACAGCATATAATAGGTTTAATTATAAATCAATTTGTCAGTTCCTGCCTTTACAATATTGGGTATATATTGTCCAATAATGGCTGAATGTTTGCACAGAATGCCAAAGGAAAATTTCCATTATCCTGTCAGGTTTCATCCTGTAATACAATACAACATATGGATATTGATCACGTCTCCTTTCATTAGCGTTATCAGAAATAACCACAAAATTAGTTGCAGAAAATGGGTCTTTAAGAAGAGTCGTGTTTAAAGCTACACAAACTGTGTTTAAAGCTACACAAATTGTGTTTAAAGCTACACAAACTTTACTTATTGTAATTGTTAGCTCAACTGGCTGTAGGCCAAATTATTGAGTTAAAACCCCACTCTTCATCGCTTTTTACATTAAAGTAACTAGCCCGCCAACAACAGCCAACGTGTACATACTGATGCGGTGTATATATAACTTACATGTTTTGAGAATCCAAAGTCTCTAGACACAATACAAACAGTTTTAACCGACCCCATAATTCATTTTGGGCATATTCAGTCATGGGTAGTTTAATAACCTGTGAATTTATTTATGCTTTTAATCAGCACATATACATTATTATATGACTTGAACACTTCGACAGAGTTTTGACAAACGTTTTTGTAGTGTAATTTTGCTGTTATTTTGGCGGGTTAGTTTCATTTTCACTACTTGATCCGTTCTGAACAAACTTCTCATAGACCGATGATTCTTAAATCAATGCCTTTCACTTTTGCTCAAATTAGCTTAACATAACATTTAAGATGGCCGCCATTACTATAAATAATCTTATTTTTAACACTAAACTGATTTCATTATTAATGATCGCCAAAACCTTAAGTTTTAATTTTGTTTAAATCAAGTCTATATGGTTTGAAATGGCCGTGTCTGTGGGGTCCAAAGTTTGTATATATAGAGATTTCATGTTTTGTTTAGATTTTTATAAGGAAAAACAATAAGCTTATGTTCTTCTTCCAAGTTTGTTCAAATGGCAGCCCTCGGTTCAAATTTGACCCCGCCCCAGGGATCTCATGTTTTACATATACTGATATGGGAACAACTTAAAAAATCTTCTTCTATGAAACCACAAGGTATAAAGCTCTCGTATCATAAATAGATATAGCATAAGCTAATGATCCTTTACGAAGTTTGTTCAAATGGTGACAATAGGGTCAAATCTGGCCCTAGTTGGTCACAGTTTCCATGGAGTTATAAAGGAAAGTCTGTAAAAAATCTCTTCTCTGAAACTGCACGAGCTAGAGGTCTAATATTTTGCATGTATCAAGTTTGTTCAAATCAAGACCATGGGGGTCAAATTTGGCCCCACCCCAGGAAAAAAACACTTAAAGACGCCACCCAAATTTTACAACATATGTACATCGTTTCTAAACCTAGGGATGACGAGGTAAAACTGGAGCATCAAATTAAGATTTTAAGAACCCGTGAATATGACATAATTATGACCTGAACACCTGGAATTGATAAACAGTTTTGTAGTATGGTTTTGGCATTATTTGGTGGGTTAGTTCTTTAAAAAAAATCTTCTCTGAATTCACAGTTATATACTTACTGAGAATGAACAGAAATTCAAAAAAACATATTGACAGAAAACTTTGAAACTTGGCATATATGTTTATCATTTGAGTTAACAAGAACCATAACAGAACTTTACTATCAGGTCTTATACCAAAATTACCTCCATTTTCATGTTAGTGCGGTAAAAATTAGCAATCCAGCATCCACACAAATATTGGTGCTTCTTGTTTTAGATCATTCAAGTTTCCTTTTTCACTTGATTTCCACCAAAAATGTTAATCGATGAGATAAAAGCATTGAAAACTAAAAAAAGAAACTTATGGACACCATACAACCGTAGAGCAATGCAGGCCTCTTGTTATAAACATTACGTGGTCCCGCATTAATTCCATTAATCACTGGGAAAGTTTATATTAGCTGGACTTTATAACAGATAACAGATATTTCGACATTGAAATATTTAAAAACATTCTTTACTGAAAAAAATGTGACAACCTGTTTAAAATTAACTTAATGTTTTAATTTTACAATATGCAAACATTTTAAGCTGAATTTTTATTTTTTTATTTCATAACCCAGCCAACCCTGTTTTCGCGTCTTGAAGTAGGGGTTGGATGGGGGCTTTTTAGACGTCATTGTTTGGCTTGTTTTGAAAAAAATACATGGATATACTAGAAGGTTTCTGAATACATTTCTATTTTTAGTTACTCGAAGGTAAGTTGTATTTTTAGATTTTTTTTCATGTTATCTCGATGTCAGGAGTGGTAATCTCAACGCTTTTGTGTGAAAATCTTTTTAACAAACATGGCTGTTATTACAAGAAAAAATTGTTGTCGAAATTTAAGAAAAGATGTTGGATAAGTTTGACAATGAGCTTAATTATATCCCTGCTAAGGAATCACATTGTCCGTAACGTCCTGTCACGTCCTGTCCCATCTCATCTCGTAACGCGTTTTTGTCTCGTCGTGTTGTATTCTGTTCCCTCGCGTCACATCCCGTACCACATTTTCATTACTTGCATACCTCAAACAGTTTTGAATGGGTTGTTCCCAAACTTCTTATACACATAACAACTGATGACATTATGTCCCTCTACATCACCCATTGTTGAATTTAAGTGGGGTTATTCATTACCTTCAGTGACAGTTCTAGTTGACTTGAACATGGAAGAGTTATGGCCCTCTCACTGAATTGCAGCAGATTTTCAGCGTGACGCTGTTCGAAATATCTCGCCAGAAACGAGAGACACAGCTCCTCCCACTTCTATTGGCACCAAACAAGGCGAGCAATGTGGCTCAGAGAACTAGACTAAAAGTGGGAGGAGATAAGTTTCCATATATGGCAATCTCATTACTGGCAAGATATTTCGAGAGGAAAAACAGAATTTAAGAAAATAGCATTGCGTTATGTTTCCAGTAATCTTGCCAAAATATGTGACCTGGAGTCATGGCACACACTCTACCTCTATAGGGGAACAACTCATAGCTCTATGGTAGATACAGAATGTAAAACTATAAAAGCTATGATTCTCGCAGCTTTATTCCTAATGCATCTTTTACATTACGTGGTTCCGCCTTAATTCCATTAAGCGATGGGAAAGCTTATATAAGCAAGTTTTTATAACGGATATTTCGACAATAAAACACGTTTAAAAACATTTTTTTACTGAAAAAATGTGGTAACCGGTTTAAAATTACCTATTAAATGTTTTAATGACTTTTAAGCCGAAATTAAGGTTTTATTTCATACCCCAGCCAACCCCGTTTTCTCTTCTTGGAGAAGGGGTTGAATGGGGTATGAAAGTTAATATTCGGACCATGTAATGATCTTAAATAATTGAGTCGATGGAACACAAATAATGGGAAAAGAGCAGATAGCATTGTGAACGCAGACAAACCCCATAACACGAAAGTACTTAAGGATAGATTTCTGTATACCAGTATTATACTTCCTTATGGTGCAAACAGATGCCAGCTGTAGCATGAAATTGAAAAGAGAAAACCTTTCAAAAGCCATTAGCACTGTAATTGAACATCTGTGGCCGTTTCCTGTTGCATATTAATGGGTATATTATGCTGCATACAATTCCTGTTCCTATAATGCCTTTACATTCATATATAGTGTTAATTGTCTTTCTGAACCCATCCAGAAAATGTTATTCACATAAAATTTAAACATGGTCATGCAGATCAGTGGTTGTAATATCAGTGCAGAATGGAAAATAATAAAACTATAAGGAATGAACTTTAGTTTCTGAGTGTTGAGGGGTGTGGGAGGAGATAGAGATAGATATTGGTGTATATATTAAACTCCTATGGGTGGGTGGGGTGGGGGACCGAAATGCATGTGTGTATATATATATATATGTAAACTCAGTTGCAAAAGAAAGTGGACACTGAGTTTTGTTTAGATTTAATTGTATAAAGCTTTTTTAGAATTAAATTGACAAATTCCAAAATGAATATGCATGTTTGGTACCAAAGTTTTTATCATTCCGTTACCAATATCATGTTGTCATTTGTTTTTCAATAGGTTGAATCATTAAGGGACTGTTGCTTGATAATGAGGATAGGGTTTAAAGACACAATTTTCAAAGTGTATACACTTTCTTTTGCAACTGAGTACATATGATGCAGTCCAAAAAGAACATGTGCAAAATGTGTAAAATGGAAATATTTCTGAGTGAGTCTATTGTCATACAGGGTAACATGAAGGTGGCGTACTGGCAGAGCATTAGCCTCAGCTGTATGGGTTCAATTCCCAGCCGGGTCACACCAAATATTTCTTAAAAATGGTACTGTAACTCCCTTGTTTAACACCCAGCATGTAAAGGTTAGTTCTAGGACTGGTGGGCCGGGTGTCATTATAATTTGACTGGTTGGGGCGCATGGGGTATCACAGCATGTTTCTACGGTCCTTGGTATTCCAGTGTGGCAGCTCTATAAAAATTCAGCGTAGAGCGCACTGCTACAAGTATCTTGGGTTGAAACAATCCCATGCCACCACAAAATGCTACTTTAATCAAACATTACTAACCTAGAATTCGCAATTGTACATTAGTGATGGATGTTACTCTAGCTTGTGTATACAATTATATTCCTGCAACTAAAAGTTTAGTTGGGGTATACTGGTATCAGTCCGTCCACCTGTCTTTCCATTAGTAGACAAAACCTAGGAGCCATACACCTGAAACTTAACCGGTAGATTGTCCATGACAAGAGAATGACCGCTATACATTCTGAGGTAAATATGTTCAAGGTCAAGGTCACCATGACTTCATAATGAGAAAAATTGTGTCTGCTCTTTAACCCTTCCATCTTTTTATAAAACTTCAAAGGCAGATTGTCCACCTTTGGAGGATGACTGCCATACATTTTGGGGTCAATAGTTTCAAGGTCAAGATCACAATGACCTGATAATGAAAAACCTTGTCAGCTCTTAACCCTTCCATTTTTGTAGACACATATACGAAACTTCAAAGGCAGATTGTCCACCTTTGGAGGATGACTGCCATACATTTTGGGGTCAATAGTTTCAAGGTCAAGATCACAATGACCTGATAATGAAAAACCTTGTCTGCTCTATAACTGTTCAAGACTTGCAGCCATACTCATGATATTTTACAGGAATCCATAGTGAGAGGATGACCCCTCTACATTTTGGGGTCAATATGGTTAAAGGTCAAGGTCACCATGACCAGATAATGAAAAATCTCTGCTGCACTAATACTCTCCAAGGTTTGTAGCCACACGCATGAAACTTCACAGGTAGATTTCCTACACAGATTGGATAATAAATTCAAAGTCACCATGACCCGATCATAAAAATCCTCGTCCACCTTATTGCTTTTCAAAATGTGTATGCATACTTCACAGGTACACTTCCATGGTCCTAGCGGGGGTATTTTTGTCGGCCATTCTGGATGACAGTTCTAGTTAAGGCTGCAACGTAATTTGTTTGTGGTACTTGTGCGTAAAACAGTGAATTTATCCTCACTTTATTGCACTGGGCATTTTAACGAGCAGACTTCGGTTTTAACTAATTAAGTCTCATCCGAAGGACTGGTCAGGTGTGAAATTCCTTTTTTAAGTATTTCGATAATTAATGCAAATTCGATCCTAGCTTGTATAGAACGCACCTTCCCCGAATTACTAATCAGAAGTGCTAACCACTAGACCACAGCCACACTTAATGGTACTCTATCACCATTTAGCAACAGTTATATAGAGGATCTTACATTCATTCATGACTGTGTATTATTGATTTTAATAAACGAGTTAGATAAAATGATAAGAAATGAGGCTCTGCCAAGTAACCTAACAGTTGTATACTAGCATTTATCATGTCGATCTGCACAATTCTGCTGAGAAACAGGGTGCCTCAGATAAAACCTTATCTCGGCAGTTACGTTCCAATCCCGTCAGGTGCACCTCTTTTGATGACGTCAGTGTATATTTGATGACGTCTGGGTAGTTTTGAATGGGAAAAAATGTGGAAAAAATGGAAAAAGGGTCAATTAAATGATTTTAAGTGATCAACATGATAAATAGAATATCATGTTAGTGCCTGATCATAACCAGTTTATCAGGCTCGGCACGAAAAAAAATGCCTCACCTGATAAACTGGATAGGTTTAGGCACTAACATGATATTCTCTATTTCTACTGCATGCATCTAGGTATATGATATAATATAAGAATCTTTCATGGGTATCCAGCGAAGATCGGGTATTCCAACATTATAATTGTTTTTATTGGAACTGAGGCTCTGCCGAGGTTCTGATTAAAACAGTTATACGAGGGTTGGAATTTCCCTATCTGAACCCGTTTGGAGGTATATGCAAAAGTGCTCCATCACCAGTTCCGAGCCTCCAAGGTAGTTCCAATGCCAAAAATAAAGGCAAACAAAGTTGGTTTGCTTTGCTATTTCTTTGCTAACTTTTTTTATTTGTCTTGATATGACAAATCTGGGAGTGTAGTTCCATGTGGTTATATATGTTTAAGATTCGCACATTGCCAAAAATAATTCTCGAAATATGCCTTATTTAACAACAGGGACTTTTAGCCCATTGTAGCTTTGCAGTTTTTTCTCTACTTGATCGTTGCCACCGAGGTTTTTCTCCATTATTTTGCCTATTTATATTACATATTGACATGACCGTATCAAATAACAACCAGTTGGTGTCCGCGTATTGCCTGTTGACAACCGTTTGTGAGTAGCCTGACATTACTTTGTTTGTTTGCATTTTTTGTGATCACCCAAAAACTGTTATTTGTTGGAATTTGACTGGGAATTATTATATAAATATCACATCCCATGGAGGGTGATAGAACATATTGTCAACCCGAGATTGGTAATGTCCACCGAGGCTTTAGCCGAGGTGGACATTACCACATCGAGGGTTGACAATATGTTCTATCACCCTCCATGGGATGTGATATTTATTTTATTATACCAAACATCAAAATTCATTTAATCAGCAATTATTTTTTATTAACAACAATAAAGAACTTGAAACAAATTTTCAAGATTTAATGTTTCATGCCATGAAACATTACCATGAAACATTACCAATTGTTGACTGATCGGTAATGCACGAGATAATGATCGGTATGCACGAGATAATGTTTCATGCCATGAAACATTACCAATTGTTGACTGATCGGGAATGGGGAAATTACATAGAGAATTTTGAGTGAGGTATAATAAAGTACATTTTTGTTTATTAACCAAAAAAATGGTAATAAAATATCCAGTGACATTCACAGACTCATTTTTGTGTCACCTGCAGTGTGGCAGACACTTATGGCAGACACTTATGGATCACACCTGCAACCTAATCTTGGCCATAACTTGAAAACTTGAAAACTTCACATCTTCATCTTACCTCAAGAAATGTCGCTAAACATGTCCACTAACTCCGACTTTCATTTTGGCAGAGTTATGCCCCATTTCATAAAACTTTAACCTGCAACCTTACCAAGCTGAAATAAGCACATGGCAAGCGACACAAGTGTTCCCTGGAACACCCTTCTAGTTTTCAAAAGCACACAACTCACTCAAAAAGGAAGTACATACTTCAACATCAGAGTAATATATATATTTCTATGGCCATAAATTGCAATTGAAGCTATCCAAATTATGTTCAGAACTTGTTTATAATGCAAAAAAAGTGAACATAATTCTTCAATTTCCTTGTCTTATCTATTATCGCTGTTGCAATAAACAATAACTATCTTCATAAACATGCCGCAGTTTAAATTGCAAAGGCAGTTTATTAGGAGAAGTAAGACATTTCCTGAAGAGAAGAACATATGCACTTGTTGTACTGTCTGTCTTCTGTACATAAACAGGGAGTTGAGCCAAAATCAAGTTCAGTGGTATATTATGAGTGTTAAAAATAAAATTGGAAAAATGTTCAAATGAACTGCGGACTAATTGCAACAGAATTGCAACAGAAAATGTTTTTGCAACATATGAAAGCCTAGACATTTAGCTTTAAAATACTGAAAATTAGACAAAATTAGACAACTCCTTCACTTACAATTTTGCATTTGAAATTTTGCGCTTTTCATATAAGCCTTCTAGATTAAAGTTTACTTATAATGGCAATATGTATTAGAAATAAGACAGGTTTGATGAGGGATTTCACTTTAAATACCTTTGTTTATCATAATAAGTGCAACTTTGCACACAGAATGCACATGAATGTCATTTAACACTATTATTTTGACAAAATTGCATGTTGAATTACCCCACCCACCAAAATCACGATGAAAAAGTCTGCATGTGTCAAAGGTAAAACTACGTCTTAAGCATGTTCACAGCACACTTTGAAGAACATACTCATATTAAGAGCATTGATGATGCATTTGGGGTAATACATTAATCCCCTTGTAGTACTCATCAGCTTGTATTGTCGGCATCTAGCTGTTATTGCCGTCAATAAGGCGCAAATCTGTACACCGTTTATATGTCGGTAAATTTAATTCAAACTTTAAAGAACATAACAATCCAAATAATGGTAAAATTGCAATACAAAACCGTTTTTCAAAACTCTAGCCAGGTGTTCAGGTCATACAATAATGTATATGTGCCAATTAAAAGTATAAGTGTTTTCAACGGTTTTTAAAATACCCATGATTGAATATGCGTAAAATAAATTATGAGTTGATAACTTAATTCGATGCTCCAGTTTTGAGATTTGGCACGGCTGGTTAAAGCAGTTTATATTGCGTCTATAGTGTTTGGATTCTCAAAATATACCTCGTCAGTAGGTTGTTACATATGTTGTAAAATTTGGCTGTTGTTTAACTCTTTCTGCGCAGTAACTATAATTTTATTTTAAGTTAAACTGACATGTATTTCAAGTATGACTATTCAGAGATAACTGAGAACACGAACTAAATTATAGCATTTGTTCAACGACTAATATTGATTATATACTGCGCAACTCTTCTAACTAGACTACGTATATAATCGGCTCTATAATCTTTATTAGTGAGTGAAATTATCTGAAATTGTACAGACAACAACATTAACATGTTTCACATTTTATTCCTTAATTTCAACAAAATTTATTGAAATTTAAAATCACAATTTCATTTTTTCCAAATCGAGCGGGCAATTCGGAAGTCACAAACAGTACATAAAAGTAAGTAAAATAATTACAATACCTGATAGTGAGACATCCCAGCCTGGACCGTGCCTATTGTTTAGTCTTCGCATTTTTAAAATATTGTGTTTTTATTGTGTGGATATCGTTTGGCTATAACAATTTGATTATAAAAATAAAAAATTAGCACGAGACAATTCAAAAAAGCAAATTTTCACAAAACGCACGTGCATTTCGTGTGAGGTAATGTGACAGCTATCGACCCGGTTTTTCTTTACACATATACAGGGTGAATGGTCAAATGTATGAGTAATACATTTTAACTGTGTACGAATTAAAATAAAAAAAATATTGCAAAATAAAAATAGTCTAGTTAGAAGAGTTGCTTAGTATAGTATCAAGCAAATTGTTTTGCATATTATTAAATGTGATTATATTGCACCAATACTATATTTAAACCTACAGTAGAATAAGATGAAAATAATAAAAACTCAAATTTCAAACATTTAGCAGGTTTAAAGTCAAAACGATACTGGATAAAAAAAATCGAGACTGTAATTCACACTTCAAGATTGCCATGTATCAACATTTCGAAGGATAGACTCGGATAGATGGGAGTGTCCAGTTTACTTCCCCACCCATGAACGAGGATTAAGGATCGTGACTTGACTAAACTCAGTGGTGCCGATGCAAGATGATAAAATTGAGAAAAAAAAACATTGCAGCTTAATCGAGTGATTCTAGTTTATAATCTTTTTCTTTTTCAACTTTGACTTTAGTTTTACAATACCCGGGCCTGCATTCACCATTAGCAGAGCTAAGTTTGAATGTTGAACATAGCTTGGTTCGAATGTTGAACGGCTGGATTCGAATGTTGAACGCATATCTCTGTTCAACTGCTGAACTCAGCAGTGTGTTCGAATGTTAAACGCAGGGCTGTGTTCGAATGTTTAATGCTGGGCTAATTTCAAATGTTAAATTCAAGATTTTGTTCGAATGTTGAAAGCAGGGCTGTGTTCGTATGTCGAACATTGGACTTTGACCGAATGTTGAAGGCAATGCCAGTTGTTATAATAGTCTTCAGAATGCCTCTCATCAACTCACGGACCATCTGTCTTGAGCATTATTTTGATAATATAAATCGTTTTGCATGACACCCTACATGCGTTGTGCACAAACTGGACTGGCTGCACAAGTACTTCCTGCTGGCAACATGCATCCCCTCACAACCTTTAATTTGTAGTTGACAGTTTCACGAGTGCTGTCAAGACTGTGTTCATTATATGTTTATATGGGCGTGGCCCAGTGGACTGCATGGTGGATTAAACTGGAGGTTCTAGCCTCACCGACACTACTTAGTTTTGTTAGTGTGTTATTGGGCAAGACACTTTCCTTAGCCTCGGCCATCGAACCTGGACTTAAACCCAGTTGGTCTCATATATTGGAGTCTATACTTTGAGCACATTGATTATATTCATCAGTAATAGCCAGATTCCCGCACTCCGGTGTATCCGTTCCCTCTCTTTGGAAAGTAAAGCTCAAAATAACCTATATTGTGCTGACAAGCCATTAAATTGGTGGAGGAAGACACAAGGTTACAAACTCTTAATTTAGTTTTAAGGCCATATTCAGTTACAGGTATTTGAAGTACCCGTGAATAAATCTAGGCTTTTAATTGACACATATGCATTATTTTATGACCTCAACACATGGATAGAGTTTGGAAGAATGGTTTTGTAGTGAAATTTGACGGTTTAGTTTCTTTAACAATAAAAATCATGCTTATGGTCAAAAGGTGCATGAAAATTGGTCTTTAAAGTCTTACATTGAATGATATTTGAACTTTTGTCCATCACACTACAACTTGCAAGCTAATTTGGCCTTTACTTGAAAAGTATTTGATCTATGTTCATGAAACTTCACACACATCTTCATCTTAACCCAAGGAATGTTGTTACACATGTCCAATAACTCTGACTTTTATAAAACTTTAACCTGCAACCTAACCAAGCTCATAACTGGCTGTAACTTAAGAAGTATTTAACCTATGTTCATTGAACTTTACACACATATTCACCTTACCAAACAGAATATTGTTACCTATGACCAATAACTTTGACTTCCATTTCAGCAGAGTTATGCCCCTTTTCATAAAAACTTTAACCTGCAAATTAACCTAGCTCATAACTTGGCAAAATATTGACCTATGATGGGACAAAAATGTGTTACATGCTGGGACATTACAGACACTTTGTTATAGCAGAGGTATAAATATGCTTTATAGCGTCCCTTTAAAAAACGCATACTCAGCCCTTGTTTGTTTATCCGTTTTTCACCTCCCTGTGGAATATAAATCTATATTTTAAAACAAAAGTTCAAGTAAATATTTGTGAGTAAATCAATTATTCTCCTATTTCCAATATCACCATGACACAAAACACTTGAAAAAAACTAATGTAAAAACTGGATGTAGTAACATGGCTATAATAACAAACAAATTAATAATAAGGGTTTTAATTTGGTAGTAATATCGAACAAAGTATTTCAATAAAATCGTATGAATAACGTCAGCTCTTGGATATCGTCTCCTCAGTAAGCTAGATTCATATCTGCTGTTAGTGGAACCAGGAAATATTGGTTAAGTCAACTTTGTACCATAGTTCTCCTTTGTTCTTGCTCATGATATAATTTTCATAAACCTGAAGGTCTGAACCTAAACCGTGCTATAACTGCCGGTATCTTTCTGCCGTGCTATAAATGACAGATTCAGTAGTTTTACCATGGTCTACCCAATTGTACATGCGCATAGTTTGATGGTTATGTATAAAACATTTATAGCATATTTTTTCGTATGCTATTTATACTGCACTCTTAGGCCTGCGACCGTCTAGAAGCAGTATAAATCGCATATACTCGAAATATTATGCTATAAATATTACATAATGAAACTACCTTATTTCCGGGCAGGGCAGGGCAGGGCAGGGGGAGAGGAGCGAAAGCAAGAGCCTGAGCAGAGCGTGAGTAAAGAGTGAAGTTATAGTAAAGTAAAAGTAAAGAGTAAAGTTAAAGTAAAACAACGTAAAGAGTAAAGTTTAAGTAAAATTAAAGAGTAAATAAAGATTGAAGTTTAAGTAAAGTAAAGAGTAAAGTAAAGTAAAGAGTAAAGTTAAAGTAAAGATTAACGTTAAAGTAAAGTTAAAGAGTAAAGTTAAAGTAAAAAGTAAAGTTAAAGTAAACACAAAGTAAAGAGTAAAAGTAAAGTAAGGACTAAAGTAAAGTAAGGAGTAAAGTTAAGGTAAAGTAAGGAGTAAAGTTAACGTAAAGTAAGGAGCAAAGTTAACGTAAAGTAAGGAGCAAAGTTAAAGTAAAGTAAGGAGTAAAGTTAACGTAAAGTTAACGTAAAGTAAGGAGCAAAGTTAAAGTAAAGTAAGGAGTAAAGTTAACGTAAAGTAAGGAGCAAAGTTAAAGTAAAGTAGCGAGTAAAGTTAAGTAAAGTAAGGTAAAGTAAGGAGTAAAGTAAAAGTAAAAGTAAAGTAACAAATAAATAAATAAATAAAAGATCTTTAAAATTCAATACATTTTCGATCTTTTGTATCCAAAAATCTTTTTTCTTTCTTTTTTTTTATCATTTTATAATAGCGCCCCCATGGCATTTTGCATAGTGCCCAGGCGCTACTATTAGGGGAAATAAAGTGATCAAGAATTGAAACCGTAAGGAAATTCACCCTTGATATTGGATATGGGCAAATGGTCACATCATTTAATAAAACCACATATAAAGACAAAATATAATTAATGAACAACACTATTGTTTGGGGCGCTTGTTTCAGCCAACGTTTTTTCTGCAGTAACTCCAGCAATTTAAATAATACGTACATCAGTTATACATAATTAGAACTGACATTTTTATTGGTAAATAAAACTACTTTACTTCTGAAAATCAGTTGGGAAATAAATATTTTACAGCCAAAATGATTTTTTGATGGTGCTTTTCCTATGTAAATTCCTTGTTGGTGGGACAGCAGAAAATTAAGAAATGTCAAATAACTTCAGTAATACTTCTTATTTTGCTATAAAACTTTCAGGGTGTCTTAATTTACTAATATCCAACAATTTAAAACCATTTTTGGATAAAAATTCTAAAAAAACGTATTTTTTTTTTTTCAAACTTTTCATGCAGCAGAATTTTGCATTGAAATGACCCATCAAAAACAACTTTCGCGCATGCAATTTTTATTACTCAACCGATTTTGAAAAGTAAGGTATTGTTATTTACCACTAAAAATGTCTGTTTCGCTGATATACAACTTATTTAGGTAGTAGATTAATTTTATCTTAAAAGTACAAAAAACCCTTGGCTGAAACAATCGCCCCAAACAATAATAATTTATACCTGCAACTGCAACTAAAATGTCAAAACAAAAGTTATCTTTCATACAAAAAAACAACATAGGTACTATATTAAAAGTTTATCTTATAACCAGGTGGGATGCATGGTTTGCTGCTAATGAATAGTACTCCTATCAAAACATCTCAAGTAACGAAATAGCTGTTACAACAATTATATACACCTTAAACTAGTCACAAAGTGCACAAAAAAATCCAATTCACAACGTACCAAAACTTAATGTACTGTAAATGACATTTTAATACGGTAATATACTAAAGGAAAATAGAAACGCAACTCGAGAAATTCCACTATATAATGTATATACTGCACACTTCCACGTAATATTTCGGAGAAATCCCAAGATGTTTTGTAAAAAAAGGGTTTCAAATAGTTAGAGGTAAGGACAAAACTGTACAGTTGTAGACTTTCTAATAACAGTACACTTTATAACACAAAATTCATAAATGTTAAATTGAATTGAATTGAAGACCCAATTTTCGTGCATGGGTTGAACCACCAACATTCCGCAATCCAGGTGTATAGCTTCTTCACATAAAGATTCCTGGCATAAATATTGAAGCTCCGCTTTGAAAAATTGAGGGGTAAAACAGTTTGAAATTTTTTCTGCAAGTCTGGAAGAGGGTCTGCTCCAACAGCAACACAATGAGCACATGAGTAATGGCTGGGATCAGTCAAGCTCCATACAGTGTGATCTCCAGTGGGGCCTGACATGTTATGAGTGACTTGACTTCCATGCTCTTCCTGAATGTATGACTGTCAGGAAGTATGGGGGACCAAGAGGTGTAGTCAAATTGTGTCGTTAAATAACCAAGAGCAGTTTATACCTCCCAGATAGCTGAAAAAATGTTCAAATTTATAATGTCAAATGTTAATTGACTTTTTTAATAGCTTTGTAAAAGTAGTGTTGACTTATATTACTTCTCTAACATCAGAAAGTAATACATATTTATAAATGTCTTATGTTAGTTATTATATGAGGTTGAGTTCAGAGAATTATTATGGAACGGCATACTTCTTCAAGAAGTTATAATGCAGTTACTGTAGTAGTCAGTGCCAATGCTTAGTGCTGAGAAGCAAGTAAACATATGCACATTACTTAATATTACTATTTTAGAAACAAACTTACGACAGGTGGCCTGGAACTCTGGGCATTTACCGACCTGTTTGTGGTACTTATCAAACAATTCAACAATCGATTCTTTATGGAGAGTGCGAAACGCTTCCTTAAACAACTGGGTGTAGCACTCATTGTAGCCTAGGGTTTCCTTACACAACTGGGTGTAGCACTCATTGTAACTAGGATTTCCTTACACAATCGGGTGTAGCACTCATTGTAGCCTAGGGTTTCCTTACACAACTGGGTGTAGCACTCATTGTAACTAGGATTTCCTTACACATTCGGGTGTAGCACCCATTGTAGTTTGGGTTTAGGGTTTCCTTATACAACTCGGTGTAGCACTCATTGTATTCTAGGGTTTCCTTATACAACTTTGTATATCACTCATTGTAGCCTAGGGCTTCCTTTATACAACTGGGTGTAGCACTCATTGTAGTCTAGGGTTTCCTTATACAGCTGGGTGCAGACCCCACTGTAGCCGAAGGTTTCCTTATACAACTACCTTAGGATTTCCTTATACAACTCAGTACTCATTGTAGTCTTTGTTTTTTCTATACAGCCGAGTGTAACACTCATTGTAGACACAGGTTTCCTTATACAACTGTGTGTAGCACGCATTGTAACCTATAGTTTATTTATACAACTGTGTGTAGCACTCATTGTAGCCTAGGTTTTCCCTATACAACTGGGTGTAGCACTCATTGTAGACAAAGATTTCCTTATACAACTGGGTGTAGAATTCCTTGTAGCCTAGGGCTTCCTCACACAACTGGGTGTGTAGCACTCATTATAGCCTAGGCTTCCTTATACAACTGGGTGTAGCACACATTGTAGCCTAGGGTTTCCTTATGAAACTGTGTGTAGCACTCATTGTAGCCTAGGGGTTCCTTACACAACTGGGTTTAGCACTCATCATTGTAGCCTAGGGTTTCATTACACAACTCGGTGTAGCACTCATTGTATTCTAGGGTTTCCTTATACAACTTTGTATAGCACTCATTGTAACCTAGGGGTTCCTGATACAGCTGGGTGTAGCACTCATTGTAGCCAAGGGTTTCCTTATACAACTGGGTGTAGCACTCATTGTACCCTAGGGTTTCCTTATACAGCTGGGTGCAGCACTCATTGTAGCCTAGGGCTTCCTTATACAACTGGGTGTAGCACTCATTGTAGCCTAGAATTTCCTTATACAGCTGGGTGTAGCACTCATTGTAGGTTTCCTTATACAACTGGGTGTAGCACTCATTATAGCCTAGGGCTTTCTTTATACAACTGGTCGCAGCACTCATTGTAGCCTAGGGTTTCCTTATAAAGCTGAGTGTAGCACTCATTATAGCCTAGGGGTTCCTTATACAACTGGGTGTAGCACGAACTGTAGCTTAGGGCTTCCTTTTTACAACTGGGTGTAGCACTCAGTGTAGCCTAGGGTTTCCTTATATAGCTGGGTGTAACACTCATTGTAGCCTAGGGGTTCCTTATACAACTGGTGTAGCCAAATTCTACAACTTATGTACACCATTTCGAAACCTACTGTCGACGAGGTATATATATATATTTCTTGCATACCGGACAAGGATATCCGTCATTTTAATGGGGCTAGATATTTCCATCTCACCCTAGGGTCGAGATAAAATTCACGCGCGCCAACATCCAGTATGCCGGAAAACATGCAAAACGTTAGCAGCTGGCGGCGTCAACGCACAACATGTCTCTGATATGCAAGAAAAAGAATCTATCATGGGTATTCAGTTCAGATAGGGAATTCCAACCCTCGGTATCAGTGTTTTAATGTTTCTCTCCGAGACTATCAAGAAATGGTCATATGATGTTTAAGAGTTAAATTTGTTAATTGATAATACTCAAAAAAGGGTGGCAATTCATCTTTAATGTCTAGGAGAAACCCTAACTGTTATCAGGTTATGTATCTGTCGTATCTGTTGTTAATGTCTAGGTGAAACCCTAACTGTTATCAGGTTATGTATCTGTCGTATCTGTTGTTAATGTCTAGGTGAAACCCTAACTGTTATCAGGTTATGTATCTGTCCTATCTGTGTTAATGTCTAGGAGAAACCCTAACTGTTATCAGGTTATGTATCTGTCCTATCTGTTGTTAATGTCTAGGAGAAACCCTAATTGTTATCAGGTTATGTATCTCTCATATCTGTTGTTAATGTCTAGGAGAAAACCCTAACTGTTATCAGGTTATGTATCTCTCATATCTGTTGTTAATGTCTAGGAGAAACCCTAACTGTTATCAGGTTATGTCTCTGTCGTATCTGTTGTTAATGTCTAGGAGAAACCCTAACTGTTATCAGACTATGTATCTGTCGTATCTGTTGTTAATGTCTAGGAGAAAACCCTAACTGTTATCAGGTTATGTCTCTGTCGTATCTGTTGTTAATGTCAAGGAGAAACCCTAACTGTTATCAGACTATGTATCTGTCATATCTGTTGTTAATGTCTAGGAGAAAACCCTAACTGTTATCAGACTATGTATCTGTCGTATCTGTTGTTAATGTCTAGGAGAAACCCTAACTGTTATCAGGTTATGTCTCTGTCGTATCTGTTGTTAATGTCTAGGAGAAACCCTAACTGTTATCAGACTATGTATCTGTCGTATCTGTTGTTAATGTCTAGGAGAAACCCTAACTGTTATCAGACTATGTATCTGTCGTATCTGTTGTTAATGTCTAGGAGAAACCCTAACTGTTATCAGACTATGTATCTGTCGTATCTGTTGTTAATGTCTAGGAGAAAACCCTAACTGTTATCAGACTATGTATCTGTCGTATCTGTTGTTAATGTCTAGGAGAAACCCTAACTGTTATCAGGTTATGTATCTGTCGTATCTGTTGTTAATGTCTAGGAGAAACCCTAACTGTTATCAGGTTATGTATCTCTCATATCTGTTGTTAATGTCTAGGAGACGCCATAACTGTAGTGTTTGATGTAGAATTTAATGTAAATTCCCTAGGACACTGACACTGAAGCTCTAAGACTTGGTTTAAGAGCCTTTGAAATCCATATTTAGGAGAACTTCATTGCGGCCCTAGAAACATTTGTAACATTTATATTGCCATAGGAGAACTGGCACTATAAATATATGGAAAAAAAGAGTTTACCTGAACCAAGCTGAACCGGAAAAGTTAATTTCGGATATGTCTAGTCAGATTTGAATAATGAATAGAATTAATTATTGCCTGCTTCCAGCTGTACATTGAATTTCTGTATTAAAAAACATCTTTATTTCATTAATTGTGGAGTGCATCTAGCCATCTACCATAACATTGAATACATTACTGGTATTAAGGTATTCTAACGCGCTTGACAAAAATACTACAACCCGATTGATCGACATTAAAAGATGTGCGACTATCAAATAGTGCTTGGCCGGCTGTAAATCTAGTCATGCAATGTTGTTGTTTTTCAATGCATTTGTGAGTAAAACTGTCAAAACAATGAAATGCATTAAAAACGGGTTAACCAGTCATGAAATTTTGGCTTTTGCGACAGTATATAATTCATTATCGCATTTAACGGCTTTGCTGATGCGTCACCATTAAACAATATTTGCAACTATTGAACAATTGATATACTATCACAAAATTCAAAATTTCAATACAATTGACCCTAAAATAGTCCATGAATAGGGCTCAATATCAGTGATAGTAAATTGAAACGGTTAATGATTTCAGACAAACAGTTCATTACTTACAAGGTATCATAGGCCAGAGTATGCTTTGGCCCCCCCCCCCCCCCCCCATCCCCTCCCCACCCCCCACCTAATAATTTGAAAGGAAAAAAGGTTAGCGCTCAAAAAGTACTTTTTTCCCTATATAATGTTGTAGTTTTGGTGTAACTGAGCTCGAATAACGTTTATTTTTGCCCCCCACCCCCCTCTCCCCCTACCACCCCTCAATAATTGAAACGTTCCTACGTCCATGGTTCATAGTTTTTTATGTCGGACATCATCTTGAGATGTTTACACAAAGTACGACGTCACTGAGATTTAGCCTAGATATATCCAATTGGAATTGGTGTGAATGAGTTTCCCATGTAGGTACGAAGATGGTAGGTCCCTATTGAAAACAAACAAATTGCAGAACTCTCATTTTCATTGTCAAAGTTGCACGTGCCAAACATTGTAACAGTACTTTGTTGTACTACATCATGTGACAGGGACAACACATAAGAGGCCTATTCAATAAGTCTAGTTCAGTAGGTCTGGATATTTGAAGGTGTTCTATTTTAAAATAATAATCTTTATTCCATTAATTGTGGTTTGTGTCTGCCTGTCTGCCATATTGAATACAAAATAGGTGATCTTTACTGGTAATTAGGTAATTCTCAAGAAAAGAACCGAATTGTTGTATAATGCCTTATCAACACATAGACTCGTCACCGTTTCATTCTTGCATACCAGCTACGGTTATCCGCATCTTACATGGGTGATGGAAAACCTGATCTTACACATGGGGGAAGATAAAAGTTGCGCGCTGATATCAACTGACGTCATTGTGCAAGTAAACATGCAAAACGTAAATGCATAGAATGTAAATGATATGCAAGAATAAGAAACATTAATGTGTATCCGGTTCAGATATAGGGAAATTCCAACCCTCGTATAACTGTTTTAATCGGAACCTCGACAGAGCCTCGGTTCCGATAAAAACAATTATTCATTATGTTGGAATTACCGCTCTTCACCAGAGACCCATGAAAGATTCTTATCATCTGCTCCAGTGGGAGGGGAAGGATACGTAGGAATCCGGGAACCTGCACTACTCTTACTATCAAACAGATTCCCCTTTTGGCAGTGACTCTTATATGTTTTTCATAAATGCACATGGTAAGGTAGCAATGAACAGTTCCTTTACATGTTTCACTTTGATAACGCAATCTTATGATTACACATGGTAGCAGTGAACAGTTTATTTGTGTTGTAATGCACATGCTAATGCACACATATCCCTTACATGTGAATAATTGTATTTCTGTGCTGATGTGTACTTCTAGCACGTCGTGTTGTAAGGGTGAATTGTAATCAATATGTAAGGCATGTCAAGGTATTTGAACAGAGAGAAACGAGGTCACCAAACTTTGATTCAAAATGTTTATATCGATGGATCTCGTGTGACTGAGATAGGTTGGTACCAGAAAGCTTCAATACTCGGGAGATATGGTTTATTCGGCATAAATTGTTTGTATACCATTTGACTGGGTTGCTATTTGTTTTAACAAATAATGTAACTATTGCATGCTACGTGAAACACAGTCATTTAACCATGGGCAATAATAAAACCCATTACAGAGATGACTGCAATTTAATATAGGCCAGCATGTCCGATCTTGACCTGTTTGATGACCTTTTCTGTTTAACACTTACATATCTATTTAAGCTCAATTCCGAGGACACGATCAAGCTCAATTGCTATATAAGACACTATTAAAGAAACTAACGCACCAAATAATGGCAAAATTAAACTAAAAACTCAAAACTCTGTCTGGTGATCAGGTCATATATAATGCATATGTGCTGATTAAAAGTATAGGTTTATTTCCCGGTTCTTAAAATATCCGTGATTGAATATGCGTACGATGAATTATGAGTTGGTAACTCTTAATTCGATGCTCCAGTTTTGAGGTTTTGGCCTGGCTGGTTAAAGCTGTTTACATTGCGTGTATAAAGTTTGAATTCTTATGTTGCAAACTTTGGCTGTTGTTCGCGGGATAGCTACTCCAATTATTAAGACATTGTTGGATTTAGTCTTCAAGCATGCTTTTTATAGAAACACTTTTATAGAGGTAAATGCATAAATACCAAATGAAGGTCACGGGCCATGATAAACCTTGACCTATGTAATGCACTTATTCTGGTCCGCAGTTATGTTTGTCTCGCTATTACATGTCTTAAACACTTCTATTACACAAACTTTCTTGCCTTTCACCGCTGCGGGTTCGAATCCCACAGGGAGCTTGAATTGCCAATTCTTACATATAGTGGGAGGTATTCAGTACTGGTTCTACCCAGAATGCTTCTACCACAAAAAAAACCCCATCATAATTATGGCCTAACATGTGCTAAAAATGGTGTAAAACACCATTCGAACAAACAAACACTCCACAGCAAGACCAAACATAAGTTACTGGCTTAATGGCCTCGACTGGAATGGCCTCGACTGTAATGGCCTTGCTTGTAATGGCCTCGACTGTAATGGCCCAGAGGATAAACGCAGGATCATGGTCCTTAATCCAAGGATCACACTTTCAAGCAACAACGAGTGACCAGATGTGTTCAACAGAACACCAAATCCAGATTCAACAAAAATACAAAAAATCAGAATTATTTATAGCTAGGATTTTGTACATCGATTTAGAACATTGATTTGACAGAGGGAATAAAAGAGACACAAGACAGTTGTTATGGTGATGTAACCAAGTTAATCATGTTTTATTGATGTATTAACATTAGCAATTTCCACAATTGAGGCTGATTCTGAAATTTATTTCTGCTTTCACCAAAACTATGTAGCAATTTGGCACTGTTCTTCTTGTGTAATCTGTTTAACTTAATTTATAATTTCAATTGCTTTGAATATATCTGCCGGCCGGCATCTAGTTGCAGATCTTTTTTGAAACTCGTTATTTAAGTGTGGATTGCATTGGGTTGTACTGGCTTAATTTGTATTGTTTTATATTTTTAAACATAAGGTTTCCTTTTGCGTCACTGTTTTGTTTAAAGTAAATTTCTGTTATCGTTCTTTATACATTATAAAAAGATGGATCATGATGACGTGGAACACTATGTGGTATTCAGCGATTCACAGAACACAGCTAGGCATTCAAAACATGCATATAAAACAACAGTTATATATATATTTGAATTGGGTTTGATGGAGCACCAATACAACATGGTTATATGGCACCAACAGGAATGAACTTGTTTGAATACCTTGTTTTGTTCATATCTCAACCTGTACCCAATGTTATTGCTTGGCTTGGTAATATCTCAACTTATACCCTTGTCATAGTTTCACTTGTTCATTATCTCAACCTGTACCCAATGTTATTGCTTGGCTTGGTAATATCTCAACTTATACCCTTGTCATAGTTTGACTTAGTGTTCATATCTCAGCCTGTTCCCAATGTTATCGCTTGGCTTGGTAATATCTGAACTTTTACAATTGTCATAGTTTGACTTGTTTATATCTCAACCTGTACCCAGTTATTGCTTGGTAATATCTCAACTTGTACCCTTGTCATAGTTTGACTTGTCAGGCCTGCCATTTCTTAGGCTTTGCGCCGGAGATTGCCGGCTTTTCTCCTGCATTACCGGCTTACCGGCTTTACAGTTAAACTTACAGGCAAAATCATTATTTTAAAGTGTTTTTTTATTGACCACCTGGTTCTGTGTTTATGATTTCCACAATATCATAAAGTCACCAGGAAATTGAGGTTAATTGGTTGTTATCGATATTTTGAGCTCTCCAGGTGGTACCAATTAGCAATAGTAACGCATGACCACATTATCCATCATCACCAGAGCAGATAAGAAAATGGACATTGTGCTTAATTTCTTCAACAAATATAAAATAAAATTATATAATGCCTGATAATACACGATCTAACAATTAATCTATTAATACAAATATGTTTCATTATGGTAGTTTCCACAATTTTACTGACTGCGTAACTACAGGAACGTCCTCTGTTAAATGTTGCTGGTAACTAGTACATTGTTTTATTTTATTTACAGCTACAAATAGACATATTAATATGTATAAGAATATTAATGAAAGAAAAGTTTGAAAATTTTATTTTATTACAGCTCAGAATGAAACTGATTTAGTGTATTATCAGCAAACTAAATAAATTATTTTGGTTGTATTACTTATCAAAAAAAATAAACGTGTATGTATTAAATGTATATGTTTTCGAATAAGGCATGTGTTCTTACTTTTTTAGTTGAAATTGGGATGAATTGAAATATAGGGCCCTGTGTGAAAGTTGTAATGACGATTGTAAGCGCGCTTTAAAATCACACTTTTTTTTAATAAACCACAGGCTTTGTCATGATTTTAATATGGCAGCCCTGACTTGTTCATATCTCAACCTGTACCCAGTTATTGCTTGGCTTGGTAATATCTCAACCTGTACCCAGTTATTGCTTGGCTAGGTAATATCTCAACCTGTACCCAGTTATTGCTTGGCTAGGTAATATCTCAACCTGTACCCAGTTATTGCTTGGCTTGGTAATATCTCAACTTGTACTCTTGTCATAATTTGGCTTGTTCATATCTCAACCTGAACACAAAGTTAATGCTTGGCTTGGAAATATTTCAACTTGTACTCTTCTTATAGTTTGACTTGTTCATATCTCAGCCTGTACCCAGTGTTATTAATTAACTACTTAATATCTGCCGTGGTTTGCAGGAAACTGCACGCATCATATGGTAAAAACAAGGCCAATATGGAGAAAAACTCGGCCTGTATGAAAAAACTCGGCCAATATGAAATTCAAGCAATGTGATTAGATAAGCCATCACGGCCAATACGACCAAGGCTTGTTTTCTTTAAGGACGCCATTTTGAAGAAAAAAATACGTCGCAGCTTTAACTAGTTTGCCTATATAATGTAGACAATCAAAATAATAAAGGTTTGATTATTTGTAAATTTGGTTACATCGACTTCGCTGAAAGTTTGTGTGTGATTTTCCCACGCGCCATCGAGCGGTAACAGTGGAAGATTTATTTGAACCAGATACTTGTTATTAAATGTTATATTGAACATATATCTCTTGTTTTTTCTTACCTGTAAATGATATTTAAAACATAGGAATAAAGAGAGATATTAAGTAGTTAATTAATAAAAATGTCATTAATTAAGTGTTTTCATATTGGCCGAGTTATTGGTCCTCGGACTGTCATATTGGCCCGCGGCCTTCGGCCTTGGGCCAATATGAAAGTCCTTGGACCAATAACTCAGCCAATATGAAAACACTTAATTAATAACATCATATTATTGCTTGGCTTGGAAATATCTCAATTCAAATTCGGTCGGTCGGTCGGTCATGAAAACTTAACGTTGGCTATAACTTTCTTAATGTTGGCTATAACTTTCTCATTTCTTGATATTTCTTCATCAAACTTTCAATATATACTCATCATGACAACACCGACATGACCATACTAAAATATAAAGGTCAAGTCACACTGAAGGTCATGAAATGGGTTAAATACTCATTTTTTTCTTCACGAAAACTTAACATTGGCTATAACTTGATCAAACTTTCAATATATACTCATCATGACAACATCGACATGACCATACTAAAATATAAAGGTCAAGGTCACACTGAAGGTCATGAAATGGGTTAAATACTCATTTTTTTCTTCATGAAAACTTACTCAGGCCAGTTTGTCAAGGTCACGCCGAAATCAAAATATTTTTAGATCTTAATCCCGAAGTGGATATACTCTGTATACAAGAAACAAAATTTAGCCAAAATGATATTAAGCTATTCCTGGATTCAGGCATAAATTGAAACATTTTTTATCTGGGTCCAAAAAACCTTGTTATACTGACAAAACGCTGACAGGCGACACCTGTTCCGCGGAACACCCGTCTAGTTATAGTTTAGCTTGTTAATAATCTCAGCCATTTGTGTCCTCTGTACTTTCATTATTGATATACTTACCACTTAACCCGCTACAAATATATAATGGACTGTTCTTTCTTTGAATTAAGACCATTCCATTTATGTGAAAAGGGGTGTTTTGAGTAAATGACTGATCAGCAGCCAGACATTGTAAACCCTGATCAGCCTGTGAGTTACTCACAGGCTGATCTGGGTTTACAATGCTGACGCAAAGGCTAGTAATAGCAGCCTAAGGGGTATTACTTATATCTCATGTTGTTTCCTCGACAGTTTGTAAGTACAGCACGACAACCTGGAGTGATTGTGATCCCATCACTAACAAGAAAAACATGGTCAGACAACTCAAGCGCGGGGACCCAGACTCATGTAATACCACACAAGTCATGGAAAAGATGTGCAAGGGCAAGCCAACAGCCAAAAGTAGGCAAATGTGATTCTTATATACTTTAAGGTTAAAATGTTGCCACTCAAAAATCATGTGTCCAATTCTTTTGGTAAAGAGGGCTGGCGTGGCGCAGTCGGTAGCGCGGCGGATTTGTAACCGGAGGCCCCGGGTTCAATCCTCCATGGTGCCACTGAGTTCCGTCGGTGTGTTCTTGGGAAAGACACGTTCCCTTAGCCTCGTCCGTCGGATGGGGACGTAAACCGGGCGGTCCCGTGTATCGGTCTATCCTCCGAGCACGTTAAAGAACCATAGGAATCTATTCGATAATAAGAGTAGGGCAGGTTCCAGGATTCCTATGTATCCTTCCCCTCTCTCTGGGGTGGCTCTAAATAACCTATACTGTGTTGATGAGCCGTTAAACAACATTCAATTCAATTCTTTTTGTAAAATCAATGTACTCTCACATTTCTAAAGAAATGATGTAATAAATTCATAGAAGTTTTTTTATTTTACTTTATTGTTCTCCCCTGGCAATTATTTATCTGGCCTGATCGATACTAATGGAATTTGGTTTCTAATAATATCAGTGGCGTAGTTACTTATAGGCATTGTAGGCATGAGCCTACAATTTTCCACTGGATATGAACATTTTAAAAAATGCATTTATAACGGAGGATTAGCTGGTAAAGTGGTTTTATTGTAAAATATATTTATTCCAAAATGTGACTTTTTGTAATAACGTTTTGCCAGTAAAATTGATATTGAAATCTGTCCAAAATAGACAATATTTATAAAAATGGTTATTTACACAAAACTGGGTTGGGGGCATGGGTGTAGATGTGGATGCTGTATGTTTCCGTGTATAATACGCATCAAAATATTAGTTTTCCTAGATGAACCATTCGACGAAAATAAAAGATTAAATTTTTTTTTTTAAAAATCTCTAATTGCATCACGATAATTAAAGTAGAATAATACGGTACAACAACTATCTGCAGATCACGAAAATTAGCGTACAAAAGAAAACAACACCGGAACAATATAATTACTTCAATCATTAATTGCCAATCTTCAGGGGAGTACCTATCTTGTATCATCTCATTAACTCATCAAAGAGCCGATTATAATGCCGCAGATAATTGTCCGTAATCCGATAATTACATCTACTAAAATAAATACAACAAAGTCGTTGGTTACCGCAATCCATTACGCCGTTTATACTAACATTGTGTATTCACGGGAACTAGTGCTTATCAAAAGTGTAACGCGTGATCAGTTACCTGTACACATTGGAAATACCCCGTGGCTAAATCTTGTAAAGGTCACACGACGTGTCAAAGTGCATCCTCAAAAATAGTCCCTACTTGCGTCAACTTCAAAGGATTATAGAAATAGAATAACCCACTCTACCCGTGTTTAAAGTGTGTCTATACTGCAGCTATTTCTAAGTTTGCAAAACTTGCGAAATTTATAAACAATTAAGCAGATAACAGCAAAACAAAGGGAAAACATGATCATCCTTTATTGAAATTCTGCAACAAATATGCAAGTATTATCATCGCTTTTACTGTCGTCTGCAAGTGTCGTCTGGTGCATTTAACATATGAGAATAGAATATTGTACAATACTAGTACTACCACCAGTCTAATTCATGGAAATCACGTGTTATCAAGTCAGCTGATGTAAATAACAAAACAAGGGCCGAATTTCATTCACTCATTTATTGAAATTCTACAACAAATACGCAAACATTTATATAAAAACAAGCTTTATAATAAACTTTATTCATTTCTAAGTCGAATTAAGTCAATAAATTGCTTGTATAAAGCGAGTAAGTCACGAAAAATAAAGTATTATCGGCATTCACAAATGTCTGTCTGTTCGTCCCTGATGTTTTTATCGGCGTTTTTTCTCCATTCTGACATCGATTTTCTGCATATAAAATGCAAGAAAAAAGTTTTTTGTATTGTTTCCTTGTATTGTACGCACCCCCCTTTCGGAAACCGTAAAAGAAGTAAAAAAACTGCGTACTATACAAGGTAAAATACGGTAATGGCATTTCCGCTATATAATTATATTGTATGTTTAATATGCTACTGCTAATCAATTGGTACAGGGCAACATTAAGCCTGTTCTTTTGGAAAAGAAGGTTTAAACAGCACCAAACACACCAATGGTTATGACTTTAAAGTTTCATTATCGACAGAAAGCGCATTTGGCTCAAGCAGGTGAGCAAACTTAGGCTTTAAACATTGCATTCTCTTAACATTAAACACAATACTGAAATGGCTTGACTTTTTCAAGCGAAACTTCAACATTTATGAATTTCTTGTAACAAAGTATACTTTGATTAAAAGGTCAACTACATGACAGGGTTGTGTTTTCTGTAATTAGCTGTAGCCCCTTTTTGTACAAAACACGTTGAGATATATCTGGAATATTACGTGGAATTAGGTGTATATAATATTATTCTATACCTAATTTATACATCCAATCGTAGACGCTCTTTCGAGTCATGTGACCGTACAATATATTTCCGTATCGGGACGCACGCGCGTACAAAATATCCCGTATTTTGTTCGTATTGTACGCTTCACAGGTTCCATGTTAAACCTATGATAAAGACCGAAACGCGTGAAAAGGTCCGAATAAAAATCAGAACCGACAGGCTTCTGTCATTACCTAACCATAAATTGTTGTCAAGTAATGAAAACCTATCTATTGCACATATTTTTATTTAATTTTCCTTTATAACAAAAAAAAAACACAAAAAACTAGCATAATATATCATTGTTTGAAACTGACCTTCGGTAGTATTTAATCACTGTTGACAACGGAGAAATGGGCATTCTTTCAAGCAAATAAAGCTTGAGAGTAAGCCATGTCGAACACAATATATAAAATACATAGACCTACATGCAATTGTGCTTTCGATGTTCATAGCGACTTGCTTGAAAGCATGAAACAAACGAAAGTTATATCCGAATTATAAATGATTGGTTAAAATAAAGGTATAGAATAAAAAGGTTACTTAACATGGTTCTGTACAATACGGGATATATTTGGACTCGTACACAGCTGGAAAAAATCATATTGGACTCGCCTAACGGCTCGTCCAATATGACTTTTCCAGCTGTGTACTCGTCCAAATATATCTCCGTATTGTACAGAACCATGTTAAATAACCTATAAGTACAGTATAGGCAATTTTTTGATCGTGTGTTTCTTTTTTCTTCCAGTATATTTAAGCGCTCGAAAAATAGAATCCTGTTATTGAAATTCGAAAACCCAAAATAAAATGTGTGTGCAGCTTACAATTCCAAACATTACTGAAGAAAGTTACAAAGCTTCAATACACATGGGAATGAGTCAGAGATGAAGGTGGATGTATTACTGCGATTTCAATGCCAAATAAACCCCGATACTTGTTTTTAAAGAGACATAAGGCAGTCTTGAATTTTTTAAAACTTGTGTCCTCTCGTTAGTTTGAAAATTCTATATAACGTACATTTGTTTAGTCATTTATTATGTCTCCCCCCACGAAAGGGAGGAAAACAAAGTAAAATTGAAAACTCAAAATTTTATTTAATACATGCAAACAGGTTTAAAGTTAGAACGATACTGGATTAATAAATTGAGACTCTAATTTTAATACCAAGATTACTGTGTGTCCCTTTAAAGGTGGTACAACAGCATCTTTCTAGAAGAATATTTTTTTTATACCCTCCGAAGGGCTGCATATTATAGTAGTTGCACCGTCCATCAGTCAGTCAGTCCGTTAGTCCGTCCCAATTGTGTCCGTCCAATAACTCTGACATTCCTGGATGGATTTTCAAATAACTTGGCACAAGTGCTCACCACCACAAGCCGACGTGTCACACGCACAATCAAGGTCCGTGGCTCTAAGGTCAAGGTCACACTTAGAGGTCAAAGGTCAAAAGAAGTGTCCGTTCATCAGTCCCATAACTCTGACATTCATGGACGGATTTTCAAATAACTTGGCACAAGTGCTCACCACAACAAGACAACATGTCACGCGCAAAATCCAGGTCAGTGGCTCCAAGGTCAAGGTCACACTTAGAGGTCATGATCTGGGTTTACAATGGACACAAAGGCTATTATAGTCATGCATAGCGGGTTAAGGGTTAAGATGAATTCACCATATATTTTGAATGAAATTGGGCTCAGTTGCTTTAATTAACACTGGTGCGTAACCTAGGACACTCGAAGTGAGAATCAAGCTCTACATGGCACGACTCCTGCTCACATTTTTGTTTGCTGTGCTCTGACCTACTCACTAAAAAGAGCCCTACCCAAAACGTTTTATTGCATTTCTTTTAACAGTATTTTTTTCCCCCTATTTTAGACTATTTTTCCTTACGTTTTTTTCTGTCTTTGGAGAAAAACAAAATTCACCTACCTACCTACCTACCCACCTAAAACATTTTGGGTAGGAGCACAGCAAACCAACAATTGTTTAAGGATGGCCTAGTGAAGAATGAATTTTCCATTAAATAAGAAATCATTTTTAGGCTCTTTCATTATGTTTTGGTCATAGCCCCTTTAAGAATTGTAAATAAAATATATGAAATGCTAATAACTGTATAAGATATTGATTCTGTATAAACTACACTAGGATTCTTACAACCCCAATCATGCTAGAATATAAGATTTTACAAATCTGATCATTTTCTGGACATGTCACATATAAAAAGAAGTATTTAGACACATGACAATTATGTATTGAATTATTTTTTTTTGCAGTGATTTACTTTTTTAATAATTGAAAGGAATACAACATGTAAGGCTTTTAAGTAATCGCAAAAAGAAATGTTTTGCACATGATGCTTTGGCTCCTGTGTTGATAAAATTTGATCAGTTGTGAATTTGTGTTATGTGTTTCAGGGTGTAAGTATAAGCGTGGTTCCTGGAGTGAGTGTGATGGTACCACCAACATCAAGACCATGGTGAAAATACTCAAGAGAGGAGATGCAAAACTGTGCCCACCAACTGAAGTCACAGACAAAATATGTAAAAGAAAACATAAAGGAATAGAAAGTATGTCCATTTTATTTTGAATTATGCTAATTATTTATTCTAAACCAATCCTTTTCTGACACAAACCACATTAATTTTTATATATTTTTTGATAAATGGCTGTTTAAAGATTATTGGTAGATCATCTTTAAAAAAAAAATGGATGGGGTATGGTGAAGTGAAATTTTTAAGCAAATGCATATTTTAGGCATGAGCAGTGTCAGCCATAATGACAGTAATTCAACACTATTGATGTGAATGCAATATCAGAAGGAATACTTCTATGGAGTTACGGTGGTCTAGTAGTTAAGGCATCCGCCTCGTAATCCGGAGGTCGAAGGTTCGAGTCCCGTCAGAGGCAGGCTTGTTACTGAAGAGAGACCGTTTGGTGAGCTGCCAGCTAGTTAAAAAAGGTTACCGATTGCCTACCTGCCTGGTGCCTGGCATTAAAGAATAGGAATCGGGAAGTAATGATGTTCAAGACAAAGGTCTCTCATAAGTCAAAATTGACTGGCCTTTTCAATAGGGGTGACACGGTGGTATAATAAACAAACACCTTACATGGCAGAATATTGTGCCCTAGCTTTGATCCAAAAAGTTTGGTACGATATTATTCTAAATCTTTTTTTACATGAAATAAATTGGTCCATTAAGATCTAGAATGGTCCATTTATCTATCTTAAGCAGCCGAGACATCATTTCTAATAAAATAAGACATGTTATCTCATCATGCACATTTCAAAGTTCACCATTATAAAAAAAACAAAGATATTATTTCACTGGCATGTGGTTTCAAAATAATCCCAATGGTATAGTATATTGATATTGGCGACCTTCTCTGTAAAACTAGTATAACTGGCAGCTATATGTGTGGATGTGTTAAACAAAATGGAGTGAATATTCTGCATAGAAACATTGCAAAACAAAATAATTGATAATTACAGTATAATCCCAGACAAACTCCCCTCCCCTAATAAAAGCTCCCCCCACCATTATTTTCGGAATATTTTTTTTTTAAACTTACCAAAAGATGCAAGTTAATCTGTTCATTCACAATGGAAAACACAAAATCATTAGAAAAATAAAAACGGTAGGCATGTCTATATTCGACAAAACAGTCCAAACCAAATAACAGTTTATAAATCTGATCAAATGAACTGTTCATCTGAATAATACACCAAACCAAATGTTTCAGTTTACAATTATCTGTATGCTTTTCATGTGTATCATGGTATATTGATTAGCACATGGCATATAAAGAAAGTTATTTTTTTTTTTGACAATGGTGTACTTCAAAATTTGGATAATGTAATAACATGACTAATTTTATTTATAAATGGTGTCTCATCTGCTCAAGATGGAAAAAACGGACCATGCTAATTGAACCAATTTATTTCAAGTAAAAAACGAAACAACTTTTGAGTGAAACTTTTAATATAAATTATATATAAAGGGATATATTAAAAGGGCACAACTCCTTTTGATATTATGTTCACATCCAGAGTGTCGAATTACTGTCATGTACTAATACATAGTTGGTTTAAACATATTTTATTACAAAGATAACGCATTATACAATTGTTACATACAATAGGTAAATGGATTGGAACGAAAGCAAAATGCTTATAGAGATCATCTCCTAATACATAGTTGACATTGCTTATGCCTAAAATAGGCATTTGGTTGAAAATTTCACTTGATTTTTTTTCTAAAGATGGCAGACATATAGTCCTTAACAATGATACAAAGCTAGGTGAAATATCGCATGTTCTGTATAGACCGAGTTCATACACAGTGAATATTATGTATTTGTAGCCTGTGTAAACATTTGGCAATTGATCTCTCTGACATAATGCTTTCATGTTGTACTTTAATATAAGAGTATGAGAGTGGAACTTTGGAAACGGCCGAACACGATAAAATACGAAATGTTGGAGTCTCGGTTTAATTGAGACTGTTCATGAATGGTAGTGAAATATGCTTGCTACCGCTCACGACCCACTAGCCCCAGGTTGAGCAGAACTCAATATTCATAAAATCATGTTATATGCAGCTGTATATCTTTATCTGCAGGTTTATGTACGTACAAAAAGAAGGGCAAGTGGGATAAGTGTAACCCCAAGACAGGGGTCAAATCCAGGGAAATGATCTTGAAAAAGGGTGACCCCAGAATGTGTGCACCATTCAAAGTAATGACCAAAAATTGCAAGAATCATAACAAGAGGAGAATTGGAAAAGGTTTGTCAGTTTGTTTTTGATTGTGAGTCGTTAAACAAAAATAAAAGAAGCTTGTATTGATTCATTTATAAATAAATTGTGCAGACATAATTATTATATGTTCTAACAGGGTGTACGTATGTCAAGAACCAGTGGGGACCGTGTTATGCCGCATCTTATTGTATTACATGCTTGTTCAGGGTGTAAGTATGACAAGAACCAGTGGGGACCATAGGGTACATTGTCTTATTGTATTACATGTCTGTTCAGAGTGTAAGTATGACAAGAACCAATGGGGACCACAGGATACATTGTCTTATTGTATTACATGTTTGTTCAGGGTGTAAGTATGACTAGAACCAGTAGGGACCATAGGATACATTTTCAAATTGTATTACATGTTTGTTCAGGGTGTAAGTATGACTAGAACCAGTAGGGACCATAGGATACATTTTCAAATTGTATTACATGTTTGTTCAGAGTGTAAGTATGACAAGAACCAGTGGGGACCATAGATTACATTGTCTTATTGTATTACATGTTTGTTCAGAGTGTAAGTATGACAAGAACCAATGGGGACCACAGGATACATTGTCTTATTGTATTACATGTTTGTTCAGGGTGTAAGTATGACTAGAACCAGTAGGGACCATAGGATACATTTTCAAATTGTATTACATGTTTGTTCATGGTGTAAGTATGACAAGAACCAGTGGAGACCATATGATACATTTTCATATTGTATTACATGTTTGTTCAGGGTGTAAGTATGACTAGAACCAGTAGGGACCATAGGATACATTTTCATATTGTATTACATGTTTGTTCAGGGTGTAAGTATGACTAGAACCAGTAGGGACCATAGGATACATTTTCATATTGTATTACATGTTTGTTCAGGGTGTAAGTATGACTAGAACCAGTAGGGACCATAGGATACATTTTCATATTGTATTACATGTTTGTTCAGGGTGTAAGTATGACTAGAACCAGTAGGGACCATAGGATACATTTTCATATTGTATTACATGTTTGTTCAGGGTGTAAGTATGACTAGAACCAGTAGGGACCATATGATACATTTTCATATTGTATTACATGTTTGTTCATGGTGTAAGTATGACAAGAACCAGTGGAGACCATATGATACATTTTCATATTGTATTACATGTTTGTTCATGGTGTAAGTATGACAAGAACCAGTGGAGACCATATGATACATTGTGTTATTGTATTACATGTCTGTGCAGAGTGTAAGTATGACAAGAACCAGTGGGGACCATAGGGTACATTGTCTAATTGTATTGTTTGTTCAGGGTGTAAGTATGACAAGAACCAGTGGAGACCATATGATACATTTTCATATTGTATTACATGTTTGTTCATGGTGTAAGTATGACAAGAACCGGTGGGGACCATACAATACATTGTCTAATTGTATTGTTTGTTCAGGGTGTAAGTATGACAAGAACCAGTGGAGACCATATGATACATTTTCATATTGTATTACATGTTTGTTCATGGTGTAAGTATGACCAGAACCAGTGGAGACCATATGATACATTTTCATATTGTATTACATGTTTGTTCAGGGTGTAAGTATGACAAGAACCAGTGGAGACCATATGATACATTTTCATATTGTATTACATGTTTGTTCAGGGTGTAAGTATGACAAGAACCAGTGGAGACCATAGGATACATTTTCATATTGTATTACATGTTTGTTCATGGTGTAAGTATGACAAGAACCAGTGGAGACCATAGGATACATTTTCATATTGTATTACATGTTTGTTCAGGGTGTAAGTATGACAAGAACCAGTGGAGACCATAGGATACATTTTCATATTGTATTACATGTTTGTTCATGGTGTAAGTATGACTAGAACCAGTGGAGACCATAGGATACATTTTCATATTGTATTACATGTTTGTTCATGGTGTAAGTATGACAAGAACCAGTGGAGACCATAGGATACATTTTCATATTGTATTATATGTTTGTTCATGGTGTAAGTATGACTAGAACCAGAGGAGACCATAGGATACATTTTCATATTGTATTACATGTTTGTTCAGGGTGTAAGTATGACTAGAACCAGTAGGGACCATAGGATACATTTTCATATTGTATTACATGTTTGTTCATGGTGTAAGTATGACTAGAGCCAGTGGGGACCATAGGATACACTTTCATATTGTATTATATATTTGTTCATGGTGTAAGTATGACAAGAACCAGTGGAGACCATATGATACATTTTCATATTGTATTACATGTTTGTTCATGGTGTAAGTATGACTGGAACCAGTAGGGACCATAGGATACATTTTCATATTGTATTACATGTTTGTTCATGGTGTAAGTATGACTAGAACCAGTGGAGACCATAGGATACATTTTCATATTGTATTACATGTTTGTTCAGGGTGTAAGTATGACAAGAACCAGTGGGGACCGTGTGATGCTGCCTCCAACACAGTTGAACGCACATGGACATTGAAGGCTGGTGATCCCACTATGTGTAACACAACGAAAATAGAAACAAGAAAATGTAGAGATGAACATCTCAGGCCGCATGGTACAGTATGATTTATAACCTATATGCATCGTTAGGATGGACCACATAAATTCCTCTTTAGTCAATCAGTTGATAGAAATAGTAATCTATGTGTAAGTGATTGCTAGTATATCAGATGGAAGTATAGATCAGATGGTCCCATGTGGCATGACAACCTATCATGCATGGCATGTCAGCAACACTTAACAGTTGAATGAAGGCACATTAGCTATACAATAGGGTCATAATGTGCATTATGAATGGATGATAATAATTCTTGAAGATAGCCTATTACCAATATAAATGTATTAATGGGTACCCTTTGTAACCGATTATAAAGAAGGCAAATGGTGCCAAATATAACTAATTATATAGGAGACAAATGTTGCCCTGTATAACCCACTATATAGGAGGCAAATGGTGCCCTGTATAATCCATTTTATAGGAAGGAAATAGTGCCCCATATAACCCTTATACTGAAGGCAAATGGTGCCCTGTATAATCAGTTATATAGGAGTCAAGTAGTGCCCCATATAACCCATTATATAGGAGTCAAATGGTGCCCTGTATAACCAATTATATAGCATTCAAATAGTACCCATTATATAGGAGGCAAATGGTGCCCTGTATAACCAATTATAAAGCATTCAAATAGTACCCATTATATAGGAGTCAAATGGTGCCCTGTATAACCAATTATAAAGCATTCAAATAGTGCCCATTATATAGGAGTCAAATGGTGCCATGTATAACCAATTATATAGCATTCAAATAGTACCCATTATATAGGAGTCAAATGGTGCCCTGTATAACCAGTTATATAGCATTCAAATAGTACCCATTATATAGGAGTTAAATGGTGCCTTGTTTAACCAATTATATAGCATTCAAATAGTACCTATTATATAGGAGTCAAATGGTGCCCTGTATAACCAATTATATAGTATTCAAGTAGTACCCATTATATAGGAGTCAAATGGTGCTCTGTATAATCCATTATATAGGAAGCAAATAGTGCCCCATATAACCCATTATACTGAAGGGAAATGGTGCCCTGTATAATCAATTATATAGGAGTCAAGTAGTGCCCCATATAACCCATTATACTGATGGCAAATGGTGCCCTGTATAATCAATTATATAGGAGTCAAGTAGTGTCCCATATAACCCATTATACTGAAGGCAAATGGTGCCCTGTATAACCAATTATATAGGAGTCAAGTAGTGCCCCATATAACCCATTATACTGAAGGCAAATGGTGCCCTGTATAATCAATTATATAGGAGTCAAGTAGTGCCCCCATATAACCCATTATACTGAAGGCAAATGGTGCCCTGTATAATCAATTATATAGGAGTCAAATAGTGCCCCATATAGCCCATTATATTGAAGGCAAATGTGCCCTGTATAATCCATTATATAGGAGGCAAATGGTGTCCCATATAACCCATTATACTGAAGGCAAATGGTGCCCTGTATAATCAATTATATAGGAGTCAAGTAGTGCCCCATATAACCCATTATACTGAAGGCAAATGGTGCCCTGTATAATCAATTATATAGGAGTCAAATAGTGCCCCATATAACCCATTATACTGAAGGCAAATGGTGCCCTTAATAATCAATTATATAGGAGTCAAATAGTGCCCCATATAACCCATTATATTGAAGGCAAATGTGCCCTGTATACTCCATTATATAGGAGGCAAATTATATAAGAGCAAAATGATGCCCCATATAACCCTTTATATAAGAGCAAAATGGTGCCCCAATTAACCCATTATATAGGAGACAAATGGTGCCCTGTATAACCCATTATATAGGAGTCAAATGGTGCACCATATAACCCATTATATAGGAGACAAATGGTGCCCTGTTTAACCTATTATAAGGAGACAAATGGTGCCCTGTATAATCAGTTGTATAGAAGGCAGACTCCATAATATAAGCAACAAATATAATAGTGATGTTATTTACAGTTTGTAAGTACAGAAGAACTACATGGGGTGAGTGTGATCCAAGCACCAACACAAGAAGCATGGTGAAGACATTGAAGCGTGGAGACCTTGGTCGCTGTGACAGTACACACACCATTGTCAGGAAGTGTAAAGTCAAACCAAAGAACAGTAGGTTTTAATTTTATTTTATTATTTTTTTGAGGAACATATAGTTTCCGTCATGTCCGTTCATACCTACGTCTTGATTTCTTGTCCACTCAACTCCTATGTTTTTCATCAGAATTTCATGAAACGCCACACGACGTATTGGTATGATGTCTAGTAGCACATCTTATCAGGATGTTCGTATTGCCCCCATTCATAAAACTTTAACCTGCAACCAAGCTCATAACTGGCCATAACTTAAGAATTATTTGACCTATGTTCACACACATAAGCATCTTACCATCCAGAGTATTGTTACACATGGCCAATAACTCTGACTTCCATTTCAGCAGAGTTATGCTTCTTTTCATAAAACTTTAACCTGCAGCCTAACCAAGCTCATAACTGGCCATAACTTGAAAGTTATTTGACCTGTGTTCATGAAACTTCACACACATATTCATCTGAACTGAAGGAATGTCGTTAACCATGTCCAATAACTCTGCCTTTCATTTTGACAGAGTTATGCCTCCTTTTCATAAACTTTTAACCTGCAACCGAACCTAGCTAATAACTTGGCAAAATATTGACCTATGGTCATGAAGCAGTGTACAGTTTTTCAACTATCCAATGCAGATGTATGCCCCTTTTCATAAACTTTAACACTTTAATAAAAACTGCTCATAATTCATGAAGGATTGCACCCCCTGTCTTCAAACTTTATAGTTAGATTGTACTTGCATGCTGAAATAAGCACACAGCAGCTGACACAAGTGTTCCGTGGAACACACTTCTAGTTCCACATAATTGCATTTGTTCAATCATTAATATTAATTATAGGAGTAGTATAAAGCCTGTTGTTTTTGCATATTACTAACTGTTGATTACATTTCACCAATATTGTATTCAAACAAGAAAAGTTGAAAACTCAAACTTTTATTTAAAGTCAAAATCATACTCTCAATGAGTTTAAGAGCATCACAAACAATCCTTTCTTTCAAAATAAGAAGACATTTTTGTTCAGTTTCAGCAGTTTTCAGTCAGTTTTTGGTCTTGAAATAACAAAAATTTACATATTTGTATCCTATTAGATGTACCTTTGCTTAATAATGTATTTGTATCATGTAAGATTGCCAATAGTGTATTAGACATTTTTGTTCAGTTTCAGCAGTTTTCAGTCAGTTTTTGATCTTGAAATAACAAAAATTCACATATTTGTATCCTATAAGATGTACATTTGCTTAATAGTGTATTTTTATCATGTAAGATTGACCATGTATTTGTATAAAATAAAGTTTAGTTTACGGTGTATTTGTATCTGTCCACAAGGTCAAGGTCACACACTCGAAAGTTTTGCGTTTATGTCTGCTTTCAGTAAAATGTTAGAGTTATATTTTTTCCTCATCTTCCCAAATATATATTTTATTTGTTGATTACTAAGGCCATTATAAATTAATTGCTAGATTCTAAACCCCGCCCGCCCCCGTTTTTTCATTTCTTCAGAAAAAAAAATAAAAAAAAAATATTTAAAAAAAATATAATTAATAAACAAAAATTGCTGAAAGTATGAAAAACTATTAAAAATGTGTTTTCAATCTTTGAAGTACTCAGTAGTATCTTTTACTATTTTTGCCTTGTGCCGAAGTCATTTTCAATTTGTCGTATAAAATAAAAAATAAAATTTCACTCCCTGTCCCTATTTTGAAATAAATTTGGATGAGAAACTAGCAATTTGTTTAACACACTCATATTTCCGATCACCTGCGACCACAATGTCAAGGTCACACACAAGTTTTTTTTGCGGCATTGATTTTGCTCATATTTTCAAAATGCTTTCACAAATTACTTTCATGTTTTATTTGTTAATTACTAATGTTGTACAAAAACATTCTGCCATATTTCTGATCACCTGTGTGACTATGTAAGACAGGTGTAGCTTTGCAGTGTATTTGCATACGTTTAAGATAGGGTATAGGTTTACAGTGCGTTTGTATCAGTGCAAGACAAGTTATAGATGTAATATGTATTTGTATCTGTCTAAGACAGGCTATAGATTAACAGTGTATTTGTATCTGCGTAAGACAGTGTATAGCTTTGCAGTGTATTTGTATCTGTGTAAGACAAGTTATAAATATACCATGTATTTGTACCTGTGTAAGCCAGCTCATAGTTTTACTGTGTATTTGTATCTTGTAAGACAGGGTATAATATATATATACAGTGCATTTGTATCTGTGTAAGACAATGAATAGCTGTACAGTGTATTTGTATCTGTTTAAGACAGGGTATAGCTGTACAGTGTATTTGTATCTGTGTAAGACAATGAATAGCTGTACAGTGTATTTGTATCTGTTTAAGACAGGGTATAGATGCATGGTGTATTTGTATCTGTGTAAGATAGAACATAGATATACAGTTTTCAGCATATTTGTATCTGTGTAAGACGGAACATAGCTGTACAGTGTAGCTGTATCTGTGTAAGACTTGTTTTCAGTTTGTAAATACAGATACGAGGCATGGACTGAGTGTGATGTGAGGACCAACACAATGACGAGACAACAGGTGCTCAAGAGTGGGCCGGCATCATGCGCAGCAGTCAAGGAATATTCAAAAAAATGTAAAAAACGTAAGTTCTGCATACAAATATTTGTATATTGCATACTGCTATCTTGATACTAAGAGGTTCTTTTATGATTTAAACATTTGTAAAACATGCTTTTCAGGAATTAAACAGTGAACGTAGAAAGGTGGAGAAATAAATTCCCATATTTCAATTGCAAATCAACTCATTTTAAGCTCTATTGGTCCATGAGAACTCCAGCATTGTGGGCTGATGTAGGCCCAATGTTAACAACTATCATCTTTGTCAATATTTTTCTCAAAAATATTTTGGAATATTGGAGGTATGCTTGTCTCTGATAGCTCTTGTTAGTGATTCTTAAACTACTTTTGCCTTAAATGTTTGTTCTTTATTCATTTTTGTCGAGCCCATTTATGGATCTTGACTTAGCGATCACAAAGTCGTCTGGATGTACGTTCATTCGTTTGTCCTTTAGTCTGTGCGTCCGATTTTTTTCATTTATGAATATCTGCTTCGTTTTTCACCAAATTCCACCAGAATGTTCCTTATATGGATCCAACATCACATACACATTTAGAGTAGCTGTGACCTACTTTGGAAGTAATATAGGTCACGTCTGGTCTCCACTACTGCGTGTGTAACTTCTTTCTTACATGATTTTCACCAATCTTCACCAGAATGTTTCTTATATGCATCTAACATCATTTGCAGAATTTCAGGTTGGTGCGACTTCCTTTCGATGTAATATAGGTCGCATCCGGTCTCCACTGCGACATGCGTATCTTGCTTCTTTCTCGCAGCATTTTCACCAAACTTTATCACAATGTTACTTAAATTCATCTTAAGTCATATGCAAAAATTTAGGTCTCTATGACCTACTTTCGATGAAATATAGATCATGTCTAGTCTCCTGCGTACAAACATTTTGAAAAGAAAAATATACATAATGCATTTCAAAGCAGTTTTAATGATTTGTTAGTTTTGTGATCAACCATGCATATGATGAAAACTGGTCTAGCTAGGCGCCTGGTAAGTCACATCCGAACAACTTAACAATAAGACGATGTAGGCTGTGGCCTTCTAGAAATGATTATAAATTCCACCATTTGTCAATATGTATAAAAGATCACACACACACAAAATAACGCCACATAATAGATTTACTTACATGTTGTCAAAAAAATGAATTCTATTAAAGAGTCGTGTTACACAGATCAGACGGAGAAATTATACTCATTTTTTTCCCCCCTTCCCTCCCCTGATATGATGAACTAATGATTGTCTACTGTATTTCAGCATGTCGGTTTGCCAATGGGGCGTGGAGTGAGTGTGATCCTGAGACGAATCAGATGACGAGGACAGACACAATCGTGTCTGGCAGCAGCAGCAAACATGAATGTCCGCCAACCAGAGTGCTCACAAAGAAGTGTGGCAAGAAAGAAAGTAATGCCATTTTGTTATAACAGATTTTTGTGTACGAATTTGCGAATTTGACTTTTTTCTCAGAAATCCACGTCAGTGTCATCAATACTTTTCCACATCAGTGATGTCATGACTCAGCATCGACCGATTACCGAAATCAGGCGCGTAGCCAGGCATATGCCCGTACACCCGGGCTTACAGTTCGGATCCCCAGAAAAAATGAAAAAATAAATGATCCAAAAATGCAATAAAATCCGAAGTGGGGTAAGAGGTTAGGGGTAAAATAATATCCAGCACAGTCGCTGCGCCCTTATTTTCCCGATCTTAATTTGTTATAAAAAATATAAATGCATGTACATGTATATACTTAGACTGGCTGTCGTCTCAGTGGTTATAGTTTACCGGTAATCAGAATCAAATTAAATAAAATCTTAATCCTAAAAACTTTTATCAGCCTTTGAACCACTGTTATGTTTGAAGACGATAATTCAAAGGGAACTTAATGCAGACTATTTTATTTAATGATAGCTTGAGTTGTCTCAAATATTATAAATATGAACAAAGATAAGGACATAGCCAGTCTTGAATTGACTTTACATGTGTGCTTTCTTTCGCTTCAATTATAGATCTACATACATTTAATCTAAGCTAAAAATCCTGAAATCTAACGTACGATCGTCAAGAGCCCCACTGACCAATGGGCGGTTACCCCTTGGAACCCCATCGGGCTTACAGTTCCAATTCACCCAGCTACGCCCCTGGAAATGTAATGTTAGCTTATTTATTTCATACCCACTGGATAAACACATATGCAAATTTTACTTTTTCTTTTACTGTGCTGTTAAGTTTTTATTATGCTGTTGTAATTGCCCCACACTTCATGTGTATCCAGAAGTGTTTAAGACAGGGCACACTTTTTAGACAGAAGAACTTAGGGTTGTCCATACTACCTTATAAGGAAATAGTTGTTAAACTATATTTAAACACGTGTAATTGTGGTAGGTCAGAACTGTATTAATGAAAAAAAAACAACACTAAAATACTAAAGTAAAAAATCTGCTTTAACAACCTTGAGCCATTTAATTTCTTCTCTGAAACTACTGGCACAGCTGGAACAAAACTTCATTGGCATGATATTACGGTAACTAGGTATCAAATTCGTTATTTTTGTAAAATCCAGTTTACATTGATGGCTATGGAAAAATTGGCAAATTACTTTTTACCAAAATTGCTAAATGCAGGTGGTTGCCATTACCAAATATAGATACAGAAGGGGACAATATTAAATAAAATCTCCTAAATTTCTTATTTGGGTTGATTGTTATAAAGTTTGTGTTTTTCAGGATCATCCATTACATGTGTTTATTTTGGCCATCATGCATCTATGAGAGTTTATGACTTATACAGGGAACTTACTCCTTAATGGTTTTTAGCTCGACTATTCGAAGAATAAGAGAGCTTATGTAATCACCCCGGCGTCGGCATTGGCGTCGGCGTTGGCGTACCACATCAAGGTTTGTGTGTAAGCTGTGTTTACAAGTCTATATCTCTTACATTTCTTATCCTAGAACAACCAAATTTGGTCATGAGCTTCCTTATAGCATTATCTGAAGGATTTTGGTTTCTGTAACCCCTGGGCTCCCATGGAACCTAAATTCTGATAGCCCTTAAAATGTGTCTCTTTTCACGTCATATTTTGCATGTAAGCTGTCTATCTCTCTTACATTTCTTGTCCTAGCTCAACTAAATTTGGGAATTGGTTTCCTTATACACGTAGTATTTTGTAAAGGGTTGCGTAAGTAATTTCATCTTCTACAAATTCTGGGCTCCCATGGAACCCAAATTGTGATGGCCCATAAAATGTGCAATGAAGGCAGATCAAGGTTTGCGTGTAAGCCGTTGTAAGCCGTTGTATCTATATCTCTTAAAATATTTTTTTCTTATGTCACTCAAATTTTGGTTTGGGATTTCTAATAGCATTATTCATGTTATTCATACTTCACCCATATTGGGGAATGAGCTGCCCCACCCCACCCCACCCCACCCCTCCACTCCCCAACCCGAAACCTGATTTTTTTTTTTTTTACATGTAATTATTTACATTTATGTACATGTGTTGTTTTAGTCAATTTTTACACACACATAGTTATAGCTTGATTATGCCCCCCATTTGTTTCGTAATGAACTAAACCAAACTTACTTGGATCATTGTTGTATATTTGGAAGTACAGCTCAGTGACAGAGCAGTTCCTCAAATGATATAGGCTAAATTTTGCTGAAAATCATTGGTTGGTTTTTAAAAAAAAAGAAAAAAAAGAAGAAAAGTATTGCGTTTTTCTGAAGCATCTCGTTTGAGATACCTTGGAAAAAAAGTTTTTTTTTTCTTTAATAAATCAAACAAGCAAATGCTTCATTTGTTCTTAGAACCATGATAACCAGTAGAGCACTGTGGCCAACCTCAGGCTCTCCTGTGCCTCTTGTTTAAAGCAGATTTCACTCTGTGGTATGAAGTAACACCTTTAATGGAGCACTGTGGTCTAGTGGTAAAGTTTTGACCCATGATCGAAAAGTCGTGCGTTCAATCCCCGCCATGATCATATGTAATGTGTCCCTGAGCAAGACACTTTATCTGCATTTGCTTAGTACTGGTTCTACCCAGGAAGACATCTAGAGTGGTAAAAATAAGTTAAAGAGCTTTTGTTACAATCGATGTAAAATAAGTTCAAACTAACACCTTTGTCTCGTTATATTTCAGAATGTGATTATGATTATGGAACGTGGACTGAGTGTGATACCTCAGACGAACCAAAGCGTTCACGCACACAGAAACTGGTATCAGGGGGTAATGGCTGTCCACCAGAGAAAGTTACAACCAAAAATTGCCAAAAAACAAATGGAAAAAGTAAGTATACGCAATGAAGACTAGAAATAAGACTTGTATCACCAACACTTTATATACGCTCGTTTGATAAATGGGACGTATTGTGGTATGGGGTTGTCCCTTCGTCCATCCTTAAACAATTACGCATTCCGGATGATAACTTTGAAAAGACACACACTCATTTAACTTCATAGGTATATTACCCTTGGTGAGATGAAGAACTTTATTGTTTTTGGGGTCAATAGGTCGAAGATGAAGGTTGCCATGACCTTACATAGAAATTGGCATTCCTCATGATAAATTCGAAACCATAACAACCCACACTCATGAAACGTCATAGGTACATTGCCCTTGGTGAGAGAAAGAAACCTATTGTTTTCTGGGGGGCAAAGTGACCATGACCTTATATGGAAATACAAATATTGCTGAATAACCATAAACACACACTCGTGAAATTTTCATTGGTACATCTCCCTTGGTGAAAGGAGGAACCCTATTGGTTGCCATGCCCTTTATGGAAATATGCATAATAAGCGATAACTTCAAAAGCATAATAACACCATCATGAAACTTCATTTGTACATTGTCCTTGGTGAGAGATAGAACTGTATTATATTTGAGGTTATTCAGTCAAAGGTCAAGGTTTGCCATGATGACCTAATATGGAAATATGCATTCCGAGTGATAATTTCAAAAGCATAACACCCACAGTCATGAAACTTCATAGGTACATATGTCTTGTTGAGAGGTGGAACCATATTGTTTTTGTGGTCAGTGGGTCTAAGGTCAAGGTCACCAATACATAGTTTAAGTGATAACCTACATGCACGAAACTTTGTAGACATATTGTCCTTATTGAGAGGAGGAAGTGTTTTTGGGTCTGTAGGTCAAAGGTTTAGGTCAACATGTGCTCATATGGATGTATGCATTCCATAATAACTCCAGAAATATAATACCAACAGTTATTAAACTTCATAGGTGCATTTCACTTAATGAGAGGAGGAAGCTTATTGCTTTTGGGTTCAGTAGGTCATCAAGGTCACATTGACCTGACATTGACCGATTCCTGAGAAAACTTCCCCCCCACTGTAACTAACTATTAGACCTACAATTTTGAAAGTTTACAAAAATAGTACTCGTGTTAAAACAAGGACCCCTATTGATTTTATGTTAGTAGGTCAGATGTCATGGTCACTGTGACCTGATCATGAAAAATTCTTTCCGAGCTGTTATTCACAAACTTTTTGACCTGCAATCTTAAAATAGTGCTCTCGGTTAAACAACATTCCCTATCGTTTTGTTTTTTTATCTGAGGAGAGGTCAAGGTCGTATTAACCTGACAATTAGAAAACTTTTTAGATAAAAACTGAAGCAAACAGGCGCATCATGTCCAATTAAGTGGTGCTCTTGTTAAATTATTTATTTGTCCAATTGACTTTTCTAAACACCAGTTGTCAGAAACAACTCTGTATGTTTTTAAGAGACTTATTTGACAATAAGACCCAGCCAGCTGGTTCATTTATCTTACAGACCATGTGACAAAGCCAGCTGGTTCATTTATCTAACATACCATGTGACAAAGCCAGCTGGTTCATTTATCCTACAGACCATGTGACAAAGCCTGTTGGTTCATTTTTCTTACAGACCACGTGAAAAAGCCAGCTGGTTTATTTATCTTACAGACCATATGACAAAGCCAGTTGGTTCATTTATCTTACAGACCATGATACAAAGCCAGCTGGTTCATTTATCAGACCATCAGTGGGTTTATTGATCTATCTTACAACAAACATCAAAAACAAAGCGAATGGATTAATTTACCTGAATGTCAGTATGTCAACCTATGGGTTTATTTTTCTCATTAAAAGTGAAAAGGTCTCACTGTTTATTTATTTGATGGATAATGTGACAAAGTCAGCTGGTTTATTCAAACAATACTCTTGATATGAGATTTAATTTTGTTTCAGTAAGATGTTTCTTTGGACCATGGCAGGAATATGACGAATGTAAAAATGGAGTTCAGAAAAAGAGGCGTCAGGTTCTCCAGGGCGGTCTGGAGTGTGAAAGAAAGGGCGTTAAAATGAAGGCTTGCTAGTGTAGTGATGTAAAACACTGAATTTGATTTTTAGAGATTTTATTTGACGACGATGCTAAAACATCTGTTATTTTACATTGGGACATGTGCAACATGTAAAAAAACATTTTCCAATTAAGTTTAGTATATAAGAAAGTGTGAAACCAACAGAAAGGTCACACTGATAACAAAAAGGTCACACAGATTTATTTTAAAATAAAAGTAAGGTCATGTTGTTTAACATAAATTTAATCAGTCATTTGGTACATCTGATCATGTGACCACTAAATCTGATCATGTGACCACTACTTGTCTGATCATCAGATCATGTGACACCTACATCAGATCATGTGACCATTATATAATTTATGGTCATGTGACCACAAGATCACCATTTTTTTCAGAGGTATAAAGGTGTCTAATAAATGTTCCATCACCACAGCTATCGATTGTAGGTCTAGTGGAAGGAAAGTATCTTTCTTCCTAATCAAGAGAGGATGCCCAACTCCTGGAAATAGGAAAATACTACCAGCTCATGGCCTACAAAAGTAACTCTAAGCCTAGGGTAGTAACCTTCCCTTGTATTTACTTAATTTCAATCACATCACCTTTTTTACCACGGATTCTTTTATTTTGGGAATAATGAGCGATTTTTACAAACAGTTTGCCTTTTTCGCTAGACCATCTAAAAGATGTTGGTTTTGAATCTGGCATGGTAGTAATTTGCTTGTAGTTTCCTGAGCTAGACACCCGCTCTTTTTAAGGCAGAATGGTACTAATTTCTGCTGGTAGACCTCTGAAATGATAACTTCATGCACATCATGAAAAAGGACCAGTTTAATGTTAAATAAAAGTAAGTCATGAACGACAGGTGCTAAAACTAGTATCGTGTCGTTACCTTTGTTAATGCTTTTTTTGTACCGTCAGTCATCCCCTATTAAAGCCTCCAGCATATATAAAAGATGTGAAAAGGTATGATATTTGCATAAAAAACATGTAGATCATTATTTGTTTATTGTTTTACTGATTTACAAATGTACGGTAGGAGGAGGGTAAACAAGTTATTTGCAAAAAATCTACTACAATCGTGGTAGATCGGTGGGTATAAAATTTGAACTTTTTACATCGAAGGCAATACTCTTTTGGCAACCCGACATTATTTTTACATTTTTGGCAAACTTCAGCACAGGAGGGATTGTAATCCTAAAAATAAATTAATGGCCATATTTAAACTTTAATCGCAATATTTTGCTAGAATATTTGTCCGATACATTTCTGTTTTCTGTCATATTGGAATATTGTCAAATCAGTTTTGCTGACTTTTGGATTCATAAGTTATAAATGCCGTAACAAACTGGTCCAGTTTTGTGCGTGACGAGTCACGGGTTGAAGAAGTATATGTACAACAATTGTGATATAAGAAATTAGTGATAACATGATATAGATTCCTTTTTGTTGAACTCAGGCTTTCAGATGCACTCTATTTTTCCTACTTTTTTGATTTCAGCCTAATTTTCTCCTACTTTTCTTCAAAATAGCCCTATAATCCCTAGTTCTTGAAACAAAAGAAAATAAACAAAAATAGAAGTAATATATATATTTTTTCAATGATAATAAAACACAAGATCTTTAAGATATCTTTACAGGGAGTGTACACTTCAATGCCACAATGTCTGCAAGGTCTGTTTTCATGATGAGGCTCTATTCCTACTCAGAAGTATTGTCACCTTCACTGGTTACAAGTACTTAACCCTTAAAAAACAAAGCACGACTATAATAGCCTTTGCGTCCATTGTAAACCTAGATCAACCAGCTATGTTCAACAATACTGTAACAACACAGCTCACAGGCTTTCAAGTGCATTCAAGCAAAAGTCATAGGGATAAAGTTGGGCTCCAAGTTCAAAAAGTTTCCGGAAAATTAGCTTCCAAGCACTCAAATGCTTGCAGAAATTATCAACCTCTTATTAACCCTTAACCCGCTACACATATAATGGACTGTTCTTTCTTTGAATTAAGACCATTCCATTTATGTTACTCGCAGGCTGATCTGGGTTTACAATGGACGCAAAGGCTATTATAGTCATGCTTAGCGGGTTAAGGGTTAAGATTGGTAGGAAATGATATAAAAAACAACATGAAAGTTTGACCCATTTATTGCAAATATTCAGTCTGTAATAAAATGAAACATGGATACTCCTAAATTACCTCCCTTTTAATTGAATATCCTTTGAAATTCAAGTAACTAAACTGTAATTCATCATAAAAGATTTTGAAAATTTCTCTTTTGCTAACATATTTTTGGTGGTAATGTTAGTAAAACATCATGTCAAAATAACTTTAGATGGCATGTTTTAGAATAAAGAACATCAAACGCTGCACTAATTCAAAGTAATTAACAAAATGTGTAAGTACCTAGTGGTATTTAAAAATACACACACACACACACTGTTATAATTTATTTCTATAAAAACACATCGACTTGAAAGCGATAAAATGTGTTCATGCAATCAGAGCAGACGATTTAGTCATTATTTTGCAGTTCAACATGGAGATATCTTTTGAATTAAACTATACTCTTTGAAAATAAAACACTTTATTCAACAATTTTTAACTAAAGTCTTGTTTTCCTTGATCTCTTTAGAACTGCACAGTTGACTTAAAATAGAAACACTCCATAATGCCACAAATGATTTTTAGCTCCACTTTTCCGAAGGAAAAAAAAAGCTATTGTCATCACTTGATCGTCGTTATTATCGTCATTGCGGTCATCTTTGTCTGCGTCCCCTGGTTAAAGTTTGTATGTAAGCTTGTATCTCCCAAACCACATTACATAATGGATTGAAACTTCACACATATATTCGGCATCATTAGAATACATTAATAAAATAACCACAGAGTCAGGTGATATAACTCTTGCTTTTATTTTGACAGAATTAAGGCCCTTTTCATACTTAGAAAACTTGGTTAAAGTTTGTATGTAAGCTTGTATCTCCCAAACCACTTTTCACAATGGATTGAAACTTCACACATATACCACAGACATATTAAATATTTGTTATTAGGTCTGTGCATGTTCTCAGCATCATTAGATGACACCACAGAGTCATGTGATATAACTCTTGCTTTTATTTTGACAGAATTATGGCCCTTTTCATACTTAGAAAACTTGGTTCAAGTAGGTAAGCTTGGTTAACGTTTGTATGTAAGCTTATATCTCCCAAACCGCTTTCACAATGGATTGAAACTTCACACATATACTCAGCATCATTAGATGACACCACAGGGTCAGGTGATAAAACTCTTGCTTTTATTTCGACAAAATTATGACCCTTTTCATACTTAGAAAACTTGGTCAAAGTTTGCATGTAAGCTTGGTTAAAGTTTGTATGTAAGCTTGTATCCCCCAAAACTTCACACATGTACTCAGCATCATTAGATGGCACCCCAGAGTTAGGTAACATAACTCTTGCTTTTATTTTGACAGAATTATGACCCCTTTTATGCTTAGAAAACTTGGTTAAATTTTGTATGTAAGCGTGGTTACAAAACCACTTTACATAATGGACTGAAACTTCACACATGTATTCAGCATCATTAGATGACACCACAGAGTTAGGTGTCATAACTCCTGCTTTTATTTTGACAGAATTATGGCCCCTTTCATACTTAGAAAACTTGGTTAAAGTTTGTATGCAAGCTTGTATCTCGCAAAGAGGAGATTAAAACTTCACACATGCATTGGGCATCATAACACAACACCATGGAGCCAGTTTCTATAACTCTTGCATCTATTTAAACAAAATTATGGCCCCTTTTGTACTTAAGAAATTTGGTTAAAGTTTGTATGTAAATTTGTATCTTGCAAAGTACTTTACATAATGGATTAAAACTTCACACATGCATTCAGCATCATTAGACAACACCACAGGGTCGTGTTCTATAACTGTTGCTTTTATTTTAACAAAATAATGGCCTCTTTATTCTTTGAAAATTTGGTTAAAGTTTGTATGTAAGCTTGCATCTTCAAAAGTACTTTACATAATGGATTGAAACTTCACACGTCTTTGGCATCATTATAGCCCATGTTTTTATTATAACACAATTATGGCCCCTTTTATACTTAGAAATCTTGGTTAAAGCTGTATATATATAATTGATGGAATCCTTGTTTATCAATTGTAATTTCACCAAAGTCGAGCGTCTGCTTCATTGGGGGTGCTCTTATTGTTATGTTTTATAGTCACAAATGTTTTATAGTCACAGATGTTAAACAAGTCATATTTAAGTTGCATGTTGTATTTAGAACAGTATTATCCGAAGTTAGAATAATTATTTATTCTAGAATCTCCTAACTCCATGTGTTTAAAAAAAAGGAGAAATATCTGACTTCCATAGATTATAGATATCTAACATTAGTTAGACATGAATGTGTATCTTACCCAGTTTAGGGTGAGATATGCACATATATCTAACCCAAAGACCTGATATGCATGCTGCATACATATATCTAACCCATCAGCGATAAGTATGAGGGAAGGTTGGCCAGAAATGTCTAAATGATCATGTATAGGGATTCTAGAATAAAAAAATAAACTTTATGTACTGTTTTAGTAACTGTTGTATAGAATGATGTATTTCATGTTGATGATGAACAGGGAATTATTTTCATGTTTCTGCTTAATTATGTTATACATGTACTTGGGGATGTGGAACAATTGTGTACTTTTAGATTTAGGTGTTAAAATTCCACACAGGGAGTTTACTTATCGCTAACCACCTGTAGTCTGTAAAAAAGATACCGTGTTTAATTATATTTTAGTATTTACCACACATTGTTATAAAACAGTTCAAAAGTGGTTACATTAATAATATAACACAAAAAAGTTTAACAGATTTAATAAAGTTTCTTGTTGCAAAGCAGTTTATAAAAAGAGTTTAACATTGTCGGTAAAAGTATATTCTAATGCACTTGACAAAAAGCCTGCAATCCGATTGGTTGACGTACAAAAATTTACGACTATTAAATAGTGCATAACCCATCACAAATCCAGTATTGTGACATAAAACTGTCAAAAAATGTGGTCATTTAGTTTTAGTTGAAAGCGTTTCTCAGATTGAAATGCATTAGAAACGTGTTAACTGGTATTGAAATGTTGACTTTTGCCTCAGTATATTGGCGTTTAATGGTAGCAAATCATGTTTAACGGCTCCACTAATGTGTCGCCATTAAACAAAATTTGCGACCATTAAATGACTAATATACAGTCTCATTATTCAAAATTGCAATGCAGTTAACCCTATATTGGAGCTGGTCTGGTGGGACATTCTAGCTCCTCGCAACTGATCCAATATCACAGCACTATTGTGTTGTTTCTAATATGGTGGTTGATAATATTGTGTATGTTGCTGAGTTTGTACAGAAAGAGCAGTATTTATTTTTGCTATCTCACCGAGCTGAAGGCTCAAAGGTGAGATATATTGGGATCACTCTTCGTCTGTTGCGTCCGTCCGGCATTTACTTTTGCTTTAGATGACTTCTTCTCAGAAACCACTCCATTTTCATCAAACTTTATATGGATGATCATTTACAAATTAAGACATATTGGAAAATCTTTTAAAAAAATCTTCTCTTTAACTGCAAAAGTGTGTAATATTTTGCATCTTAGTATAAGCTTATGGTCCTCTACCAAGTTTGTTCAAATGATGACCCGAGAGTCAATTTCGGACCTGCCTCAAGAGTCGCATTTTCTACTAAAGACTTATGTAGGAAAACATTTGAAAAGTCTTCTTCTCTGGAACCACGAGGCATAGAGCTCTCATATAGTGCTTATAGAATAAGCTTATGGTTTTCTATCAAGTTGTTCAAATGGTGACAATGAAGTCAACTTTGGCCTCACCTCAGCAGGGTCACAGTTTTACATAGAGTTATATAGAAAAACCTTTAACAATCTTGTCTGAAATTACAAGAGCTAGAGATCTAATATTCCGCATGTAGCATAAGCTTATGTTCCTCGACCAAGTTTGATTGAATGGTGACACTTTGTCAAATTTAGCCCTGCCCTTGAGGGTCACTGTTTTACGTAGAATTTATTTGAAAATCAAAAAAATCTTCTTCTCAGACATACCAGACCTCTTTCAGCTCTTCCACTCTGTTACTTTTGCAAGTGTCTACAATGGACATTGTCATCAGGTGAGAGAGTCGCGATCATTTGGTCCTCATGATCGAATTTTAGATCTTTAAGTTTCGAGTTTTAGATAATGAGAACTATTTCTCAGTTTAATAATGAAAGAAAGTGGTGCAAATGCAGTTAGTGAACTATGAACAGTTCCTGATTTTATGCGTGTGGCAAATGTTGCTAAAAAATAATGCAAGAAATGTACAATTTTTTTTGTTTTACTTCAAGTCAGATAATGCTCATTAAAAATGAATAAAGCTGTTTTAATCCTGCTTTTGCGTGGTATATCATCATTTCATTTCAGTCAATGAAGATGATGCCAGTTTTCAATCATTTAACCACTCAAACCAATAAGATACCTCCTACAAACAATGGCACGTGCAGTTGTATTATAGAGCACGTGCAACTGTATTATAATATACCCTATTATCAGTATACACCAACACATCAACAACAGGGTAGAGTATCTAAGTACTGGTGTTATGTTAATTCCGTAATACATACTAGGAAATATTTTTGAAATAGCTAGATTAAAAACAATTTGATTGTTGGTATATGTATACTAATTTCACTAAAATTTCATATCGCAGATATGCAGAGTAGTTATTACAGGGAAACAAAGTAAAAGTTTCATGGCATTGGCTATCCGGTATTCAAAGGAATAGTTTATAAGTTTATAACTTTTGCAAGGTTATATTCTGTTCCACAGATTGAATTAACTAATACCTAATTTAGTTAGTCAACTCGAGAAAGACTTTTTTTTTTTTTTTTCAATCACCACTTGGGTGACCCGTTTATTCTCCCCGTAAATAGGTGTGTGATGGATCGGGGAGGACCATCCCACCGCACACCTTACAAATATAATGATATATATCTTAATAATTCCTGAATTCGAGACAGACTTGTCAAAGTAACTTAACTCCCAAATTTCACAACATTACTATTTGTACTTGATTAAATCAATGTTATAATAATGCATATTCACCTTCTAAATACATAAATTGATGAATGCATGATTAAATTACCGGAATTTGAAGATGCTTTAAGTGACTTTTGAGTTGGAAACTCGTAATTCTATTCAAAACAGCGGTAAATAAGGAAGACAATAACAAATACATCTATTTCACAAGTCTCATTAACAATCAGTGTCTTTTACGGTATCATTAATTAACTAAATATATTAGCCGTGTTTTACTAGAAATTCTACACATAATACGACACAAACTCAGCCAATACGAACTGGAAGTCAGCCAATATGAAAAAACTCGCCAATATGAGCTTTAAGAGATATGAATTTGTCATTCACGTTAAGCGCATCCTTCACACTCGCTTATTAACCTATAAATTAATGCTAACTTATAATAAATAAATGAAAATCATGTCAAAATAGTTTTAGTAAAAAAAACTCCGCTGTAGTTGTATAATCATATTACACTGTTTAACCTGATCAAATATTGGTTTGTGGTGTTATGTTTATGTAAAATATACATTATTTGTCTGTAATGAGCATTCTCTGCATTTTAAAGTGTTTGTGTGTTCTTAGTGTGTGTTGAAATACCTAGACAAACTTGCCACATATGAAAATCATATGAAAGGACATTTACATGAAAATTATATGATTCTCATATAGTAACGTGGCAAGATTTGTAGTGTATGTGGATTGCTATGATCTCAATGTACCATAAATAACACAGATCAAGGGGTCAGCGCAAAACTATTATAACTAAATATGAAAAAAGAAGGAGATACAATAGTTTTGCGCTGAACCTCGAGATGTTGTTATAACAGAATCTAATCGATATGTGATCAAGTTGATATATTTCAGTAACAACACAATGATTCTGTGTCAGACATATAAATATACTAAAGGAAAAAAGAAATGCAACTACTTTTTAGCTGGACTGCGTAGCAAATCCAGGCTTATAGTTTGGCGATTTCCGCCTGTCTGTCCATCTACGCGTTTTGGTTATTTAAGTCGTTTTCCTCATTTTACAAAAAACGAAATGTTGGAAAGCTTTGAAACTTGGCACATATGTTCATTTTCATTACACAATTTTTATATGACAAGTACCTTAACTCCGTCATGTATTTTACTTTTCTGAATTATCCCCCTTTTTTACTTATATTTTTCAGTAAAAAGGTTGCATTCACACCACTGTTGGTGCTTCTTGTTTTAGAGATCTCTTGCAATATTTCATGTTTTACATTTTGTAGTCTACACAAAACAGGTCTAGTCAGTGAATGCAATTGACATCTATGGCATCCAGAACAGGAATATGAATAAAGCGATAATGAAAAGAATTTGTGTCTGTTTTGTATTGTGGTTCTGCCTCACCAACAGTTGCATGTCAGTTTCATCATGAATAAATTGAATCGAAAACTAAAGAATCATGTCCCCTCTGATGTGAAATCTGTGATGTTCAGGAATGGAAGAAACTTGTGTTTGGAAGCGTAATCCTCCTCCCCGCTGGCAGCCGACACACTAAATAAACTTTTAATTAGCCTAGTATCCGACACAAAAAGGGTGTAAATTCGACTACCAGGCCACTGTACACTTTCTAGGCATTTGGTATAATCTGAAAAAGGCCTGAAATTGGTATACCTAAATGGTTCTGATCAGTCACAAGGCATTTGGGCAAATATCAACTATGTCACAGTCAATGAATGAATGAATGGTGTTTTACGGCACATCGACACATAAACTGATGAAAGATGAAGAAATGAAGGATTAATTAAAAATTAATGTAAATATATAAAGATAAAACTATTTACAAATAAGGGATGATATGGTAGTAATATAAACTATACACGTAAATATGTCACGGTCAACCCAGCATTTCTAACGACTTTCGAGGAAAAAAAGCTATTGTTATCACTTAATCGTCATCTGTGTCCGGTTAAAGTTTTGTATGTAAGCTTGTATCTAGAAAACTACTTTACATAATAGTGTTTGGCATCATAAGAAAGCATCATAGAGCCAGAAGCATCATAGAGCCAGGTTCTATAACTTAACAGTATTATTTTATTTTAACAAATTTTTTGTTAATGTGTTGTAACGTTGTATCTCGAAAACTATGTTACATAATGATGGATTTAAACTTCCCAAATATATTCAGCATCATTAGACAACATCATACAGCCAGGTCCCACAGCTCTTGCTTTTATTGTAACAAAGTTATGGCCCTTTTATACTTCGGAAAAATGGGTACAGTTTTGTATGTAAGCCTGTCAATTATCTCCCTTTAACGAATTCAATGATGCATCACACATGCATTCACTTCCAAATAAAGAACTCGGAGACAAGTGCCATAACTCTGTTAGGAAATTAAGCAGAATTATGCCTTTCAATTTAGTTTCCCAATTATAGACAAGACTTCGAAAGTCGAGCATCTGTATCGATGGACAGTGTCTCTTGTTAACTCTACTGGCCAAAGGCCAGGTCAGCTTATGCGAAAGTGCAATGTTCACCACCGTTCGTCCTTCGTCCATTAGCTTTAGTAAATAGTTTCGGGTTTTTCACCAAATTTGAAATAGGATCTCCAACAATTTTGACAATGTGCAAAATCGATGCATGCAATTCAACAAATATTTTGTCAATTAGAATTAACTTGAGGAGCATAAATCACAACAAGGATTTAAAAAGATTTAAAAGTGTTAATTTGTATTCATTAGGTCACAAGATATATCTGCAAATGAACTAATATCACAAATATAACAAGAGGTCAATGACCTTGAAGCTCTACTGATAGATTTTTGATAGCTAGGTCAATATTCCTGTGAAGTTTCATGAAAATCCATCAAGTAGTTTCATAGGAGTAGTTGCTACAAGTTTTCATTATATAACTGGCGTGGCGCAGTCGGTAGCGCGGCGGATTTGTAACCGGAGGCCCCGGGTTCAATCCTCCGTGGTGCCACTGAGTTCCGTCGGTGTGTTCTTGGGCAAGACACTTTTCCTTAGCCTCGTCCGTCGGATGGGGACGTAAACCGGGCGGTCCCGTGTATTGGTCTATCAACCGAGCACGTTAAAGAACCATAGGAATCTATTCGATAATAAGAGTAGGGCAGGTTCCCGGATTCCTATGTATCCTTCCCCTCTCTCTGGGGCGGCTCTAAATAACCTGTACTGTGTTGATGAGCCGTTAAACAACATTCAATTCATTATATAACTCTATGTAAACAAAGATGGCCGCTGGCGGACATGTTTAATGTCAAATCAAAATAATTTTTGACAAGGATCAACATCATGTCATACTGATCATTTTAGAAAAAGTCCCATGTCAATATCACTTATAGTTTTCAAGTAGTAGTCGCTACAAACTTGTATTTTGATAATCTATTTTTAGCCATGGTGGCCATCTTGAATTCCGGCCGACCTAAATTTTGCTAGGATCAATTAGACATCAAGAGCAACATTCCTGTAAACTTTCATGAAAATCCGTCGAGTAGTTACAGAGGAGTAGTTGTAACAAGTTTTTACTAGATAACTATGTTAACAAAGATGGCCGCTGACAGCCATGTTTAACATCGAATCAAAACGATTTTCGACAAGAACCAACATCATGACATGCTGATCATTTTAGAAAAAGTCCCATATCAATATCACTTATAGTTTTCAAGAAGTAGTCGCCATAAACTTGTTTTTTTGAACATCTATTTTTAGCCGTGGTGGCCACCTTGAATTTCCAGCCAACCTGAAGTTTTGCTAGGATCAATTAGACATCAAGAGCAACATTCGTGTGAAGTTTCATGAAAATCCGTCAAGTAGTTTCAGAGGAGTAGTCGCTACAATTTTTCATTATATAACTCTATGTAAACAAAGATGGCCGCTGGCAGCCATGTTTAACGTCGAATCAAAATAATTTTCGACAAGGATCAACATCATGTCATACTGATCATTTTAGGAAAAGACACATATCAATATCACTTATAGTTTTCAAGAAGTAGTCGCTACAAACTTGTATTATGAAAATTTATTCTTAGCCTTGGCGGCCATCTTGAATTTCCGGCCGACCTAAAAAGATTCTGGGATGTGATCAGACATCAAGAGCAACATTCCTGTGAAGTTTCATAAAAAATCGTCAAGTAGTTTCAGAGGAGTAGTCGCTACAAGTTTTTACTATATAAATCTATGTAAACAAAGATGGCCGCTAGCATGTTTAAAGTTGCATCAAAATAAATTTCGACAAGGATCAACATCATGTCATGCTGATCATTTTAGAAAATGTCCCATATCAATATCACTTAGTGTTTTCAAGGAGTAGTCGCTACAAATTTATTTATTTTCAATCTATTTTTAGCAGTGGTGGCCATCTTGAATTTCCGGCCAACTAGGATCAACTAGACATCAAGAGCAACATTCCTGTGAAGTGTCATGAACATCCGTCAAGTAATTACAGAGGAGTAGTCGCTACAAGTTTTTACTATATAACTCTATGTACACAAAAATGGCCACTGGCAGCCATGTTTAATGTTGATTCAAAATAATGTTCGACTAGGATCAACATCTCATGCTGATCATTTTAGAAAAAGTCCCATATCAATATCACTTATAGTTTTATAGAATTGGTCGCTACAAACTTATTTTTTAAAAATCTATTTTTAGCTCTGGCGGCCATCTTGAATTTCTGGCCGACCTGAAATTTTGCTAGGATCAATTAGACGTCAAGAGCAATATTCCCGTAAAGTTTCATGAAAATCCGCCAAGTAGTTTCAGAGGAGTAGTCGCTACAAGTTTTTACTATATAATTCTATGTAAACAAAGATGGCCACTGGCAGCCATGTTTAACGTCGAATCAAAACGATTTTTGACAAGGACCAACATCATGTCATGCTGATCATTTTAGAAAAAGTCCCATATCAATATCACTTATAGTTTTCAAGAAGTAGTCGCTACAAACTTGTATTTTATAAATCTATTTTTAGCTTTGGTGGCCATCTTGGATTTCACATCAACATGCATTTTTGCTAGGATCAACTAGACTTCATGGGCAACATTTCTGTAAAGTTTCATGAATATCCATCTAGTAGTTTCAGAGGAGTAGTCGCTACAAATAAAAGTTTACGGACAGACAGACAGACGGACGGACGCCGCACCACGGCATAAGCTCTGCTGATTCTGCTGAGTCGAGCTAAAAATTACTGATTAAACCTAAATACAATAAGACTAAAATTAATAAAGATTGTCCATCTTGGATCCACCAAAATTGCACTCTCCTTTTTTAACATGGAGCAACAATTCCACTCAATCTAACATAAGATGAAACAATTTGATCAGTTAGGGGATGAACATGTGATCAGTTTAAGCTACGTTCATACTTGGATGAACTACTTTGGGGAATATTACCCACATTTTATGTATTCATCCTCCATTCATGCTAAAAACGGTATATATTCTTTGATCTAGTTTAATAAATAAGATGTTTTAATTCGCTAGTTGCAATTATAAGGGTTTAGTATTTTTTTATCTGCGTTAATTTGAAAATAACTGCAATTGTATAATCACACTCAAAGGGCATTATGTAATTTCAAAGCTTTATTATTAGGCAATTGCAGTTATTTCCAGGGATTTATTTTCTGTGTGATTAGGCAATTGCAGTTATTTCCAGGGATTTATTTTCTGTGTGATTACACAATTGCAGTTATTTCCAGGGATTTATTTTCTGTGTGATTACACAATTGCAGTTATTTCCAGTGATTTATTTTCTGTGTGATTACACAATTGCAGTTATTTCCAGTGATTTATTTTCTGTGTGATTACACAATTGCAGTTATTTCAATGAATGCAGACAAAAATTACGTCTCTGCCTAAATGAACAGCCAACCTTTCAGCACACAATTTTAACTCTTTCTGCCACATGGGTTCCATATTTCTCTTAAAGGGAGTACACCAGACTTTGGGACCTAATTTGTTTAAAAACATAAACAAGTATGAAATGACCATTTTAAAAGGTGAAATAATTCATAGATATACACGGAACATTAACAATTTCCTATAACACAGCGCACAAATTAAAAATTATAATTTACAACAAGACTTAAAAGTCTATAGAGAAATCCCCATGTTATAAACAGCTGTCACGCAGAGCAAATCGGCGATATCTATACATGACGCTCGCTACATTGCGATTTATTTTACAGCCAAGTTTAAAATAGCTATCCCTAGCGCGTGACAAAAGTTAGGAAATACCTTCTTCAGGTCGTTTATGTTCAGCGTAATTTCTGCTGGTGTTTTATGGATCATTTAGTTTATTTTTATCTATTAAATACGTAAATAATGTATTTGGACAATTCTAAAAATAATACCAATCCTGATGTACTTCCTTTAAGGACTGATATTGTTCTACAGCAGACCTATAAAAGATCCTTCATAACTTTAAACAAGAAAACATTCCGTTACAAATACGATGTGCTGTATTTAGATATTTTAAAAATAAAAAGTTCCTGTGTTACATTGGTGTTAGTTTTATTTATAGAGATGTGAGATTGCAATTCTGAGTTTATCAAGAACTGTCGGAGAAGAGCTGGTTTATGCTCGCTTTTTCAGAAAACAAATTAAAAATACCCAACATAATAACACCATCACAAAAAAGAAGCTGGTTTATGCTCGCTTTTTCAGAAAACAAATTAAAAATACCCAACATAATAACACCATCACAAAAAAGAAGCATCTCTGTTTATACAAGCCATTTTGAAAGATGAAAAAAATGGCAGACGTTTTCTCCCTGATATACATTAACAATGTGAAGTTAATTGATGGTGAAGCAAAGGTAACACTCTATGCCGACCCACTCCACTGTCATGGCCATACAAAATTAAGAGAATCAAATGGTTGGAGGTGGGGGCGACATTGGTGACTGAAATTTGAATTTAATTGAATTGGGTTTTAAGGCGCACCAACACATGAAAAGTTATATGGCGCCTAACATGCATGAACATGCCAGGCTCATCCTCCATGTACATCGAGATAAAATATGGAAAATGGGCCTAGAACCTTCTCGCCCTGAACTGCAGAGTTACTGCAAATTCTATCGTACAAACTCCATTTACGCTGGAGCCACGTTTATTGTTTTTTTACCACTGCTCTTTTGATGTGAGCGAGATGGCACCTGAAACAATGCAGGGATCATGAAATTTGAAATGAGCAGAGGTCCGCTTTATGCGCCCGTGTAAAATATGAACATTAAATACAGAAAAAGAAGAAACAGATTGTTAAAACTTTTAAAGAAAAAAACATGGTTATAACAGCTTAGATATATGAATACATCAACATTTGAGTTCCATGTCAGACCTGGGATTATAGGAACCAAAGTTACTAATCGTTCAAACAACAAATTGAAGTTGTTCGAAACACCATAAAGCTGTATATTTTCTTCGTTTGGTGCTGGGAGATGGATGTACAATGTAAATTGTGAGAATGTGTTTGTATTCTGTTCAATCTCTCGAAAATGTGCGAATAAAATACATACAAATCCATGTCAGATAAAAAATAAACTATTTCCAGCGGGTTTATATTGTGCGAGATCAAAACGGGTGGTTGGGACTTGAAACACATTAAAACCGCAGGCCTATGGCCCTTGGTATTGATGGTCTTCAAGTCCCGCCCACCAGGTTTTGATCTGGGACAATATAAACCCGCTGGAAATAGTTTATTTCTTAAATGCAGCCCCTTATATAATACTATAAGGAAGATGCAAAACTTGTACTTGAGTGGAATGCCAATGCCTACGTGATTACATACGCTTTCTTATTCTTCGAATACTGTGAAATCATTATATTAGTCAAGCTAACAAGAGCAATGCCTAGCAGAGCATATATATGCTGTTACATTGTTGTAGACCCAATATTTTGAAAGTTATTAACCATAATCACTTGTAAAAGGCAAGGTTAAGTTCCAGGTTAAACCTTTTTCAAAAAGAAATAATAAAAAATGGGCCCTTTTCAGATGTATTAACCCTTAACCCGCTAAGCACGACTATAATAGCCTTTGAATCCATTGTAAACCCAGATCAGCCTGGGAGTAACTCGCAGGCTGATCAGGGTTTACAATGTCCAGGTGCTGATCAGTCATTATCCCCAAAACTCCCCTAAAGTTGTCAAATAAATGGAATGGTCTTAATTCAAAGAAAGAACAGTCCATTATATATATGTAGCGGGTTAAGGGTAATAGGATCATGCTTAAGCTGTGTACGAAGTTTCATTGTTGTAGACTTTATACTTTGAAAGTTATAAGCCACAACCAGTTGTCAGCTGAAAGTTAACTGACAGACAACGCCATGCCATAATGTCCCTATGGGTGTATAAAAAGGGTTCTAGATAATATGAAAAAAATACAGTTGGCTGAATAATGGACTCCACTATACAAGTTTTTTGCATCCATGAAAAAAAATGGAATCAAGTCTGTATGGAATATTTAGAAAACCTAAGTAAAATGGCCAATAAAATGAGCCATTCTTATATTAAAGACAAATCCGAGAGATTACATAAATATGATGATGTAGACAAACCTTTTTCCGACTTTCTTCGCATTTCTAATATTAAACTAGCTTTACCAGAATAGCATGCATTGATAGATCAAATATGGAATGTAAGCTTAACATATCTATCACTACAACGTAAGGGACAAATTACAGTTCCTGTCACTACTATGGAAGGGACAAGTTACAATTTCCATCACTACAACGTAAGGGACAAATTACAGTTCCTGTCACTACTATGGAAGGGACAAGTTACAATTTCCATCACTACAACGTAAGGGACAAATTACAGTTCCTGTCACTACTATGGAAGGGACAAGTTACAATTTCCATCACTACAACGTAAGGGACAAATTACAGTTCCTGTCACTACTATGGAAGGGACAAGTTATAATTTCCATCACTACAACGTAAGGGACAAATTACAGTTCCTGTCACTACTATGGAAGGGACAAGTTACAATTCCTGTCACTACTATGGAAGGGATAAGTTACAATTCCCGTCACTACTATGGAAGGGATAAGTTACAATTCCCGTCGCTAATACGAAAGGGATAAATTACAATCCCGTCACTACTTTGGAAGAAATAAGTTACAATTCCCGTCACTATGATAATATGGAAAGGAAAAGTTACAATTCTATCACTCACGTTTCGACAACACAAATATAATTCCATTGATGCTTGTTTATCATGTTTATGAAATACATTAAAAAGAGTATAATTGGTAAAGCTCATTCTCAAAGCAAGTAACTTCCCTTTCCAGATAATTCGAATAAATATTGACTTGAAAAGTACAGGCTTAAATAATACTAAAACAAATGTGTAAGAAACTGTATTAAAATTGATATGTGATCCTTTATCAAGATGGCGCTTTATCAAATTTGCCATGTGTCCCCTTTATCAAGTTTGCCATTTGTCCCTTTATCAAAATTGCCATGTCCCTTTTATCAAGACTGCCCTGTGCCCCTTTATCAAGTTTGCCATGTGACCCCTTTATCAAGTTTGCCATGTGTCCCTTTATCAAAATTACCATGTGACCTTCATCAAGATTGCCATGTGCCCCTTTATCAAGATTGCCATGTGACCCCTTTATCAAGATTGCCACGTGTCCCCTTTATCAAGTTTGCCATGCGACCGCTTTATCAAGATTGCCACGTGTCCCCTTTATCAAGCTTGCCATGTGACACCTTTATCAAGATTGCCATGTGACTCCTTTATCAAGATTGCCATGTGTCCCCTATATCAAGATTGCCATGTGTCCCCTTTATCAAAATTGCCATGTGACCTTCATCAAGATTGCCACGTGGCCCTTTATCAAGATTGTCACGTGTTCCCTTTATCAAGATTGATGTGTCCCTTTCAGGGTGGTACACTGATGCTATGTACATAAATAAAACAATCACATCTCAAGGAGAATATATTATTATCACTGACCAACAAAAGTGTGACAGTGTCCCTTTAAAGATCTGGAAAAAATTGCAAGAAAAAAACAGCTATAGAAACATACAGCAACATGTGCATCTACATGTACCATTTGTCTTATACATGTACAATATGTAATTAAACAGTGTTGGCAGGTCACTCATACATGCATATTATTAATATAACAATATCTTATTTATTCGGGATGTCACGGTTAAATTAGTGTGCATAATAGCAAATAACAAATGGTATCATAATAAACATTCGATCAACAACTTTTACACATTTTTATTCAACAATCAAGTCACAATTTCAACTAAAGGGTTTGTTTCTGTAAAAAAGCATATGTCTCTCCTCATAATTTATGAACCAACCAAGTTATTTCAAAATCCCTCAAGTAGTTCAAGAGGTATAGAGCAGACACGAAATATAGTGCATATGACCTTCGACCTCTATGACCTTGACCTTGAACAGACGTGGTTGGAAGTTGTGCTCTGCATGTTGTCTCGATATGGTGAACATTTGTGGCAAGTTATTTCCAAATCCCTCAAGCGGTTCAAGAGATATGGTGACGGACAGAGATCCAGACAGACAGACATCCAAGCTAAAAACAATATGTCTGCCTAGTATGTGGGGGAGTATGTGGGGGAGACATAACTCTCTGCTACATATCAAGCCTCATTAAGTTTTAAAACAAGAGGCCCAAGAGGGCCTGTGGATGCTCTACTGGCTAAAACAGCTCTTATAGATTTAGATAGATATAGCTAGATATAGCTCTCTTCTCCTATAATACAATATAGCATTTTTCAACAAGTCAAGGGCCATAACTCTTTTATTACTAACAAGATCTAGCTGGTTTTCGAAATTGTCCAAGATTTCATTGATATACTGCGCTTTGCACAACTAGACATCATACTGAGGCTTCCTGCCAAATTTCGTAGAAATCCAACAAGCCGTTTAAGAGGAGTAGCGCCGACAAGAAATTTAAAATAAAAATGTCAAAGGGCCATAACTCCGTCAAAAATCAGCGAACTGGAACAAAAGCTTGATATGCACAACTAGACATCTTACCGATGCTTCCTGCCAAGTTTCGTCGAAATTCAACAAGGCATTTAGGATGAGTAGCGCCGACAAGAAATTTTAAAGTAAGTTTCAAGTAATTAAAAAAACAATTAAAAAAAAAAAATCAAATCAATCAAAAAAAAAAAAAAAAAAAAAAAAAAAAAATTGAAACCTTGTGACCCTTGGGGCGAGGTCAAATGAGACCCGAGGGTCACAATTTGAACAAACTTGGTAAAGGACCATAAGCTTATAGCAATTGCAAAATATTAAACCTCTGGCTCTTGTAGTTTCCGAGAAGAAGATTTTTTAAAAAAAAATCCTATATAAGTCTATGTAAAACTGTGTCCCTCGGGGCGGGGACAAATTTGACCCCAGGGTCACCATTTGAACAAACTTGGTAGAGGACCACAAGCTTATAGCAAATGCAAAATATTAAACCTCTGGCTCTTGCAGTTTCAGAGATTTTTTAAGTTTTTCCCTATACATATCTATGTAAAACATGTGACCCTTGGGGCGGGGCCAAATGTGACCCGAGGGTCACCATTTGAACAAACTTGGTAAAGGACCATAAGCTTATAGTAAATACAAAATATCAAAACTCTGGCTGTTGTAGTTTCCGAGGAGAAGATTTTTAAAAAAAAATTCCTATATAAGTCTATGTAAAACTGTGACCCCCGGGGCGGGGACAAATTTGACCCCATGGTCACCATTTGAACAAACTTGGTAGAGGACCATAAGCTGATGCTACATGTTATACATGAGAGCTCTGTGCCTTGTGGTTTCAGAGAAGAAGATTTTTTAAAGTTTTTTCCTATGTGTCTATATGAAAAACATGCAAAACCTCACTATACAAACTTTGGACCCCCGGGGCACGGCCATTTTTGACCCCGGGGACTTTATTTGAACAAACTTGATAGTCTAGGCGTTGGCGATCATTTTAAAATAAGAACTGTTGAAATCTGTCCAGCGGTTCTGGAGAAGAAGATTTTTTAAGGTTTCGACCATATATGGTAATGGCAGCCATCTTGGATGTAGCGCTGACCTAATTTTAACAAATCTAAAAAGCATTCATCTAAGGATCATCCATGTGAAGTTTGGTCAAAATTAGCCAGGCGGTTTCTGAGGAGAAGTTGTTTGAAGAAAAGTTAACGGACGACGGACGGACGACGGACGGACGACGGAAGACGGACAACACACCATCCCATAAGCTCTGCTGGCCCTTGGCCAGTAGAGCTAAAAATCTAAACATATTCTCCAACACAATAAGTCCTAGCAACAGTTTCAACTATAACTACCACTGAAGGTGATTAAAACACTCGTAAACTGGAACCTCACAATTATATGCGCATCTCCACTTCATACTGATGCTTCTCACAAAGTTTGGTGAAGTACATTCAAGGGGTAATGGAGAAATAGCATGGACAAGACTTTGAACAGACCGACCAGCCAACCAACACAGTGGCTACAATATACCCACTCAAACTTAATATTTCCAGAGGTATAAAAACATCTAAACAGTTTCAAAAAAAAACATTTTTATTTTTTTATTTTATTATTATAGTGACAAATAACATTGGTACAAAAAATTACATATACAAAACAATACAGTATAATATAGGCAATATTAAGTAAACAAATGAATACCCAGCCTAATGAGACTTATTAGTAACGAAAGAAATTATTGATTTTACAACTCATTAATAGGTATAACAAAAGTAAACATGAAAAATACAAAAAAAAAGATAGATCAATTGACATAACTAAATATATAACTGCTTATTGTTCTACAAAATACAAAACTTAACTATAAATAATACATTTTGCATATAACAGACTATTAAGTAGACAGGTAGTATTTTTTATTTAATATAAAGTATAGGAGAGCATAGAAAACCGTTGTTGAGTGGAGACAAGTTTTAACCCGGTAAATGAAAACACCCCACTGACAGTCAAACTACAAGACACGCGGTCCCAGTAAATGAAAACACTTTACTGACTGTCCGTATTACCAATGTGCTTGCATTCTTCACCAAAAAAACGTTTCTAAGTAAAATGTTCAATATGCTTTTTATCATAATGATTAATACGTACATAAGGTTACAAACATGACATATAAGTTAACAACCAGGAGGAAATAAAGATATATAGGGGATATTTGTTGTTTTGGAGTGAATAACATATTTTATTTCATCGAGATGAAATAAAATATGTTATTCACGACAAAACAACAAATTTTCTTTTTATTTTATGATTTTACAATTTTTGTTTTAGGGAAACTATGGTAGAACAACAAAAGTAGTCCTGGCAGGTACTGTGAAATAAAACTTTATATTCCAGTGTGGAATAACACTTTTATTTCACTGATAAAATACGGTATTTCATTGCATATCATAAAATAAATATATATATATATAACAGTCTATACTCTCCTTTGCATCGGTTATAAATTACGTATATGGAACGAAGTGGTACGTCTGCTGACTAGGGAGAATAAACAGTCTATTAGATAGACAGACATTGATACTGTTTATTGACAAATAAATATTTAAACTAAATAGTAAATATAGTATACATTAAGTTATATGATTTTTTAAGGCATTTATAATAAACTGTCCCGTTTTTAATAGAAGCCTTTCATTTGTTAAAAGCACTTTAATTTTGTCTGCCTCAGTAGCTGTGTCTGGACACAGTTCATTTAATTTATGCAATAGTTCAAATCAAGAGGCACTGTGCCTCTCGCAGTACAATAGAAAGTGATTTTCTGATTCTACACACTGAGCATGACATTGTTTACATATCCTATCTTGTCTTGGAATTCTGTGGTATCGGCCTAATTCAATTTCTATTGGCAATGAACCTGCTCTAAATTGAGCAATGACAGAGCGTATGTGTTTCCTTAAATTTAACTGCACATAATTTCCGCATTCATATGTATCTTTTACTTTAAATAGTTTATAATTGCTCAATTTTGTTTGAGAATTAACATCATTGAGCCATTTAATAAATTGTCATCTGTTTCGCTTTAACTTCTTGTATAAAAGACGTATTGTTAAAATCGTGTAATGACAAATTATCAAAGGCTGAAACACAGTTAATTTCTTTAAAAATTGTTTTAATATCATGCGACCAATTGTTTTTACATTTACATATAAAACAGTCTATTAAATCATTTTAGAATTATTTTATTTTTAGAATTTTGTGATTCTTGGTTTCAAGAAACTCATTACTCAATGAGTGATACAAACAGTCTTAATCTGTTTCTCACAGCAAATAAAAGGCTCATTCAGTTCTGAGAACACACAGAGTCGCACCATAATAACATGACGTGATGTCATAATAGCATGACGTGATGTCATAATACCAGGGTGTGATGTCATAATACCAGAAAGTGATGTCATGATAGAAGCAACCAAGTGAAAATATGAATGAAGCATTCTGATTGGTTCAGTGATAAACATTGGACCAATGAAACCAGTTAATTTAAAGCTCAATACATCCTCAGAACACATTGAGGTTTTACTTTGCATTGAGTAATGAGGTTCTTGAAACCCAGAAACACAAAATTCTAATAATAAAATAATTCTAAAATGATTTAATAGTCTGTTATAAACATAATCGAAATTTAAAAGTAAAATATTGCATACTAAAGCCAGTTCATCCATGACATGCGACTAATTAAGAACCAAGTCATAATAATAAATATTAAGGCGAGTAAAACAATATCTACATAGACCTAACAATGACCTTGAAATGCTCTACTGTAGCAAACACAATTTGATTTGATTACCATGTTCAGGACAATATTAATGATATAGCAGGACAGACAACTCCCAACTGTCCCAGACCAGTCGTGTTGCTGCAGATGACCAGTGCTTTATAACTGTTACCTGTTTAGGGTACAATAACCAGCAATTATCTGCAATGGTACTTGTAACATTTAGGGAAGTTTCATAAATATTTATTCAATTGTTGAGAGTAAAGAGGGATGATCACACGATTTTTCTATTTAAATGAATGAAAACAAAAATGGCTTTTAAATTTGTGGACATTTTGGATTCTTGATCAAATGAAATTTTCATTTTAAGGCGAACTGTCGAGCAGATCACTTCGATGAAAGTCCCGTATGAATATCTCTCATGGTTCAAGAGGTGTGGCAATCACAAACTTTTTATTTGTTTTAGTGTTTTTAGTTGTGGTGGCCATCTTGGATTTTACAGGAAGTTGGATTTTATTAAGCACCTTCAATGTTGGGGAAGTTCTGAATAAATGTTTAGGATAAGGAGAAATCTCAAAATGTTCCCATATAAAATATCTATGAAAACAAAGATCGCATTGGTAACCATATCATACTTTATCAACATAAATGTTCATACAAGGCTACTAGCTATGAGGCTGAAACCCACCCTTTTGGTACACAATATTCAGGGCGTTTTAGACGGTATTCAGTACGCACGAGCCTGGTACGCACTACTCGCACAACACACTATTTAGTACTCATTAGATGTATTTTAAAAACCAAATATTATCAATTAAATAATTAATTTATGAGCTTTTTTAACATTTGTTCTCTTCTCCAAAATAATCATGAAAGCAATTCAGCGCCATTTTACTTTTAGCCATGATGGCCATGTGGGATTTTGCATAATGTTGAAATTCTGTTAAGAGCAAAAAAAACATCAGAAGGAAACCTAATGTGAAATACCATTATGTAGTTTTGAGAATTAATAATCCACCAACACCGAAAAAGTTTTCAGACAGACCAACAAAGTGCTATTGTATAAGCTCTGCCTTTTTTTTATAAGTAGAGCTCAAAAAACTCTACTGCGACGGATGTCTATTTTCTAAAAAGAAGCATTCTCTCAGCACAAGTTTTGCCAGCTAATCTTGAATATTCCAGAACTTCCTGTTCATCGTTGTTAGTACCACGACTGAGAGCCTTGTAGAGTTTATACGGCATCTGCTGTCTCTGATACAGAATGTTAACTTGATCCAAGTCTATCTTCGCCCCCTCGTCCTCTGTAAGATGAGAATGAAATGGGATTTTAACACATCATTTCAGAGGGTGATGATAAGAAATGTCTTACAGGGGGGCAAAGGGAGTGAACCCACGAATGCAAAGGGAGTGAACCCACACAGGCAAAGGGAGTGAACCCACGAATGAAAAGGAGTGACCCAACACAGGCAAAGGGAGTGAACCAACACAGGTAAAGGGAGTGAACCTATGAATGCAAAGGGAGTGAACCCACACAGGCAAAGGGAGTGAACCCACGAATGCGAGTGAACCCACAAATGCAAAGGGAGTGAACCCACACAGACAAAGGGAGTGAACCCACAAATGCAAAGGGAGTGAACCCACCAATGCAAAGGGAGTGAACCCACACAGGCAAAGGAGTGAAACCACAAATGCAAAGGGAGTGAACCCACACAGGCAAAGGGAGTGAACCCACCAATGCAAATTAAGGGAGTGAACCCACCAATGCAAATTAAGGGAGTGAACCAATACAGGCAAAGGGAGTGAACCAACACAGGCAAAGGGAGTGAACCAACACAGGCCCAGGGAGTCAACCCACCAATGCAAATTAAGGGAGTGAACCCACCTATGCAAATTAAGGGAGTGAACCAATACAGGCAAAGGGAGTGAACCCACAAATGCAAAGGGAATGAATCAACACAGGCAAAGGGAGTGAAACCACGAATGCAAAAGCAGTGAACCAACACAGGCAAAGGGAGTGAACCCATGAATGCAAAGGAAATGAATCAACACAGGCAAAGGGAGTGAACCTACGAATGCAAAGGTAGTGAACCAACACAGGCAAAGGGAGTGAACCCATGATTGCAGAGAGTGAACCAACACAGGTAAAGGGAGTGAACCTACGAATGCAAAGGGAGTGAACCAACACAGGTAAAGGGAGTGAACCCACACAGGCAAAGGGAGTGAACCAACACAGGCCCAGGGAGTGAACCCACCAATGCAAAGGCAGTGAACCAACACAGGCAAAGGGAGTGAACCCATGAATGCAAAGAGAGTGAACCAACACAGGTAAAGAGAGTGAACCAACACAGGCCCAGGGAGGGAACCCACAAATGCAAAGGCAGTGAACCAGACGGGCAAAGGGAGTGAACCCATGAATGCAAAGGGAGTAAACCAACACAGGCAAAAGGAGTGAACCCACCAATGCAAAGTGAGCTCTAAAATGCAAGCTCTTATCCATCGAGCTACCGAGCCATTCTGTAAGGTGGATGTCTGTAAGATGGATGTCAACAGTTTACAATAAATAGAGGATATATGTTGGGTTGGAGTGAATATAGGATTTATTTTCATCAAGAAGTGAGAAATCTAATATGTTCACGAGTGCTTTAGCAGGAGTGAAAATATTTGAGTTTTGTCACTTCGAGATGAAAATAAATCCTATATTTACGACAAACCGACAAATATTCTATTAATAATATACTCAAAACTTAAACTTATGCAGATAAAACCTAATGCGCCAAAACAATGACAGCAAAACATCAACAGCGGCATTACGTCATTTGACATGTAAAATGTAAACAATGAAAATATGAAGTTTTATTTTAATGATAAAATCCGCTATTTCACTGTAAAGTATATAATAAAAGTATGTATGCAACACTTAGTTCAGATGGGTCCTACTGTTTCGGGTGCTTTTTTTTCTGCCATTTTTTTTTGAAATTTCTCTGACACTGTCTAAACAGTGTATTAAACTGTCCGCTGGGGACATAAACTGGATGGTCCTGTGTATTGGACTGTCCGATGGGGACATAAACTGGGTGGTCCAGTGTATTGGACTGTCCGAAGGCGACATAAACTGGGTGGTCCAGTGTATTGGACTGTCCGATGGGGACATAAACTGGGTGGTCCAGTGTATTGGAGTCTATCCACCGAGCCTGTAAGAGAGCCATAGGAACCTATCTGTTAGTAAGAGTAGGGCCGGCTCTCGAATTCCTATGTATCATTCCCCCTCTTTCTGGGGCAGCTATAAATAACCAATAATGTGGTGATGTGCAGTTAAACAACAATTAAATTCTGTTTTAACTGACCTTCATACTTGTTCTTGCATTGCATGTTGTCCTGCAACTTTATAACTGGTATCTTTTAGTACTAAAGTGGATTACTATTACTTGCATATCAGACAAGGATATCCATCATTTTAACGGTGCTAGATATTTCCATCTCACCCTAGGGTCAAGATAAAAGTCATGCGCACCAACATCCGGTATCCAGGAAAACATGCAAAACGTCAGTGGCGACGTCAACACACAACATGTCTCTGATATGCAAGAAAAAGAATCTATCAAGGGTATTTGGTTCAGATAGGGAATTCCAACCCTCGGTATAAGTGTTTTAATCGGAACCTCGGCAGAACCTCGGTTCCGATAAAAACACTTATACCGAGGGTTGAAATTCCCTATCTGAACCAAATACCCATGAAAGGTTCTTATATTCTTACACTTCCAGCCATGTGAGATAGGGTTTTCTTTATTTTCCTCATCCTGCGATTTCATCACCCCACATGGATACTTGTAATGAATTCTTACTCTTTATTTCAATCTCTCTACTGGGTGGGGGCCACTTTCCGTCAATTATGTAAACATAAACTAATTTTTCAGACAAATCTATGTATCCTGACAATTTTTACTATTTTCTATTAGGTTACCTCTTCCTGGAAATTTGATACCAAAAATTTTGTTTTATATAAATTATCAAAGTGGCACGTGACCTTTTTATAACAGGCTAAAACTGAGATCATTTTGTTTACAAGCCCAGTTTCCGTTGTATTTTATCGAGTGATAGATTCAGCTAGGTCAAGATTCAGTAAACTTTTATGAATTAGAAACTTGTTTGCAAGTCTTTTCAACAGTTTCATTGTAAAAATGGTATATTTGCATTGTTCCATCAGTCACCTTGATCGCTGTAACAATGCACCTGATAACGTCACTGTAAAATGTTCAACAATGACAATTTACACTGTAACGATGGGTAACTCTGTGTAAATCTAACAGATACAGGTTGTACGAGTTGCTTCTCTTTGGTTAAAAAATATTATCACAGTATATTTTAACTGCGTCCACTGAAGTGTGATAAAATATGACGTCATTACAGTCTTATTTATTTATTATTTTATTGCATCGGTAGTATGCGCGCGCATCCCCAATGACATAATATTATAAGGTAGTAAACACAATTTTCGGAGAAATCCCTTTCGTTTTTGTACCGCTTATTACTTTTTGGTTGTTTTTTCTGTTTCTAAACGTCTGTCAATGTGACATCGCGTAAGTAATTTGCAGTATAAAAACATTTTTTAAATGAGAATGACGGAAACTGGGCTTGGACAGAAACTGGCCCCTAACCAGTACAGGATATGAAAAACATATGCTATTAAACTAGCTAAAGTTTTTCATACCCTGTAGAGAGATCGAAATGTCAAAGTCAGTCCTTATATTTACATTTAATATGTTTGTTCTATTTTTCAAATTTTAATAATGTAAATACTGGTATGTTGTATTTGTGTTAAACAGAGTGTTTCAAAGCTGTAAAGGGACACATGGCAATCTTGATTCGTTTTAAAATTTGCGGCGTCTCGTTAGGTTCTCTACATAACTTGCCTTGTTCAATCATTAATATTAATTATAAGAATACCAGTAGTATAAAACACATTGTTTTTGCATATAATACATTTAATTATTTTTTTAAGTTTTCTTTAATGTATGCAAGTAAGTTTCAAGTTAAAATGATACTTGATTATTAAACTGCGATGCTAATATGTTAATGCTTGATAAAAACTTCAAACTTGCCAAGTGTCCCTTTAATCACCATAAAATAATAACAAATTGACAAATTACCTCCTGAGAAAAAAATCAAATAATTTATTCGTAAAGACAGACGGGGAGAGGAGAAGCAGAAGAGAAAACCTACCTTGAGATGGATCAGCGAATCTGCAGTAGTTGTTCTGGTCCAGCATGGGAGAACACTTCTCCACTGGATGCCACGTTTTAGTCTCTGGACACAGCAGGTATGATGGATAATATTGACCCTGAAATAACCAGCATACATATATGAATACAATTTTCATAAATTTCAGTAATTGCAATCCTTAGAGGTACCCAAATGAAAAATAATAACATATTCCAGAGAAAGTTAAAATGATATGTCGCTAACTGCATCAAGCAAACGGTCACAGATCAATGTCGTTATGGCGGCCTTGTGATCAGATTACTGCTCTAAATCTTTTTCATATTGAGCCGATTAATTTGTTGATTTCCCTTCGTGAAATGATTGCCCACTCCTCAATCCATGCTTGTTGAAGCTGATTATTGCTTACAGGCTGATTACGGAGACGCCAAACGCACCTATCAAGCGTGTCACACTGATGTTTGTCACACAGATGTCAAACAGATGCTCTGTCAGATTCAGATCGGAGCTTTTCAGTGTCCAATCATACTACTGTTTCTTAACTCTTAACCCGCTAAGCACGACTATAATATCCTTTGCGTCCACTGTAAACCCAGATCAGCCTGCGAGTTACACCTGCGAGCGAGTAACTCGCAGGCTGATCAGGGTTTACAATGTCTGTAGCTGCTGATCAGTCATTTTCCCCAGAAGACCCCTTTGTCATATAAATGGAATGGTCTTAATTCAAAGAAAGAACAGTCCATTATATATAGTGTTTCCCCTAGCCTTGAAAAAGGGCAGGGTAAATAAATAAAAAAGGGCATTTTTAACGCACAAAATTTGTAAAAAAATTCTTTGTGACTTAACGTCACTTTTATGATATGTTTGAGTATGAGTTTTCATCAATCTTCCATATCTACTTCTTTGTATAGGTTGAATTATTAATACAAATAAATTTTTTTTTATTTAGTTTGATGTGGTGGTATTATTACACAATTCATTGTATAACTTAACTTGCAGTCATTTGAGCAATATTACCATACAGCAAACTTATTAAAGTTTTATTATTATATTCTTTTAACAGTGTTCTTAGAATTCAATTTGCTAAATGGTCTGAGTATGAGGTTTCTCAAGATTCAAAACTTACCAAACAGAAGTCAATAAACCATAATTTACTCATTTGCTCAATCGCTAATTAAGTTCCACAAACTTTTACAAACATCAAATATTCTATTCATTAAACAAGAGGCCCAAGAGGGCCTGTGGACGCTCTACTGACTAACATGGCTCTTATAACATCAATGTAGCGAGTGACTGCCATTTACGTTTTTTTGAAAGTTTCGGGCAAAAAACAGCTTTTTAACTAAATCAAGGGCCATAACTAAAGAATCTGGTAAAGTTTGGTAAAGATCAGATGAAAAATGAAGGCCATACCGTATTAATGAGGCAAAATATAGCGTTTTTAACTAAATCAAGAGCCATAACTCCTCTGTTCCTGGTCCGAAGGGTCCAACATAGAGCTAAAAAAAAAATGAAAAAAAATGAAAAAGAAGTAATAATTTCAAAAATAGAAAAAAATGAATAATAATAATAATTAAACAAAAAAAATGAAGAAAAAAAAAATTAATAATCAAAATAAAATAAAATTAATAATAATATCAAACCGACTGTCATAAAAACTGGTAAAGATTGCCAAAGATCAGATGCAAAATGAAGGCCGTATCATATGACGAGGCAAATTATAGCATTTCTAAGAAAATCAAGGGCCATAACTCCGCTATTACTAGTCCGATCTGGTTGGTTTTCGAACTTGACCAAGCTTTCATAGACATTAACAATCTGATAAAGTTTGGTAAAGATCGGATGAAAAATGAAGGCCCTATCGTCTTAACGAGGCAAAATATATCATTTTGAAGTAAATCGAGGGCCATAACTCCGATGTTACTGGTTCGATATGGCTGTTTTTCGAACTTGTCCAAGCTTTCATTGATATTAACTATCTGATAAAGTTTGGTAAAGATCGGATGAAAAATGAAGCCTCTATAGTCTTAACGAGGCAAAATATAGCATTTTTAACTAAATCAAGGGCCATAACTCCGCTGTTACTAGTCCGATATAGCTGGTTTTCGAACTTGTCCAAGCTTTAATTGATATTAACAATCTGATCAAGTTTGGTAAAGATCGGATGAACAATGAAGACCCTATCGTCTTAACGAGGCAAACTATAGCATTTTTAACTAAATCAAGGGCCATAACTCGGCTGTTACTGGTCCGATATGGCTGTTTTTTAAACTTGTTCGAGCTTTCAACGACATTAACAATCTGATAAAGATTGGTAAAGATCGGATCAACAATGAAGCCCCTATCGTCTTAAAGATGCAAAATATAGCATTTTTAACTAATTCAAGGGCCACAACTCCTCTGTTACTAGTCCGAAATGTCTGGTTTTCGAACATGTCCGACTTTTTATTGATATTAACAATGTGGTAAAGTTTGGTAATGATAGGATGAAAAACGAAGGCCCTATCGTCTTAACGAGGCAAAATATAGCAATATAGCATTTTTAACTAAATCAAGGACCATAACTCCGCTGTTACTGGTCCGATCTGGCTGGATTTTGAACTTGTCCGAGCTTTCATTGATATTAACAATCTGGTAAAGTTTGGTAAAGATAGGATGAAAAATGAAGGCCCTATCGTCTTAACGAGGCACAATTTAGCAATACAGCATTTTCAACTAAATCAAGGGCCATAACTCCGCTGTTACTAGTCCGATCTGGTTGGTTTTTTCGAACTCATCCGAGCTTTCATTGATATTAACAACCTGTTAAAGTTTGGTAAAGATCGGATGAAAAATGAAGGCCCTATCGTCTTAATGAGACAAAAGTTAATAACGGACGATGGACGGACGGACGACAAACGGACGACGGACAACTCGGCATCCCATAAGCTCTGCTGGCCTTCGGCCAGTAGAGCTAAAAACAGACAACAACATTTATTCTACTTTGCAGATCGCGAAAATTAGCGTACAAAAGAAAACAACAACGGCATAATATAAGTACTAGTACTCCAATCATTAATTGCCAATCTTCGGTGGAGAGCCTATCTTGTATCATCTCATCAACTCATCAAAGAGCCGATTATAATGCTACAGATAAAAGTCGTTGGTTACCGCAATCCATTACGCCGATTATACCAACAGTGTGTATTCACGGGAACCAATGCTTATCACAAGTATCACGCGTGATTAGTTACACACTGGAAATACCCCGTGGCTAAATCTGGTGATTGTCGGTTTAAAGGTCACACGACGTTTCAAAGTGCGTTTGTGTATTTCCAGAGACTATAGTTGCGAGCAGTTTTGGAAAGGGCACTGTGAGGCGGCATGTAATTAATGCGTGGCGGTATGTAAAGACTGCGGGGCGAAAAAAGGGCGTGACGCCCTGCCCTTCAGCATTAGGGGAAACACTAATATATATGTAGTAAATAACGAGTAATTGAGCAACGTGTGATTCATGGCTAGGGTGTTACCTTGCTGCAGTGATATTCCATGATAACGTAGGAGCGAGACATCCTGTGCTGAATGAATGTATCCAACAAAGTCTTAGATCAAGATTAACTACAATGTGCTGTGAAAGAACTTACCTTGTACGTCATCTTAGGACAGGAGTGTATATAGAATCCCATGTAATAATATGCCAAACGTTCCGAGTATTTTTGTAGATCACGCACAAAGGCTAACTCCCTGTAGTGATAAAAAAAGTGAGTTTGAATCTAGTATCATTTTCATTTTTGATCAGTTAAAATAAACAATTTTTTTTTTAAACATATCAAACTGAAACTTGAAACCTTTGAGACAGACAAACGCACGGACAGAGCTCATTGCTTTTGTCCCCCTTTTGCCTTTCGAGCGACAGAGTACAACAACAATGTATATTTTACCTGAGGGCGGAGTAGGTTCCTAGTGAGAGGAAGGCGTAGTCTGGATCATAGTACAAGTACTTAGACGATACTAGTGAGGGCAGGATGTCCATAACACCCACACATATAATCTTGCCATCCAGGATATATTGCATGTGGAATGAACCGTAACCCTGGGGAAGATCACCTTTCTCTTCCTGCAAAAATACAAATTGTTTCCAAACAGTTTCAATTCCATATCAAATTTATGAAACAAGTAAGCAAATTGTTCGCATCTACAAGACGGCATATTAATATTCATCCCAAAGTCTTTAGTTCTTTTAACATGTTTAAATCGCAACAATCATTTGTTGTGAATATTTATGAAAACTATATGCTTAAATATGTCACTATTTAATTTCTTGATAAATGTTCTATATTTCTTTTAATACATTTCTGTTCTATAACTCCCTTTTTTATTTTTTAACACATTGTTCTATACTGTAAACAAGTTTTAAAAGAGGGTCTCAATGAAGATTGGCTATGCACATTGTGTCATCCTCTATAATGAAGAATTTACTTTACTTTCTTATATCTATAGTGACCATACAATGTTGGACACCCTGTTTGTCATCTGCCATATAGTCTTCATAACCTATACATACAACAAGGACAATAAGGACATCATTACAGTTAAATATTTACCAAGTTTCAGAACGATTCATTGACCAGTTTTTCGAGTTACTCTCCAGAAACAAATATTTTGGCAATTTTTTTTTGTTTACATAAAAATTTCAAAAGTGAACCTATATATGAAAGTTCTAGTAGCTTTAGTCTGGTGTACACAATAAGGTCGATATTTGTAGCAAGTTTTGTGAAGATTCATGTACCATGAAGGATTTTCAAATACTGTTCCAGAAACAATATTGTTCAAACTTATAATATTGTTTCCATGTAAAAACACTTGATATTACAATTTTGACAAATCTTGGTTCCAAGGACATGTGTATAGTACTGATACAGACCCAGTTGTGTTTAAGTACCCCAAAAATGCATTTTGTTTGCGTTTTGTTTGCGCTCCATTTGCATTTATTTTTATAAATGCATTTTTTAAAAATGCAAATCATTTGCATTCTTGAATGCATTTAGCGTTTATAAATGAAACAATGCGTTCATTCAAATGCATGGAACGAATGCAACAAAATGTGTCCGTTTAAATGCAAAAACTGATAAAATTCATTTGCTTTCGTTCGTTCAGCGTTTACCAATCGAAACATCTCGAAACGATTAAATTACGCATGATATCCTGTCATGTGATTTTTATCATGAGTCTGCGACTATTGGTTATGTGATCATATTTAAGAATGGGTCCTTTTATTGACATTATTTGTTGGTGCACATTGATGATTATTCTGTTTTCTTCCGGGTTTATGTGTTTCATCAAAAATGTAACATCATGACACTATATAAAATCTCCCGGCTGTTTTTATCAACATTATTTTAGTTTTATATTGAAATAATATGAAGTTTGTGCTACACAATAAATATAATATTTCCCATTTTGAATCAGTAAAAATGAAACTAAACATGTAATTGTGCTTAAAACACACCATTTATACAGTGTTATTCTTTATATTAAAATACTGAAAAACGCACTTTGTTTAAATCGAGACTTTAATTATCAACTTAAAAGGATAATACTGGAAGTGATCCAAAATAGTGAAATGCATTTGCGTTGGTTTCGTTTGTTGCGTTCATTTTCAGTGTTAGAGAGTTTGTTTTAAAAGATGCATTCATCATTCAATTTTTAAAACGCTAAACGCTGAAAACGAACGAAACGAACGCAACAAAATGTATTTTTAAAATACAGATCGTGCATTGTTCCTTCTGCGTTCATTTTCCGTTCATTCAGCACTTGTTCTACATTTATCTGGGGTACAAGAACGCAACTGGGACTGTATTAAAAAGTTCTATAAATCAAAATGCACCCTAAGATATCTTGATTGATTTCGGCATTATTCTCTGGAAATATCTTGATTGATTTCGGCATTATTCTCTGGAATATTCTCAGGACAGACAGATGGACTGACAGACAGACAGACTCATTTTTTTTCTAATTGTAGCCAGTTTCATGAATATATATATACCTTAACTGGTTTTCGAGTCATGCTCCAGAATTTAATTTTTTTAACAAATTTACAATCTTGCTTCCATGTACTGGTTGTGTACCAGATATCGTCATTGTCAATAAAATGCCTGATGTTTCAACCCCATTTCACAAATGACTAGACGACTGGAGAGAAAAAAATATTTTAAAAATGTTAACAAACACTCTCAAGCCAACCTGTCTACTTATATAGAAAAACGTTTTAAACAAAACACAGCCTGATCAAACACGTGCTAATAAGCATGCACAAGAAATTTCCCTTTTAAATTATATGACCTTTTGCTTTGAACCACTGAATAAATTGTACGTGCCAAAAAACTTAATAGTGTTTGCTAAAAAAATATAAAATAAAAAACAAGCCATGCAAGGGAGATAATGAGTAACACACAATTCATTTTATTATGCAGATATAGAAAATATCATGTTAGTGCCTGATCCTATCCAGTTTATCAGGTGAGGCTGTGCCGAGGGATACATTTTTTTCGTGCCGAACCTGATAAACTGGATACGATCAGGCACTAACATGATATTCTATTTATCATGTTGATAGTTTAAAATCATTTAATTTACCTGTTTTCCATTTTTTCCAATTTTTTTTCGTTCAAAACTACCCAGACGTCATCAAATATACATTGACGTCATCAAAAGAGGTGACGTCATCAAAAGAAGTGCACCTGACGGGATCGGAACGTAACTGCCGAGATAAGGTTTTATCTCAGGCACCCTGTTTCTCGGCAGAATTGTGCAGATCGACATGATAAAATTATTTTCCTTTAATCTGAATGCTGAAGTCAAGTAAATTACATCCGATGGTAAAGTTTAACAAGAGGTCAATGACCTTGAAGCTCTACTGATTGATTTTGATTTCATTTAGTAGTCGCTACAAACTGGTTTTTTGAAAATCTATTTTTAGCCGTGGTGGCCATCTTGAATTTCCGGCCGACCTGAAATTTTGCTAGGATCAATTAGACATCAAGAGCAACATTCCTGTGAAGTTTTATGAAAATCCGTCAAGTAGTTTCAGAGGAGTAGTCGCTACAAGTTTTCATTATATAACTCTATGTAAACAAACATGGCCACTGGCAGCCATGTTTAACGTCGAATCAAAATAATGTTCGACTTGAATAACCATCATGTCATGCTGATCATTTTAGAAAAAGTCCCATATCAATATCACTTATAGTTTTCAAGAAGTAGTCGCTACAAAGTTGTATTTTGAAAATCTATTTTTAGCCATGGCGGCCATCTTGAATTTCCGGCCGACCTGAAATTTTGCTAGGATCAATTAGACATCAAGAGCAACATTCCTGTGAAGTTTTATGAAAATCCGTCAAGTAGTTTCAGAGGAGTAGTCGCTACAAGTTTTCATTATATAACTCTATGTAAACAAACATGGCCACTGGCAGCCATGTTTAATGTCGAATCAAAATAATGTTCGACTTGAATAACCATCATGTCATGCTGATCATTTTAGAAAAAGTCCCATATCAATATCACTTATAGTTTTCAAGAAGTAGTCGCTACAAACTTGTATTTTGAAAAACTATTTTTAGCCATGGCGGCCATCTTGAATTTCCGGCTGACCTGAAATTTTGCGAGGATCAATAAGACATCAAGAGCAACATTTCTGTGAAGTTTCATGAAAATCCGTCAAGTAGTTTCAGAGGAGTAGTCGCTACAAGTTTTCATTATATAACTCTATGTAAACAAAGATGGCCACTGGCAGCCATGTTAAATGTCGAATCAAAATAATGTTCGACTCGGATAACCATCATGTCATGCTGATCATTTTAGAAAAAGTCCCATATCAATATCACTTATAGTTTTCAAGAAGTAGTCGCTACAAACTTATTTTTTAAAAATTTATTTTTAACTGTGGCAGCCATCTTGAATTTCTGGCTGATCTGAAATTTTGCTAGGATCAATTAGACATTAAGAGCAACTTTCCTGTAAAGTTTCATGAAAATCCGCCAAGCAGTTTCAGAGGAGTAGTCGCTACAAGTTTTTACTATATAACTCTATGTAAACAAAGATGGCCGCTGGCAGCCACGTTTAACGTCGAATCAAAACGATTTTTGATAAGGACCAACATCATGTCATGCTGATCATTTTAGAAAAAGTCCCATATCAATATCACTTATAGTTTTCAAGAAGTAGTCGCTACAAACTTGTATTTTGAAAATCTATTTTTAGCCGTGGCGGCCATCTTGAATTTCCGGCCGACCTGAAATTTTGCTAGGATCATTTAGACATCAAGAGCAACATTCCTGTGAAGTTTCATGAAAATCCGTCTAGTAGTTTCAGAGGAGTAGACGCTACAAGTTTTCATTATATAACTCTATGTAAACAAAGATGGCCGCTGGCAGCCATGTTTAACGTCAAATCAAAACGATTTTCGACAAGGACCAACATCATGTCATGCTGATCATTTTAGAAAAAGTCCCATATCAATATCACTTATAGTTTTCAAGAAGTAGTCGCTACAAACTTGAATTTAAAAAATCTATTTTTAGCTTTGGCGGCCATCTTGGATTTCACATCAACATGAATTTTTGCTAGGATCAACTAGACTTCATGGGCAACATTTCTGTAAAGTTTTATGAATATCCATCCAGTAGTTTCAGAGGAGTAGTCGCTACAAATAAAAGTTAACGGACGGACAGACGGACAGACGGACGGACGGATGACGGACGCCGCACCACGGCATAAGCTCTGCTGATCTCTGATCAGTAGAGCTAAAAATCATTATAAATTTAGGAAGCTGAATTATGTATCATGTGTGTTGCGTAAACCAAAATTGTGGTGTGAGAACTTCATCATCCATGCTTTCTTTAATTTGCACTGATTCAGTGTCTATTCTAGGACGCGTGATCTATGAGATCGCGCTTTTTTTAAATTTTAAACCTAATGCGCGCTGATCACGTGTACAAACGTAGAAAAAACAATTCAATTTGTGACAAATACGCATGCGACATTGTAATCCGTAAATTTTAACTAAATGGAGACAAATTCTGGGCCCAATTCTGATTATTGTTTATCAGAGCTAGCCTTGATCATCTTGTATGCTTGATTGTAAATACAAACGTTTGTCTTGAAAACAAGCAAGCGTTGCAGATGACCTAGACTAAGCATGTAAATCGTAGCGGAGTTACCGTTATTTGTGTATTCCCGGGTTAGGTGGCGCTAGATATCACATGGCGTGCTGACATCACTCGATTTCAGATTGTACGGATTAATTTAGACGAAAATAAGTTTAGGACATGCTTGTTTTGCCTTGCGGTTTCAGACATTATTTTTGTTTGTTTTAATATTTGTAAAATTGCTGTTTACAGTCACATGTACGGCAAATTTAAAAGGTATCCGTCAGTTCATGTGTTTTCACATATTCCCCCCTGCTTTTTTAAAATCCCCCCTATTTTTCAAGTATACGGGGGAAAATCCCCCCTTATTTTTCAAGTATACGGGGGAAAATCCCCCCTACTTTTTGATTTCTAGAATAGACACTGCTGGTTTTTGCCAACAGTAGGGAAACAAAGAAATGCAAGAAAAAAAGCTCTACCTTCAAAGGAGATGCAACCAAAAACCCGTCAAAAGCTGACTGTGAGCATTCACTGGGCGGATCTTTGTGAATTTTCATCTGGTATTTCTTGTAAACTTCATACGATTCATTGAAACTTGAAATAAACTCTTCAGATTTGGGATAAGACCTAACCAATCTAACCTGTTAATGAAGAGAGAATTTAAGTTAGATAGAATGGCATCATGGTATATACCTCCAATGGAGAATCAACTAGAAAGCGTTTGAACTGCTTCAAGTTGGGCTTGTCTGGAGTGTCGTGATGGACAGACACCTGATAACGTTGGTACACTTTGTGAGACTCCTTTAATGAATCTGTGAACTCCTTGCTCTCAGGATAGGATCTGACAACACGCACCTGTAAAATACAGTGTTAACAGTGGTTTTTTTGGTGTTTTTGTAGCCGTTATTGGCTTATATTCCCAATGCCAAAAAATATCTTTTTCACCCAACTTTTGAGACAAAAAATTCCAACGAAAGGTAAAAAGAGAAGAAGCTTAGTTTGACAAGTACTGAGAACAAACGCTTTTAAATACCTCTGTAGACCCTAGTGTACTGATAACAGTGTTCAAGATACAATTACTAAATGCATGTTTTACTGTATTTTTTCCTAATTTCATAAAAATTCAAGCTAAAATTCTCAACTGTTACGGTATAGGTTAACTGTTACGGTATAGGTTATGTTCCTAAAGGATAGAAAGAACACTATAACATATCTGGGGGCATGATCTAATTAATGCATCTATAGAATACAGTCTTTACTAATCTGGGGGCATGATCTTAATTAATGCATCTATAGAATACAGTCTTTACTAATCTGGGTGCATGATCTTAATGAATGCATTTATAGAATACAGTATCAGGGGTCAAGCCAGACCCCAAAAAAAGGGAGAAGTCACTTCTCCCTCCAGTCAAAACAGGGAGAAGTTTTTCAAAACAGGGAGACTTGAGGTCGGTCGACATGAGACGGACGATTAAATATCAAGTTAACTAATTCTTAACCAATTGCATGTTATTTTATTATTTATTTGTATTGGTATTATTTCTGTTATAATAACTAAAATAATGCATAATACTAATAAAGCATGTATTATTATTATCATTTAGTTATTATTATTATTATTTTCCCATGGCCTTACAAACTTCAAAGCGAACAGTGCCAATCCTATCTGTCTAGAACCCCCCCCCCTTCCATTTTCATTTTTATTGAAAAATACTAATTATTCGATAATTAACCCAAACTTAGTTTTCATTCCTGCCCGCATTGAGTAACATACGTTATTGATATCTATGTCTAATCGTAGAATACAATACATTTCCGCTGATTTCTCTCGTCAAAAAACAATGACAAACAAACTCTCTTTATACCAAACACATTTCTTTATTTCATAATTAGCCTCAATAAAACAAACAATCAAAGTTTTGCTTATTAAAGATTCTTTACAATTAACTGTGCCGATGCCAATCATATAATTTATATACACTGTCTTTTAAATTTATTTATCGTGGGAGATTTTTCAAGGTATCTTGTTGTCAATCATAATCATAACCCCGCCCTTGCGCAGTGTTTTGTAGTACGATTTTTAATTATTCATCAAACGAAAAAATACGACAGCTTTGATTGGTTTACTTAAATAGAATGCGCACATGATTCCCCACATGATCTAATCACATGATCACCTAACGAGCAAACATGGCGGTTGATATTCTCATCTCGCCTAAGGCTAGCCGATAAAGATCGATAATTAGGCTATTGCCCTGATTAGATAAGAGTCGCGTTGTTATTTAATGGTAATGGGATTAAATAAGGTACGTGTGATACACGCGCTGATTGTGTATTTTAGAGGCTTTTGAGGTTAATCACATTTGAAATTGCCGAAATTGACCCAAATATGCCGAAGACTCAAATTTCGCCCCACATGAATAACAAGAGGTCAATGACCTTGAAGCTCTACTGATTGATTTTGATTTCAGGAAGTAGTCGCTACAGACTTGTTTTTTGAAAATCTATTTTTAACCGTGGCGGCCATCTTGAATTTCCGGCCGACCTGAAATTTTGCTAGGATCAATTAGACATTAAGAGCAACATTCCTGTGAAGTTTCATGAAGATCCGTCAAGTAGTTTCAGAGGAGTAGTCGCTACAAGTTTTCATTATATAACTCTTTGTAAACAAAGATGGCCGCTGGTAGCCATGTTTAACGTCAAATCAAACGATTTTCGACAAGGACCAACATCATGTCATACTGATCATTTTAGAAAAAGTCCCATATCAATATCTCTTATAGTTTTGAAGAAGTAGTCGCTACAAACTTATTTATTTTAAATCTATTTTTAGCTGTGGCGGCCATCTTGAATTTCCGGCCGACCTGAAATTTTTCTAGGATCAACTAGACATCAAGAGCAACATTCCTGTGAAGTTTCATGAACATCCGTCAAGTAGTTTCAGAGGAGTAGTCGCTACAAGTTTTTACTATATAACTCTATGTAACCAAAGATGGCCACTGGCAGCCATGTTTAACGTCAAATCAAAATAATTTTCCACAAGGATCAACATCATGTCATGCTGATCATTTTAGAAAAAGTCCCATACCAATATCACTTATAGTTTTCAAGAAGTAGTCGCTACAAACTTATTTTTTAAAAATCTATTTTTAGCTGTGACGGCCATCTTGAATTTCCGGCCGACCTGAAATTTTGCTAGGATCAATAAGACATCAAGAGCAACATTCCTGTGAAGTTTCATGAAAATCCGTCAAGTAGTTTCAGAGGAGTAGTCGCTACAAGTTTTCATTATATAACTCTATGTAAACAAAGATGGCCACTGACAGCCATGTTTAACATTGAATCAAAATAATGTTCGACTCGGATAACCATCATGTCATGCTGATCATTTTAGAAAAAGTCCCATATCAATATCTCTTATAGTTTTCAAGAAGTAGTCGCTACAAACTTATTTTTTAAAAATCTATTTTTAGCCATGGTGGCCATCTTGAATTTCCGGCCGACCTGAAATTTTGCTAAGATCAATTAGACATCAAGAGCAACATTCCTGTGAAGTTTTATGAAAATCCGTCAAGTAGTTTCAGAGGAGTAGTCGCTACAAGTTATCATTATATAACTCTTATGTAAACATACATGGCCACTGGCAGCCATGTTTAACGTCGAATCAAAATAATGTTCGACTTGAATAACCATCATGTCATGCTGATCATTTTAGAAAAAGTCCCATATCAATATCACTTATAGTTTTCAAGAAGTAGTCGCTACAAACTTGTATTTTGAAAATCTATTTTTAGCCATGGCGGCCATCTTGAATTTCCGGCCGACCTGAAATTTTGCAAGGATCAATTAGACATCACGAGCAACATTCGTGTGAAGTTTCATGAAAATCCGTCAAGTATTTTCAGATGAGTAGTCGCTACAAGTTATCATTATATAACTCTATGTAAACAAAGATGGCCACTGGCAGCCACGTTTAACGTCGAATCAAAATAATGTTCGACTCGGATAACCATCATGTCATGCTGATAATTTTAGAAAAAGTTCCATATCAATATCACTTATAGTTTTCAAGAAGTAGTCGCTACAAACTTATTTTTTAAAAATCGATTTTTAGCCGTGGCGGCCATCTTGAATTTCCGGCCAACCTGAAATTTTGCTAGGATCAATTAGACATCAAGAGCAACATTCCTGTGAAGTTTCATGAAAATCCGTCAAGTAGTTTAAGAGAAGTAGTTGCTACAAGTTTTCATTATAAAACTCTATTTAAACAAAGATGGCCGCTGGCAGCCATGTTTAACGTCGAATCAAAACGATTTTCGACAAGGACCAACATCATGTCATGCTGATCATTTTAGAAAAAGTCCCATATCAATATCTCTTATAGTTTTCAAGAAGTAGTCGCTACAAACTTATTTTTTAAAAATCTATTTTTAGCCGTGGCGGCCATCTTGAATTTCCGGCCGACCTGAAATTTTGCTATGATCAATTAAACATCAAGAGCAACATTCCTGTGAAGTTTCATGAAAATCCGTCAAGTAGTTTCAGAGGAGTAGTCGCTACAAGTTTTCATTATATAACTCTATGTAAACAAAGATGGCCGCTGGCAGCCATGTTTAACGTCGAATCAAAATGATTTTCGACAAGGATCAACATCATGTCATGCTGATCATTTTAGAAAAAGTCCCATAGCAATATCCCTTAGAGTTTTCAAGAAGTAGTCGCTACAAACTTGTTTTTTAAAAACCTATTTTTAGATTTGGCGGCCATCTTGGATTTCACATCTACATGAATTTTTGCTAGGATCAACTAGACTTCATGGGCAACATTTCTGTAAAGTTTCATGAAAATCTATTCAGTAGTTTCAGAGGAGTAGTCGCTACAAAAAAAAAGTTAACGGACGGACAGACGGACAGACAGACGGACGACGGACGCCGCACCACGGCATAAGCTCTGCTGATCTCTGATCAGTAGAGCTAAAAAAGCGAAGTCGGCCAAACTAAAGAGAAGTTTTTAGCGACTTCGCCTAATCGCGTATCCCCTGCAGTATTTACTAATCTGGGGGCATGATCTTACTTAATGCATCTACAGAATACAGTCTTTACTAAAACGGGGGCATGATTTTATGTAATAATTATGTAGGTTAGCTAACAGCACATTCCAAATAAGTTGCAGATTATCTGTCATCATCATCATCATCATCATCATCATCATCATCATCATCATCATCATCATCATAATCATCACCATGGTCATCTCAAAGTTATAAATAAGACTCATCTCCTACCTCTAGTTTATGAACACATTTCTCTGCCTTCTCTGGTTCACTAAGTATATCCTCTAGAGTTTTACCTTCAGGTTTCTGTTGTTTGGAATCGGTTTTCTGAAATAAAAAAACAAACACTTTCAATAAGACAAACACAGAGGCAGTTTTGTCCATTGCACGCACTTTAAATTAGATTCTAACCTTGACCTTTGAACTACTGACCCCAAAATGAATAGGGATCATCCTGTCACCATGGACAATCTACTTGTGCAGTTTGATGAATGTTGCTATAGAGGCTGAATAGTTATTGTGCATTCAAGGTGTTTTTTCATGAGCAGGTCATGGCAACCTTGAACTTTGACCTACTGACCCCAAAATAAACTAGAAATTGTTATTGTCCATGGGACAAAAACGTATGGCTCCCCCACTCGCCCGAACAGGCATAATTGACGACTCTATGTCCAACCGTTCTCTATTGATCTGAGATCGTTTTGATATTCAATATCCCTGTGACTGTATCTACTATCTGCATCAGTAAGGCCACATAAAAAATTTGTGTGGTTCAGGTAACCCGACCGACCTTATTTTTTTAAGGGGCCGACCCTAAAACTTTTTATGCAAAAAATAAAAAAAAATAGGATCATCTACTGGTCATGACCAACCATCCTTCCAAGTTTGAGGACACTAGGTCCAACCATTCTCTAGTTATTGATCGGACATCGTTTTGATAGTCAATGTCACCGCGACCTTGACCTTTGACCTACTTACTTACCTACCAGGGCATAGGCCGCCAACAACAGCTCTCCAACGTCTCCGGTCCTGGGCCATCCGCTCTACTTCTCCCCAGCTGTAACCTATTTCCTCTATGTCTGCCATGAGGTCGCGCCGCCAGGAATTCTTAGGCCTTCCTCTCTTCCTCTTGCCCTGTGGATTCCAAGTTAGGGCCTGTCTTGTAATGCTGGATGTCGGTTTCCGGAGCGTGTGACCAATCCAACCCCATCGCCTTTTCCTAATTTCCATTTCAATAGGTCCTTGCTTGGTTTGTTGCCATAGGTCCACATTACTGATGGTTTCTGGCCAGTGGATCCTAAGGATTCGTCTGAGGCAGTTGTTGATGAAGGTTTGGACCTTTCTTGTGGTTGTCTTTGTTGTCCTCCATGTTTCCGATCCATACAGTTGCACTGATTTTACATTTGAGTTGAAGATCCTTATCTTAGTGTGGGTTGCTATTGCTCTGGCACTCCAGATGTTCTTGAGTTGGAGGAAGACTACTCTCGCCTTGCCGATCCTTGCTTTGACATCCGCATCTGTGCCACCGTGCTTATTCACAATGCTACCCAGGTATGTGAAGGCTTCAACTTCCTCCAGTTCATTTCCTCCAAGTGTAATTGGGCTGTTATTGGCAGTGTTGATCCTGAGGAGCTTGGTCTTGCCTGTATGTTTGACCTAGTGACCCCAAAATCAATAGGGGTCATCTACTGGTCCTAAACAACCATCCTTCCAAGTTTGAGGACCCTAGGTCTAACCATTCTCTAGTTATTGATCGGACGTTGTTTTGATAGTCAATGTCACCGAAACCTTGACCTTTGACCTAGTGACCCCAAAATCAATAGGGGTCATCTACTGGTCATGACCAACCACCCTTCCAAGTTTGAGGACCCTAGGTCCAACCGTTCTCTAGTTATTGATCGGACATCGTTTTGATAGTCGATGTCACCGCAACCTTGACCTTTGACCTAGTGACCCCAAAATCAATAGGAGTCATCTACTTGTCATGACCAATCAACCTTCCCAGTTTGAGGACCCTAGGTCCAACCATTCTCTAGTTATTGATCGGACATCGTTTTGATAGTCAATGTCACCGCAACCTTGACCTTTGACCTAGTGACCCCAAAATCAATAGGGGTCATCTTATTGTCATGACCAACCATCCTTCCAAGTTTGAGGACCCTAGATCCAACCATTCTCTAGTTATTGATCGGACATCGTTTTGATAGTCAATGTCACCGCAACCTTGACCTTTGACCTAGTGACCCCAAAATCAATAGTGGTCATCTACTTGTCATGACCAACCATCCTTCCAAGTTTGAGGGCCCTAGGTCCAACCATTCTCTAGTTATTGATCGGACATCGTTTGTGACACAGACAGACAGAAAGCACAAAATCAATATGGCTCCCCTACCACACTTTGTGTGGGGGAGCCATAATAAAGGTCATCCATTCACGTTGTACAGTCTACCTGCGAAATTTCAACAAGGTGGCTACAGATGTTGAGGAGTTAGGGTATTGTGTGGACAACGTTTATCATTATCTGGACATGGCGTCCTTGCCCTTTAACCTGTTTATCCCAAAATGAAGTTTGGTTTCCATAAATGATTTAAAAGTTATGGAACGGAAACCAGTCTAAATGGACAGACTGACAGATGGACTGACATGCGGAATCCTATTTATGTTTTTAATTTGTTTAGTATGCAAACCAGTATACAGTTATGTGGTAAACTGATCAAATGTGAAACATATGAAACTATTGTCTATATAATGTTTCTATGTATGACGAAGCAGGTTCTTCATTGAATTTCTAATATGTAAAAGAACAGCATATTTATTCTGTGAACTTATATAGATTTCATCAGTTTCTTTAAAGTCAATTGTAGAATTATCTATATGAATGCTAAAAACTTTTGTATAAATGTAAATCTCCAGCATGTCAATAAATGCAAGGCGGACGTACCTTACTGACTGCCTCAGGGTCGACTCCCTTGGCTGCAAGCTTCGCCAATTTTCTCTCCTTTCTCAGATCCTTGGCCTTTTTACACTTGGGCTTATCTGGATCTGGACCAGCACCTGGTAAACATGCAGACATATCTAGATCAAGGTTAATTCTTGTAAATTGTTATCACAACCATTATTAGTCAAAAGCTTGACTTTTTAATAGAAAAGGGAAATAAGGACAGATGAAAGCACAAAAACTGTGGCATAACAAGTAATTACGCAGGATCAAGTGAAACAAGAGGCCCAAGAGGGCCTGTGGACGCTCTACTGCTAATATGGCTCTTATAACATCAATGAAGCGAGTGACTATCGTCTTAAAGAGGCAAAATATAGCATTTTTAACTAAATCAAGAGCCATAACTACGCCATTACTGGTCCGATCTGGCTGGTTTTCGCACTTGGCCAGTAGAGATAATAATCAAAAAAAAAAATCAAATAAAAAAATAAAAAAATAAAGAAATATAAAAATAATAAAAGCAAAAAAACAGTCAACAAATCTGGTAAAGTTTGGTAAATGAAGGCCCTAACAAGGCAAAATATAGCATATTTATTGAAATCAAGTTACTGGTTTTCGAACTTGTCAGAGCTTTCATTGACATTAACACTCTGTTAAAGTTTGGTAATGATCAGATGAAAAATGAAGGCCATATCGTCTTAATGAGTAAAATATAACTCCGCTGTTACTGGTCCGAACTGGTTGGTTTTCAAAATTATCCGAGCTTTTATTGACACTAACAATCTGGTTAAGTTTGGTAAAGATCGGATGAAAAATGGAGGCCCTATCGTCTTAACGAGACAAAATATAGCATTTTTAACTAAATCAAGGGCCATAACTCCGCTGTTACTGGTCCGATTTGGCTGGTTTTTGAACTTGTGCAAGCTTTCATTGACATTAACCATCTGGTAAAGTTTGGTAAAGATCAGATGAAAAATGAAGGCCCTATCGTCTTAACGAGACAAAAGTTAACGACAGACGGACGATGGACAACTCGGCATCCCATAAGCTCTGCTGGCCTGGCCAGTAGAGCTTAAAAAGGAATTAAACAAGAAATGTCATTGTAAGTGACAAATGCCCCAAAGTGGTTTTGACCTTTGACCTCTAAGTGTGATTTTGACCTTGGAGCCACAACCTGGATTTGCAAGAGACACGTCGGTCTTGTTGTGGTGAGCACTTGTGCCAAGTTATTTGAAAATCCGTCCATGAATGTCAGAGTTATTAACCGGACACAAAAGCACTTCTTTTTGACCTTTGACCTCTGTGACCATGACCTTGGAGCCACAGACCTGGATTTTGCATCTGACACGTCGTCTTGTTGGGTGAGCACGTGTACCAAGTTATTTCGAAATCCGTCCATGAATGTCAGAGTTATTGACTGGACACGATGGTGTGGACGGACGGACTGACGGTGCGACTACTATATTCCGGGGCATAAAAATTAAGTAGGAACTAATCTGAATCTTACCCGAGGACTTGACACACCTCTCTGAAATTAACTAGGGCATGACTTCTAGTATAAATCTGATGTGGAAAGTGTTATAGACAGTAAAAGACAGGAATTGGTTTGTAATGTTAATAATGTCCAAGAAGATGTACAGGTTTCATTACTCCAAATTGACCAGATGTGCTCGCCTGGTGCAGTCAGAAGAAGTTCTGTATTAAAGAGTGCTATTTTTTCCCTTAAAAACTATTTTTATTGCAGTTTCCTGTTACTTTTTGTCTGTACCTGTATTTTGGACATGTTAACGATATTTGGAAATGCAGCTCATCATGCTTTTGACAAAGGTATTAATTTCCAAAATGAAAGTAGAATTGCAAGGGGTCACAAACAAACTGACATTTGTTTTGATGTTTTTGTTAGTTTAAAACTGAAGAAAAACTTTTTTAGAAGATTTTTAACTTCCTCTTTGCTAGTTGATTTTCATTATCAGTCAAGTTTGGCTTCATGAAAGGTTTGAGTTTTCTACAGGTCGATAACATTCCCGTTTTACCATGGAAACGACGAGGAAAAACATTTAGGCTATTATAACCTGTACAAATCTGACATTTGAACAACACAGTATTCAAAGTAAATGAATCATTTACAGAGATATTGATGGGCATAGAAAACTAAACAATGGCTCAATAAAAGTGACGTTCAGTGATTTTTATTAGGAAACCTTAAAACAGATACCTATTAGTTTAGTTTAAACTTATTTATTTTACACTGATTGCAACAAAAGCTCTATGAACTTATTTTAATCACTCTTGATGTCTTCCTGGGTCGAACCAGTACTAGTAAGCAAATGCAGATAAAGTGTCTTGCTCAGGGACACAACACATATGGCCATGGCGGGGATCGAACCAACAACGTTTCAATCATGGGTCCAATGCTCTACCACTAAACCACAGATATTCAGAACAAAATAACCTATACGAGGAGGCTAGTTGTCTAAATATTGGTAGTAGTTTTAAGACTATTATTTCTCCTTACCTTGGGCTACTTAACACAGATGGACTATACTAAAGTTATTATATTACGACCTACCTGGTCTTGGTTGTTTTGTTTGCTTGACCTTTCCCTCACTGTCTCCCGGTGATATGGCCTCATTCTGACTTGTTGACGATGCTCTGGCTTCCATGGACTGGACCTCGGGCGATCGTTCGGCAGTTTTACTTTTGGGCCTTTCATCAACTTCTGTGTGAGTTTCCTGTTTGCAGTCAGTGGGCTTGATTCCCTCAATGAGGTATTTATTAACTCTCTTGAGAGCCTTCTTGTGCGATTTTCTGAGTCTGAAGTCTGCAACTCTATTCCTGATGGTGTATTGGGGACAGCAGGTCATGTTCATGGTTGGCTTGTAGCAGTATTTTCCACTCCTGTGTTACAAAACAGAGGAGAAAACAGAAATAATTATCTTAGATTATGAAAAATGATTCAACTGTTTTTAATTATTGCGATTCAAATATTCTCAATATGTGTCTGGTAATTTTTTGTCAAAACTTTAAACAAAAAAAATATATATATTTTGCTAAATGCGTACAAAAAACATACAAATTAAAAAAAAAAAATCACTCCCATTTGAGAACAGATTATTGAGGCAATTTCTATTTACTCGTAAAAGTCAACAAACAAATGTTTATGATGGCTAATATACTTCATGTTTAACTAAGTACTGCAGATATGTTAAGAATACATCACACACATGCACAGAAAATTGCATTTCGAGGAATCGAGAAACTAATGTAACTCTATTTATTAGTTTTGCATTGATTCTTTGATTTACAGAGAGGGCTGGAGTGGCTCAGTCGGTAGTGCGGCGGATTTGTAACCGGCGGCCCCGTGTTCAATCCTCCGTGGTGCCACTGAGTTTCGTCGGTGTGTTCTTGGGCAAGACACTTTCCCTCAGTCTCAACCGTCGGATGGGGACGTAAACAGGGCAGTCCCGTGTATCGGTCTATCCTGCGAGCACATTAAAGAACCATCTATTCTATAGGAATCTATTCAATAATAAGAGTAGGGCACGGTTCCCGGGTTCCTATGTATCCTTCCCCTCTCTCTGGGACGGCTCTAAATAACCTATACTCAACTGTGTTGATGAGCCGTTAAACAACATTCAATATGATTTATAATTTCAAGTTATAAGCTAACCTCCTCCACCCCCTGTCCAACAAATCTTCATAATCCTGCACCGACATGGAATGTGCCCATATACCTGAAATACAACCATTGTTTGTATTACATAGTTTTGTTTGCATTAAATAATTGTGTTTGTATTGAATAGTTTGTTCATATCTGGACTTTAGTCTCTACAGATTTGGACTAAACATCCTTACAAGATTAAGCCAAAAAGCCAATAAATCATGGAGTAAAAACACCTCGAAACTCTGGTAAGGTTCAAACTGTTTTGGAATAGGGACAGCTACACACCATGTACTATATCAATATGTACTATATTATAGATTTAGAATAGACAGAGGCGCGAATCTGCTTGGTGTTGCTCTAACAGCCTCCATCCCAGCCGTACCAACATACAAGCTAGGCTATTCATCAGCCTTCGCCAGTCGCCACAGGCTATACAAACCAATCTGGCTCGTCAGTTTGGCCCATATGAATGTATGACATGGGCGAAGTAGCAAATATGGCTAAAGTAACTTTTTCGAGGATGCAGCCTTGTTGGTATTAAAATCCTTGAATGGTTCCCTTTTCAATCATAAGAACTGTTTTGATTTTAATACTATAAATCATAAGAACTGCTGTAAAATGCATACCACCACTTGCCAATCTAGACTGTGTTACAAAATTTGCGCTTCGACAGAACCTAGTTTTTATATAAACATATGAATGTTGCAAAAGTGGCTAAAATATTTAAGCCAAAATTGAACAAAAAACATGTTGGCAAAAGAAAATATTGGTCGTTTAGCCAATGTGGCCAGGGCCTTTTTAACCTACCAGTGTTTAAGTGGGTCTAAAATTTGGAAATTCGGCCTCTTTGCAATGGCAAAATCCTATATTTCTTTCTCAGTTCTAGGGAAAATATCCCAATCGATATAAAAGTTACAGACGTGACAGACTTTTCATAGAGTTTGTATGTTTCAATAAATGCTAAGTTCACCCCCCACTCACCACCCTCCTAGACTTTTCCCATTTTTTTTGAAAAATCAATGGTGGCAAAACAATTTTACCCTAGACAAGTAACACTTGAATAATCGTTTAACATCCATTGTGCTGCTTAACGTTGGATTTTTTCAAGTCTTTCAATGCTGAACTTTGCGTGGGGTCCCAAATACTGATGGCATACTCCAGTTGTGGGCATCCGAGGGAATTGTTTGCACACTCCTAATCACACCAATAAGCACCGGATGGTCATGGGGACATTTAAACACTGGGCTATACCCAATTGTTTGAAAGAGTGTGGTACATTATAGATTTATACCGGGTTATATCGGACACCTTCGGGAATTTTCTTATATATGCACCGTTAGAAAAACAATACAAGGATAAACTCGGTTGTTACTAGTGATACGGTTCAATTCCAATGTGCTATAATACGAATATGTTCCGCAAATGTATTTTAATGGAATAAACACGTGTATGAAGTAATAAACCATCGGCTGGGGAATATCGGACAGTCAGTGGGTTGTATCGGACATCAAAAAAGGGTTCATCGGATATGCATTTTTCACCTAATATGAAATTATTTAATGTGTTAATAACAAATAAACATGATTATAAGTTAGGTAGTAGGTATTTTATTAGTAGATGAGAATTATTGCGTCAGAAATACACAGCCACCGAAGCTATGAACAAAACATGAATTGCGTATAACGTTCTTATACAGTTACGATAATTTTAAAATGGCGCAAATGCTTAAAGGTATATATTCAGAGGAAAACACTGAAATGAGCTATAAATAAATGAGGACACATCAGTACTCAGCGGGGATTCGAAAATAGGGACCCTTGAACGAAAAATTAGGTGAAGGTAATCTGTACCTTCACCTTCTTACCACAAAAGTAAGCTCAACGACGAGAAAGGAGTAACGTGCTTAAAAACCTTTCTGTTAACATACACCTAGGCCTAGTCTACTGTGAAATAGATTTGCCATATTATTTTGAAGTACCGTATGTATGCCTTTTGAATTTAGTAATTAATTGCAACTGATTTTTTCATGACGCGGTTACAGTTTACAAAATCTTACGGTCGTTATTTGTTTTTTTGTGTGCATTTTTTTTTCTACAGCTAAAAGGTTGTGTACAATGAATTAGTCCCAGGTTAACACCCACCATTATGTAAATTACCAGAGGCCCGTGAATTGATGTAATTTAGGGTTTAATTAGAATTAAAGGATAGTACATTTTACTTATTTTAGAAGCGTAGCGGTCTAGTTTTTACAAGTAGCGATCGTTGTTATGCACCGCGACATGTGCGATCATGTTTATATGGATCACACGCAGTGTCGATCCGTTACTTATCGTTTCTGGTAAAGTAGCGAGGGAAATGTTAATATTGTAACTATTATTTAGATCTAGATCTTCATCGCTAATTTATTAGATCTAGACCGATACGGTTATTATTTTATAGGTAAAAGTACCCGCACATCTCTATTCAACACTAACATTAATGTCATAGTCTCAGGTAAGATTTCCGTCCGATACAACCCAATGCAAAGTCAAAGTTACTTTTTACACACGGGGTTTATCGGACACTTGTTTTTTTCTATCTTTTGATATTTTCCCCCTGAAATTGAAAATATTTGCATTTACATTTCTTTTTTAATTATTAAATAAAGAAAAGAAAACAAATTTCACATTCACTTTCCTTTATTTTCCAGTTGTGAAACCGATGTTTAAAATTCCCGCACTTTCTTAGTTTTCAGTCAGATAACGAAAGGGTGATCACTACTACAATCTGGTCTACAACCAATCAAAACAGTCAATACATTTCGTCACTTGTGCTTACTGATTTGTGTTTATGTAGGACAGAATTGTAAACAGACAGGAATAGCAATGCAGTTACAGTAGTTTATTAGAGCTATAAATACAGATATTTTGAACTGTCGGAAGAACCCCGGCTGTTCGATATAACCCAGTATTACTCTACAGCTGGTTAGGTTTTTACTGGTTAGATTGTCAGGATTGTTAGCAGGGCTTCTCAGGGCAAATAATTACCACAATAAGACACTGTCTTGAGTCTTGAAGATTCAAGCGACCTGGCACTCACTATGTCTGGGGGCAGATTGTTCCAGTCTCTGATAGTTGGAGGAAAGAAAGACCACTTTCGGTAATCAGAGGAAGACGAGGGTATTGGTAGGATTTTGGATGCATGTTTCTTGAAAATCTACAGGGATGACCGTGCATGTAATTTTGGCCATGGTACAAATGTTATTAAATAAATTATCAAATGTTATTAAACACCGGCTGATTGTCTGTCATTGCGCATAGTTTCGGAAAACTACGCAAAATAAAATTTGCCTTGAAATTACAGGCCTGCCAAAACTGTTTATACAAAATCCTGAGATATTTAAAATTTAAAGCGCGCGAAGAACATTTTTAAATGGAAATTTGGACCACGCGATTTCGCAATTACTTTTTTTGAAAGTGCAAATTTAAATTATGTATGCAAGTAATACAAGTTGATGCATTGTTTGATAGTTATAGGAAATAATAAATTAGCAATTTAGCGTAGTCAGTGCATTACATGGATGACCCCAATTGATTCGACACTGGTAAATACTCCTCTGTCCGGCAAGCATAACAGGACCAATTCGGTGAAATAAAGGATAAACAGTGAAAATATACCTGTTTAACCATGAACATTTTGTTTTGATGCAAAATCCGGAGATTGTACATTTAAATCCGGAGATCCAGAGAGCAACTGAAACATTCGGAGAATCAGGATTTTATCCGGAGATTTGGCAGGCCTGAAATTATAGGCCTCGAGAAAAGGATACTTGAGAATATGAGAAAAGGATACTTGAGAATATGTAACTATACATCAAAACAAGTTTGTAGATATTTGCAGTGTAAGCACTAAAGTCAAGGATCATAAAGTATACATCCCGATTCCTCCATTGATCTTTTTATTTATAAAATCTAAATGAAATTTGCGTATACCATGGGAATAGTTGGTATCTGAAGAACCACAATATCCACATTTGTAGCTTTCATGTTCAGCAAAATATTCAACGATCGTATTTACTTGTTGTTTGGCCATGACGTCTACCAGGATGTAAACAAATAGTTTTATATTGATGCCGAATAGGGTTATTCATCATCATCATCATCATCATCATGATCATCATCATCATCATCATCATCATCATCATCATCATCATCATCATCATCATCATCATCATCATCATCATCATCATCATCATCATCATCATTATCATCATCATCATCAGCATCATCATCATCATCATCATCATCATCATCATCATCATCATCATCATCATCATCATCTATCATCATCATCATCATCATCATCATCATCATCATCATCATCATCATTACTATAACTTCCGCGCATGTACCATGCTATGTCCCGTACAACATAATCCATTTCCATGTGTAAAGGCATAGACCTGCATACATACACAAGTTTGGAAGGCGCCCAGGCCTGTCTATTTTGGAAAAGAACAACAAGCTTATTTCTCATTTTGGGAAAGATTTCATCAATTAAGTAAATAAGCTCAACATTCAAATATTTCTTTTAACTATAACATTTTTCCATGAGTGTTTTCCATTGCAAAAATTTCAGGACAGCAATAATGTTTGCTTATCTTGATTTATGTAACGTTTCAAGTAATTGCAAGACCACTAAGTAAAATTTTCAAAATCGTATAGCTGAGCTTGAGCTTGAAATTTTGGCTCAAACGTTTCGCGAATATGGGCCGCCTGGGATGAAAATAATAAGAATGAAAAGCAGTAAATATCGAGATGAACAAATTAACAATAATACTAACTTTAAATTGATATGCAAGTTATGAACGGCGTAGAACACAAAAATAGCCAATCGAAACATATACGTCCCTGATGCTTTATTTATATTGTCATCCATTATTTATTATAAGTACTGACTTCTCAGTCAGAACTGACTTGACAGATTGTAGAATGTATGTAGCTTTTTTTTGGAGAGACTGCTGCCTTCTGATTTGGAAAATAGTTCTGCCACAGTTGGGAAAAACAGTTAAATGTTCAACTGAGAAGGTCCCATTACCATGATGATTACAGGCCTCAGTTACATAAGGTAAAATAATGCCCTGATGCATGTATATTTATATCTGTGGTGAAGTCAATAAAAGGCACGATACAACTGAACGCCATTGATGTAGGACAACTATATTTTCAGCTTTACTCGTATTTGTCTTAGTCTTAAAACCAACTTGGGCTTCACCAGGACTTATACACGTTTAATGTATTTTCATCTTTATTCATATTTTGACTTCAGATAGTCTTAAAACCAGCTTGGGCTTCACATGGACTTATACATAAAAGTTTAATGTGAGGGAATGACAAATATTACTTAGTGCGAGTTTGGCCACTTATTGGCTTTGAAAATGATGATACAGATTCTTAGATTTCATTACAGAGATTTTGTTGTATAAGTTTAATTGCTGAATAAAGATGAGTATATTGTGTTGTTAACGTAGTTTTATATTTTAGGTTACCAGTAATAAATTAGTTTATTAATAATAATGTATCATCATGTCGGCGAAACACATACGGTACTTCTCCTTTTTTTTCCAGGAATATGTGCTTTTTCAGTTATTCAATGCAAGGCTAATAATTAGCTTTATAGATAGATCTTTATTTCCAATTTCCAATAGGCTTAAAAGACCATGAGGATAAAAAATACAATTACAAAGCATGACAGCAGTGTAGTTATTACAAACAATACATGTCCAAATATGCAGTTTATCTTAACTGAGCTGATACAATGAGAAGGCGTTTACATAACACTTCCTTGCATAATTAAATTACAATTCATCACAATTTCCTTAACACATATATTACATACATTATATTCAGAAATAGCTAATTTCTGTATAGTATTTCGTTTCGTAACTTAAATGCTTTTAAAACAAAGGTACACAGTTTGCGAATATATATCTTATTTTGTGAGTTTAGTAATTCCAGAAACTTGATCATATTTGGTCTCTTATAAAAATATTTAGGAATATATTGCTTCCTTAACATTATGTATGTTTGGCATTCCAACACAAAATGGAATTCATCTTCAAGTTTATTACAATAATAAATGATGTTCTGCCAAGTTCACCATATATGAAATCATTTTGAGTTGTCTTCTTAACACCCAAAATGTGTTTACAAAACTGTAACTGCACTCGTTCAATTGATATAGCTTGCATAAATCCCCAAACTTCACAACCATAGTTTACAATTGGAGTTATTAATTTATCAAACAGATCTAATTTATGCTTTGGGGATATAAATGTAAATTTGTATAAATATCTATTCATTTTAAAAATGGCTTTTTGCGCTTGACCAGCAAGAGTAGTTTGTGCTTCTGCTGAAGACCCTCCAGTAGAAAAGACTATACCTAAATATGTGAACTTACTAACTATATCTAATGTGGCACCATCATATATAAAAACTAAATTTCGTGGTAGCATTGCGCCCTTTCTAAATACCATAACTTTTGTTTTAGTACAATTTACTTTCAATCTCCATTCTTTACAATAGCTAGATAGTATATTAAGTCCATTTTGTAACTCTGCTGCAGTGTTAGCAAACAAAACTATATCATCTGCATATAACAGCATAAACATCTTAAACATATTAATATCTAAACCTTCAAAGCCACTATGTATGAATGCATCTTCTATATCATTTAAATACATAGAAAACAACAATGGAGATAGGCACTCCCCTTGCCGAACGCCAAGTACACAGTAAAATTCATCGCTCAACTGGTTACAGTATTTAACTTTAGACTTAACACATGAGTACATTGATTTAATGATATCAAGAATGTTTCCCCGAATACCGAACTTTGTTAATTTGTACCATAAATTATCACGCACAACATTGTCAAAAGCTTTAGTAAAATCAACATATGCACAATACAATTTCTTTCCTTGATTTAAAATATGTGTAATTAAACCACATAAAACAAATATATTATCAACAGTACTCATGTGCGATCTAAATCCAGCTTGTGCTTCAATTAGAACGCTGTATGTTTCTGCCCACTCCGATAATCTATTATTTAGTGTACGTGTAAATAATTTGCCCAAACAGCTTAATAAAGTAATACCACGGTAATTTTCTACATCATTAATATTGCCCTTTTTGTGAAGAGGAATAACATACCCTTCTGACCAGACTTCTGGAAAATACCCAACCTCAAACACTTTATTAAACATTTTACAAATAACTGGTGATAAAATAGTTTTACCATGAATGAACATTTCATTTAATAACATATCAGGTCCAGACGATCGATTTGAATTCAGTTGCTTAATTGATTTTATAATCTCATCCTCAGTAAAATTCACATTCAACTCTTCAAACATTATGTTAAATTCATTATTTTCATACCGTTCATTAAAATATACAACATCTTCATCTGGAACAAAGAACTCGTTATTTGGACTATTAATAGCTTTAAAATATTGTTCAAAAGAAGCCAATGGTATATTTGTTGGCTTAAGTCCCGATGATTCTTTTAACATATTGCAATATAATTTTGCATTTTTATATCTTGCGTTTACAAAAGCAGCTGTTTTCACTCGATCATAATCCGTCCTACAATTTCTAACAGTAGATTTATAAAGTGACCGAGCTTTAACCATATTAATTCTATTTATGTCACTTTTACTTTCTCTATATTTATTCAACTTTTGTAAAAAGAGAAACTTACTTTCATGACACTCATCATTATACCACGGGTTTTCTTTTTTATTGTTAAATACAGGAATATCCGCTTTAACATCGCTATTACAACTAAATCTGCGCTTAAAAATTGGTGAAGAAACATCTTCAATAATGGCATTAAAATCATGAATACATGAATTTATATCCCCTGTATTTATTATATATTTATAAACTATTTATTTATATCAGCAGTACAATAACGTCTAAAACGTGTGAATAAGTTTATAACCGCCGTTTGAGTTTATCATTTAAATAATTCAATTTTCCGTCCGCACGTTCGTCTTTAGTCGTGACCTATTCACTATGGAATCCGTCTTCCATATATAACTCCTTCTGTCCTGAAAATAAACAAGATTATAAAGGTCAAATCATGTCTTTTTTTGATAAATCTGAAATATAAAAGCGGTTATAATATTAAAGCAAATAATTTATTTGTTTTCAATGATTAGATATATATTTACAACATATTTTATTATATTTATGATGTATTTGCCGAAAAGAAAAGTTAAATCGGGTGTATTTTGATATATTTGGGTAAGTCGTGTCCTATTTGATAACAATGAATTTTAAAAAAGGCTGTAAAGTTCATATCAGCGGCTAATATATTTTTTTGTTTCACTGATTACATTCATTTCTACCATAATGAACTATAAAAATGAAGTATTTGTCGGATTTTTTTTTAAATAGTGTGTTTTGGCAAAATAGGGTATATTTGGGTAAGTCGTACCCGATTTGATAACAATGGCTGCAAAGTTCATATCGTGGCTTATATACATATGTTTCACTGATTACATCTATTTATACCATAATCAACTATAAAAATGTAGTATTTGCCGGATTTTTTTTTTAATAGTGTGTATTTGCGCAAAAATATTTGGGTGTATTTTTGTAAATCGTGCTTATTAAAAATAGCCTTCATTTTTTATTAAATAATTACAGTAATTATCGACCCAATTTTTCAAAGATAATGGAGCAACGCGTAAGCAAACAACACTTCATGCCCTCGTTTTTTCAAAAGAACGCCGGTACATTCATGCTCGAGAGGGTAAAGACAATGCGTTCGAAAGCTTCTTGCCTCTCACCGCTCCGGATTCGAATCCCACTGGGAACTCGACTTATAAGTGAGAAAGTGTCGATTCTTATGGATGGTGGGAGGAGGTATACAGTACTGGTTCTACCAAGGAATAAGTGGGTGGTATGCCTCCACCACCTGCATCCATCTGACGATAATACGCATTTCAGTACTTTTAGTACTTTGAATGGTAGTTCAAGTCAAGTCTTAGGTTCAGTACATGTAGTAACTGACTTGTTGACATGGATTGCATCTTGCAAATGTTTGGATCTAAGTGCAAATCAAAGGAGATTATTTCAATATATTCAATATGTATGATTGTATGTATGCATTATGCTGACACCAGGCCGACATGTCCTTGTTATACCGTTTATATGCTTAGCATCAATCAACTAGCTTCTACTAGTATAATTGTCTTTTGTATGACCCGGTCAGAGATTGAAACAACGACCTCCCTATACTATAACGCCGCCACCGCGGTATTCGGTATTACCCAAAACCTCAGTAAAATATCTTGGTGTGTTGAAAGGTCATTTGTTAACAACATTGTTAAGAAAGTATACTGAAGAGAAAACGTTTTGTATAGACACGTTTATAATTATCAAATCCCTCGAGAACAGTCTCAGAATGCATGATGCGGTTCTCTTATCCAATATATGTTTTTCTTATTATTGTTCTTCTTGGTGTGATCAGATACCTAGTAATACATTATGTACGTGGTATGATCAGGCCTGGAATTCACCAACCATTCTTCAAATTATTCTTAGACATGAGCTCAAGTACTGAAAATTCGTTCACAAATATTTCCATGACCTTCAAAGATAAACAGTCGTAAGAAATTGCGATTTGTTAGTATGCATCCTATTTACACATAGAAGCTTGTTATGAACGTTTATTCTGTAAACGTATAGAAATAATTGTGATTGAAATGTGCATACTTGAGCGTAAGTCTGAGAATATTCTCAAGAACGGTTGGTGAATTCCAGGCCAGGACCCCATATGTCAATTTTCGTTCCAACATGAGATTGCAAACTACTCAAAGCATGGTGATATGGTTTACAAATAGCTATGATTGTAGAACTTCTTTGTTTTTAATTTCTCAGATTTCGAAGACCAGCAGAGCTTACGGGATGGTCCGTCGTACGTCCGTCTGTTAGCTTTTCCCTCGTTAACGCGATAGGGTCTTATTTTTTGTCTAATATTTTTCAAACTTTATCAGGTTGTTATCATCAATGAAAGCTCGGACGAGTTTGAAAAACAGACGGTTTGTACAGTAATACCGGAGTTATGGCCCGTGATTTAGTTAAAATTGCTATATTTTGCCTCGTTAACACGATAGGGCTTTCATTTTTTATCTGATATTTTTCGAACTCTACCAGGTTGTTGACATCAAAGAAAGCTCGGACGAATTATAAAACCAGCCTGTTCTGACTAGTAACATCGGAGTTATGGCCCTTGATTTGGTTAAAATTGCTATATTTTGCCTCGTTAACACGATAGGGTCTTCATTTTTCACCCGATCTTTACCAAACTTTACCAGATTGTTACTATTAATGATTATGACTTGATTTGGTCTGTTTTCAACGAAACTTTACAGGGATGATCAGTACCAAGCCTCGTTATACATATCGTCACTGTGTTCCCATTGAATGATTTTGGCGGAGTTATGGCCCTTTAAATGTTTTATTACACAAACTTTGTCCCTACTAGTTCTCCTGAGCCCCTGACCGACTGTCAGCGAAACTTGGCAAGGATGATCAATATCAAGCCTAGTTGTGCATATCTTAGCCATGTTCCGGTTAAATGAAATTTGGCAGAGTCATTGCCCTTTAAAGATTTTAATACACTAACTTTCCACAAACTAATTCTCCTGAACCCCTGGCCAGATTGAATTCAAACTTGGCAGGAATTATCAGTACCAAGGCAAGCTACGCCTATCATTGCCATGTTCCGGTTGAATTATTTTTGACAGAGTTATGGCCCCTCATGCACAAACTTTATCCGGACTCTGAACTCCTTGCTGGATTTCAGTGAAATTTGGCAGGAATTATCAGTACCAAACATAGTTGCGCATAACATTGTAGTGTTCCCTACCACATTCTCCATATAGCAAGTAGAGCGATACAGACCCTCTTGGGTCTCTTGTTTAAATATAGAGTTAGGCAATTAAGACGGATATCCATTATAGAATATACAGCAAAAAATGCAGGTAACTTACAGGTCCGAGACCATACGTAAGCTTATTTTAAAAGCTTCTATACAGTAGGCCTACACTATACGAACACTTTGTTAAAATATCTGATTTACAGGGATACAACATTATAGGTATCCAATCAAATGTTCATGTTCAAGTTCCTGTTTTTAATAGCTGTAGCTCCTCGACTTTTTAATACAATAGTAACTTGGACCGGAATGGCTTGCCTGCACACTAAAAAGCAAACTACATACTACTGCTGCCCCTGCTGCTGCTGCTGCTACTACTACTACTACTACTACTACTACTACTACTATTACTACTTTTACTACTACTGCTGCTGCTGCTGCTGCTGCTGCTGCTACTACTATGGATGAAAAAAACACTTTTATAACTTAATTTATATTTGAGGTCATACTAGTGTGATCGTTTTAACTGTGATAGTGATTTGATCTTGTAATCTGTGATGCGCTTGGCACTGTGGTATTCAAAGTATTGTTAATAATTGAGTATTAATTTATTAATCTTTCAGTTATTATATTTCGTTTTAATTGCTAAACTTGCATTTATCAAAATCTTTGACATGGACCTCATTACTAATAAGTTGCAAAAATCATTAATGTACGGGCATCATTATGTTATTTTTTTATGACTTTATTACCAGTATACTGTAAATGATACCTCCTTGTCTATCATATTATTTTGTTAAATTTTAAACTTCCATAATTTTGTAACGTATGCATAAGCTAGGATTAATCTTATATATATTCAAATTGCCATCATGGCTGCTGCAATCTGTCAAACATTTGATTGCGGTTCCTTTAGGTACATTCCTTTTCCTTTTGGTTCTTATTAATATAATTATATTCTATAAATTTTATACCAATCCCAAGGTTACTTCCTGCATCTGCTGACGTTTTCATAGAAAAACGCAAAAGAAGAAAAAGAAGAAAATAATCAGTTATAAAAGAGATATTCGACACAAACATTGAAACCATGTATTCAAAACTTGTATTCTTAACGTGTTTTTTGATTTTCACTATTGTCAAGGCGGCGGATCCTCCGAAAGCTTTAACAGATAGTAAGTTCATCCTGGAAAAAAAAAATTCGAGTTCGAAACCGAAAATAGGCATGAGTCATAATAATTTTTTATAGAACATATTGTATTTTGTTGCTTTAATTATTGAAATATAACTTATATGAAATACGTTAAACCTATATCTCGAGCACCGCAAGGGTCAAGCCAGACTCCAAAACCAGGGAGAAATGACTTCTCCTTCCAGTCAAACCAGGGAGAAGTTTTTCAAAACAGGGAGACTTGAGGTCGGTCGACATAAGACGGACGATTCAATAATATAACTAAAATAATGCATAATACTATTAAAGCATGTATTATTATTATTATATTATCATTATTTTGTTATTATTATTATTGTTTTCCCACGGCCTTAAAACATCAAAGTGAACAGTGCCAAAACCCCTTTTCGTCTTGAAGATACTGAATGAAATTGGCAATTTTTTTTCTTTTTTTTTTTCGGTTTGTTCCCAGGCAGATTTCCATCAGCTTTATGTCTTTAACCAACTTGACACATGTTGATCGAATGCAATATTTTTCTGGTCTTAGTTTTATTGAAAAATACTAATCAGGGATCACTCTAGGCCGCGATTCTGCGAATGTCTTCAATTAAAATCTCAAAAAGCGCATGAAAAAATGACAAATGAAACAAATTGTTGCACTGAATTCGGGAAATCCATTTTCACCATTTCGGGATTAAAACATATAAAATGAGAATAATATATCAAATTATTCGCAAATCACATGAAAAAAATCAACGAGATTGTTATGTTGGTAAACTTCCGGTTCGCTTTTGCTTCGTGGACGTGGCGGTGTCAAAGAAAATCGTTTGATTATGAATAAACATGGCCATTTTTATAATAATTCATCAACTTCTAGTTATATCTGACCATTATCCCTAGGGCTGCGTATCGGTCAGAATGATCGATACGATATTTGTATCGATTCAAAATGATCGATATTCGATATATCATATGATATTTTTTCAGCAGTAATAAAAGACTAAAATGTAACCGTTTTGTCATTTATTCATTCAAAAAGTAAACACAGAAGCTTTATCTGAATTCTTTTAAGTACGCCGAGAAGCTTTTCCGACTCCGCGTAGTTTAATCATCGAAACTCCGCGTAATTACGCGATTTGTAAATTCCTCACTCGGCGTGAAAGAGTAAAGTGTGGGCTTCGCGTGAGCTGTATTGTATGCAATGGGAGAGAGTTCACTTTTGATCGATATTTTGACCGATACGGACACGTTCGATACGATATATCGATCGAACCTTAAATACCGGTATTCGATATATACCGGTATGCAGCCCTAATTATCCCCCGATCTATAATGATTTGACGTGATTAACTATGTACTGGAGTGGTGCAAGCAATTGTAAAACTATGTTAGCGCAAAAAGTTGATGTAAATTTGGACACGCTTTATTTCGGATTCTTTAACAGCTTCTACTTTCACTACTGGGAATGACCCGGAATGCAGGAAATCACATCTGAATTTCAAAAATGTTCTCAGGGTCTTGCCCCCAGACCCGCCTAGTGGCCTCCAGCACTACGCACGGTTGACGAACAACCACTGGTCATTCGGCTTCGTATCCGAAATGTTTCATGAAAATGGTGAATGTCTCATTAAAATCAAGCATATGGGACATTTTGTCTCATTGAAATTCTATCCTAGGGTGATCCCTGCTAATTATTCAATAATTACCCTAAACTTAATTTTTTATTCATACCCGCATTGAGTAATAAAACACAAAATCATTACGTAATCCATAGATAAGTTATTGATGTCTATGACTAATCGAGGGCTCAATACATTTCCGTTGATTTCTCTCGTCTATAAAACGATCACAAACAAACTCGCTTTATACCAAACATTTCTTTATTTCATAATTAGCTGTCAATAAAACACACAATAGAACTTGCAGTGTTTTATCTACCCCTGTGTCATGCTTGACGTCAAATACGCAGTATTTTCCGATTTGACGCACAAATATTGTTGCCGAAACGTACACTGACGCAGCCGAAAAAAGAGCTGTAAAATAAACGCAGTCATAAGGCCAAAAAAAAACAACCTGTGTTTCCGGTGGCCCGACCGACCCTATTTTTAAGGGGCCGACCCTAAAAAATTTTATGAAAAAAAAAAATTAAAAAAAAAAATTGTTCTAAACAATGATTTATCACAATATATCGAGGTAACCTTTTATCACAGAGAAACTTTCAGCTGTATCATCAACTTGTATGGGGTTTATGTGATAAATACATGTAGCATCTCACAATATCTTGCTCCAAAAAAAAAGAAGAAAAAAAACAACAACAAAAATGCCAACCTACCGACCCTATTTTTTCAGAGCATGCAATAGGAAACACACTTTTTTTTTGGCCTAAGCGATTTTCACGATATAAGTGTAATTTACGCGCACTTGTCGCACAATGAAACAACGATTTTCATTGGCTGAATTGTATGCAATGTCCAATCAAATGAGTTGTTCCGAGATATTGTCAGCGTTCTACGCAAAATGTCAAAAAAGCAAAAGCAGATTCAAAACAAACATAATTACAGTTTGGACCGCGTTTGCCTCCAACCTTCACTGATGACAACAAAAATAATGTCGAGTCCCAATCAGCAAAGGACGAGGCAACGGTAACACGCAAGATAAAACGTAATTTTGTCCCGCAAAGGTTGAGAACGTACAGCTGGCTACGTTTTGAAAAAGAATGGATGAATTTGGAGGATTTATGTTTTGCCATGCGTGCACAGAGGCTAAACTGAAAAACTCGTTTGTTTTTTTGTATGAAAATAAAATAAGACTTAGTTAGTCCAGTGTTTTATCTTCAATTGGCTACATAAAATACTTTGAAAGGTATTTTGTGTAATTAAAATAAGAAATGAACATAATATTTTTTTTAAAGATCTGACGCATATGTTTGGATTTTGACGCATTGTTTTTTGCCTGGGTCTGTCAGATGACTCGCATGTAGCCCATTGTAGATTAAACACTGAGAAGTTTGCAGTTTTGCTTATTGACGACCGCCGCAAAGATTCTTTACAACTATGCTGATGTCAGTCATATACTTATACACCGCCTTTTACATTTTTTATCTTTCAAAGTATCTCGCCTAATCATAACCCCTCCCTTGCTCGTAGTTTGTAGTACAGGGGTTGAATTTCACAAATTTAGGCACCAGCTAAAAATATCCAGTGACTAAAAAATCTACTAGCTAAAATCGCTTCTCACTAGCATTTTTATTCAAGTAATAACGGGATGTAAATTCTGTTTCAAAATAGTGTTTTAGTATATATATGTAAGACGTGTATTATGTGATAACTGACTATATACTAGACCGTCACTGTACAGTACTGTTTACTGCACTGTTTCATTTGTTTGTTATAATTTATTATTGATTATTGTGTTGATGATAAGGAAATTTTCCTGTATGGAACTATGAATTGTGACTGAACCTTACCTTTCTCCGCGTTCGCTTGACTCCATCTCGTCATTTTGTCTTTTGAAAAACGAAGTGATTTTGCGAGCAGACGATTCTGCCATGATAATTGATTGTGTGAAGTCCCGAGTTAGCTTACCGGAATTTGATATCGATTCATTATGTATAGACGCTTGCACTAGTCTTGTTTACTGGATAAGCGTCGATCTGATACAGACTGCATTTACTATTTTCGTTTGACAATGAAGTTACACAAATAATCGTGGAATTGGAGAGAGGTTTGACTACATATGTCGTTGGACTATTTGTTGGTTCTGTCAGTCTGTCGTGGGTGATATCCAATCAAGTGTGTGCTATTTATTTCTACTCGCAGAAAAAAGCAAGTGCTCGAAATTTTCAGTAGCAATCTGAAAAATCAACTCGCATTTTGCGAGTCCGTAAGAGTGAAATTCGACCTCTGGTAGTATGATTTTTAATTATTCCTCAAACGGAAAAATACGACGGCTTCGATTGGTTTACTTAAATAGAATGCGCACATGATCCCCACATGATCAAATCACGTGATCGCCTAACGAGCAAACATGGCAGTTATATTCACATCTCACCTCAGGCAAGCCGATAAGGAACGATAATTAGGCTATTGCCCTGATTAGATAAGAATCGGGTTGTTATTTAATGGTAATGGGATTAACTAAGGTACTTGTGATACACCCGCTGATTGTGTATTTTAGAGGATTTTGCTAATTATGAGGTTAATCAAATTTGAAATTGCCGAAAAATGACGGCGACTCAAATTTCGCCCCACATGGATAAAAAAGCAAAGTCGACCAAATCATAGCGAAGTTTTAAGCGACTTTGTCTCATCACGTGACCCGTGCAGTTTCTGTCTGATTCTGTGTGCTATATGTATGTATGTAACCAGGTACTGGTCTACCTGTTAGATATCTGAACCATGACATCAGAGTGTAGATAGATACGTATATTAATAAAGTCCTGGTGACATATTCACCTGCAGTGCTCAAAGAAAATTATTTTAAGAGACAGGCCCAGGGCTTGTTGCTTCTGAAAATGGACAGGCCCCGATTTGAAATGGACAGGCCCTGATTTGAAATAGACAGGCCCTGATTTAAAATGGAAAGGTCCAATATTTTTTTCTTATTGGAAATGTGTCTTTATTCACTTTTATAGCACACATTTGTTACGTATGTATTAAGCTCAGAACCTCCTCTGACTAGATTTTTCTTTTTGCTACCACTTTATGCTCCCTGGTCAGCGGACTTATTTACCATTTCGTTTAAAATATGTTAGAATAGAATATTACATAGTAATTTATAACCAATGCAAAGGAGAGTACTAGCACTTTTGCCAAACGATAATAATCAGAGCCAACTTGGCGAAACTGGAGCTAAACTTGGAGCCAAATTTTTAATCAGGTTTTATGAGACCATCAGAGCCTCCTCTGGCTATATTTTTTCTTTTTGTCACCACTTTCTCCAAGTAAAGAATTAGGAGCCTAGACTAGAATTCATTTAAAAGTAGGATTCCAGGAACTCCTTACACCTTAAGTAATGAATAGAAATATACTTTATATCTGTATTTATACATAAACAGTATATATATTTTTCTTTCCACCAACATGTATTATAAAGGACAGTTTTTCTTATTTATGTAAAAAAAAAAAAAAAAATAAAAAAAAAAAATATCCGAAAGTATGTATCATCCGAACTATGACACCACACTTTTACGGCCCGAACATTTCCCAAACATTCAATCGAAATACCATCAATAACGATTTTTTACATGCGTTAGTGTGTTTTTAATGACAAAAACGGTATTTCTTATCACAAAGGAAAGAAAACACAACCCTAATAGCAGAATAATGAGTTTTATGTCAACAATTGTCAACGACCTCAAAGTTGTGACAAACCGCCGACACGAAGCCAGGCAAAATATTCGAACTTCTTATTGTTTCAATGTGTTTATAACACATTTTAATTACTTTATTGCAAGTGTTTTCACAGTTCACAATACACATGGGAGTATTTTGTCTTGAGGAACTTGAGCTTGAGATCCAGTAAAACTGATTTTTTGGGGATTTTTTTTTTTTTTTTATTAGTCAGGCCCGACGGGCTCCTCGTCTGCAAAATGAGACAGGCCCGGAATGGATTTCGAGGAGCCCCGGGCGTCGGGCTATCCTATTTCTTGAGCACTGCACCTCATCCCCAAATATCCAAAGAGACAGAGAAACTTGTGGTATGAAAATCTGAGTTTATCTAGTTCAGACTGAATCGCCAAATGTCACAGGGCTAGAATAATGTGCAGCAGAACAGGGCCGAAGCTCGAACCCGGGACTTCCGGACTGCCGTTCCAATACTCTACCATTTAAGCTAACCGTCTGGAATACATGATTTATCTGTCAACCTGTTACATGAGACGCATACTTTTACAAGGTTCCCACCCATGCGTTATCAATGGTTTATGGCACCACAAATTAAGCAGTTGTCGGAAATGATTATGAAGTTGATTGATATGAGGTTTAAGCTATTTTTCGAATCACGTTTTCAAATTGTTAAATTGTGCATAAATTGATTTATGGCAGTTGCCTGTAGACTAAAATCATTATAATTATGTATATAGTGTTTAACATGAATCATTTAGTGTCAATTGTAATTGCTTAGATGTTGTAGATCCTTTACCCAAACCATACATAATCAATATATGGTCCTGAAATTGGGAAGTTATTGAGCAAATTGATGTTCGAGATACCCAATATGATGCGTGTGTGTGTGTGCACGTGTACATTCAGGGTGAATGGATAGAGATCCCTGTATTGAAAAAAGAACAGCTAAAAACAAAAACAAAAAAACATGAAAAATGTTCCAGTTGTATTGCATTCTTTTGATACAATTTGATATAAACATTGCCAGTTTAAGGATGAACATATACCCTTACGGTACGTTTTAAACACATGGCACTACTGAGTCTTAAAAAAAACTAATGGCAGTAGATTTTTAGACAGTATTTTAATTTTGCAAATAATACTTTAATTGTTCAACGTTATGTTATGGAAAATGAAAATGGTTGAGTACGATGCATTAAACCTATGACAAAAAAACCCACCAGTACAGTCTATTGTTTTCCATATGAACAGCCTACGTTTTATATGTTTGGATGATTTGGTTTACATGGTTGCTTTCCGACTGTCCACGTCAGGCAAATAAACCGCATTTTTCTCACCAATGGTACATCAGTCTGACAGAGAATCCAATTCTTTTTTTTAAGCAATCGACTTTAAGAAGAACTACCAGCATTCTCTTGTAGATTATTAATGCCCAGGGCCCATATTAATAAAGCAACAAGTTCAGTCAAAACTTCAGATATTTGCATATTTTCAGATATCCTTATTAAACTCGCAGCAACACTAGCATCTATTTTATGATTAATATTTAGCTGTGGGCATTATTAAAAATATAAGGAAGGTGTCTTGAAACGATATAAAAAGGTGTTTAAAAAATTGATAAATTTTGACTTAAGATAGCTAAGAAGCTTTATGAATAAGGATCAAAGTCTATGTAATGCAAAGTTAAGTCATAAACAACCACAATCAAAGGAAAGCAGATATATTCTTTTCTGGACATAATTTATTTATATTTTTTCTTCCTATAATTGTGAAATAATAGTACATGTAATTGGTTAATTTAAAGTTATCTGTTGTTGGCAAAATGTATTTCATCTGTAATTGAGAATATTTATATACTGTTATCTGTTATCTGTTATCCACAATCGGTATCGAGTGACGAGAACAGTTGTTCCCCACCCCTAACCACATATAGTAAAATTTATGTTATTTACTGTTATCATTATTTTATTTTAAATCTTTGTTGTCTGTTATCATCAAATTAAATTTTCTGTAATCCTGTTATGAGACACTCCCTTGACCCTGCTCATTTTAAAAGATAGAAAATGTGAACATGTAAAACAGTTAAATAATAGTTGACTTAAAGAGTCGTACAATTGACCATTTAAACTTCATATGTTTTAATACTTATCAATTTAGGAACACAATACATTATCAAATGAGCGTTATTGTCAGGATACATTTCTATAAATGCCAAACACGATTTTTGCTAAAGTTACTCCCCTTGACACAAAGAACTCCATTTATATTTCGAACGCAGCAGACGTGAGCTGTTATGCCCCCGAAGGGTGGCATATAGTAATCTCACTGTCTGTCCGTTCGTCTATACACTTGTGTCTGCTTCATAACTCTGACAATAATGGATGGATTTTCAAATAACTTCGCACAATTGCTCACCACAACAAGGCAACATGTTGCGGAAAAAAAAAATCTTTTTGAATTTTTTGATTTTTTTTTTGAATTTTATTTAATTTGAATTTTACGGAGCCCTGCAGGTGACATGCAGAAAAAATAATTTAAAGCGTTCGCACGCTCTACTACAGCACTGTAACTAGAGCGTTCGCACGCTGTAGTAGGGCGTTCGCACGCTGTAGTAGAGGGTTCGCACGCTGTAGCTAGAGCGTTTCGCACACTGTAGATACGTTCGCACGCTGTAGTAGAGCGTTCGCACACTGTAGCTAGTGGTGTGTGCTGGGGGGGGGGACGGTTGGGGGGGTGGGGGGCGAGGAGGAATATGGGTAAAGTATGAATAAGATGCATAATGCTATAAAAAATCATAAAAATTATAGATATATACAACAGCTTAAGTACGTACTAGTGGGGGAGGGAAGTGGGAGGGTGGGTGGGTGGGGGTGAGAGGTGAGTGGGGGGGGGGGGGGGGGGGGCAACATAGATATATGTGTAAGAATTGACCAAAAAACACAACAATATGTAAAAAAAAAAATGGAGTGGGGGGCATGGGGCGAGGAGGAGGGAGCCCATACCCCAATATGGGTGAAGTATGAAAAAGATGCATAATGCTACAAAAAAATCCTAGGGGCAGGGAGCGAGGAGGAGGAGGGAGCCCATACCCCAATATGGCTGAAGTATGAAAAAGATGCATAATGCTATAAAAAAAAATTAAACCAAAATTATAGATATATACAATAGCTAAAGTAGGGGGAGGGAAGTAAGAGGGGAGGGGAGAGAAGGGTGGCAGCATAGCTATATGTGTAAGAATTGAGCAAAACAAAACAGAAATATGTAAAAAAAAATGGAGAGTGGGTGGGGGGAGGAGTGTCAGGGGGCAAGGAGGAGGAGGAGGGAGCCCATACCCCAATATGGATGAAGTATGAAAAAGATGCATAATGCCATAAAAAATCCTAAACCAAAATTATAGATATAAACAACAGCTTAAGTACGTACCAGTGGGGGGAGGGAGTGGGGCAACATAGCTATATGTGTAAGAATTGACCAAAACAACACAGAAATATGTAAAAAAATATATATAAAAAATTCGAGTTTCGAGTGAGGGGATAAGGCGGGGGTGGGGGAAGGAGTGTGGGGAGGGGAGCAAGGCGAGGAGGAGGGAACCCATGCCCCAATACGGGTTAAGTATGAACAAAAAGGATAATGCTATATGTAGTAGAGCGTACATATATGTAGTAGAGCGTACAAACGCTCTACTACAGTGTGCAAACGCTCTAGCTACAGCGTTCGAACGCTCTACTACAGTGTGCGAACGCTCTACTACAGCGTGCGAACGCTCTAGCTACAGCATGCGAACGCTCTACTACAGCATGCGAACGCTCTACTACAGCGTGGGAACGCTCTACTACAGCGAAAAGTGATTAATACTCGCTATAGGCTTGCATTTATCAATTTCCTTCTACTAGCAAATATACAGCTGAAACTATTTCCGTGACATTTACGTAAATTGACGCGGCTGTTAGGGGTTGGCACGAATATATCCGGAACAGCCTCGTCAATTTCCGTTAGGGCTAATCCGGGTGACCGCAATGTCGATTGTATCTGTGTGTATTTCGAGCTGCCATTGAAAATAAAAACCTCCTGATGTTTTTAGGAAATTTAAAACGACATCTCCTCCCAAACCACTTATTCCATTCTTGTGAAATATCATATACATGTTCCTTGGGTTGGCCTTTATGAAGTTTGTGTTTTTCGTTATCGTGTATAATCAAAATGGCCACCACGGCGACCCAAAATTTACATAGAGTTATACAGGAAAAGGTTAAGAATGACATTTTCTCTGAAACTGCTTGAAGGATTCTAATGAAACTTAATCACCATGGTATTTGGGATAGTCCCTCTCAGGTTTTTGTTTTTCACGGCCGCTAGTCATCCAAGATGACCGCCATGTCTAAAACTTGGTCAAATTAAGGAAATTTCAAACAACATGTCCTCCATAACCACTTATTCCATTCTTGTGAAATATCATATACATGTTCTTTGGGTTACCCTCTATCAAGCTTGTGTTTTTCGTTATCGTCGAATAATCAAAATGGCCGCCACAGCGACCCAAAGTTTACATAGAGCTACATAGGAAAACGTTAAAAATGACATCTCTGAAACTGCTTGAAGGATTTTGATGAAACTTAATCACAATAATCTTTGGGTTATAAGTCCTCCTTTGATTTGCGTTTTTGGGGCCTCCAGTCGTCCATGATGGCCACCATGGCTAAACTTAGATCAAATTTAAGGACATTTATCAGACGACATATTACCACTTATTCCATTCTAGTTAAATATCATATTCATGTTCCTATAGGAAAAATGTTTCTTGCGTTGGCCTCTATCATGTTTATGTTTTTGAATCACATCATAAAAGTAGAGCGTCTACAGGCCCTCTTGGGCCTCTTTTTTTTTTTTTATGCCCCTGAAAAAATTTCGGGGGCATATAGTAATCGCACCGTCCGGATTCTGTCTGTCTGTCCGGATTCTGTCTGTCTGTCTGTCATTCCGCAGTTCCAGGGTTCGACACTAACGCTAGTCGCTAGTCCTGTGCCCAACTGTTTTTCAGGAGGACTACCTAAACGTTTTTCAGGTAGACTACCTAAACGTGAAAGTTGGCTAGTCCGTTTGACTAGTAATTTTTCGAGCCCCATTATAGATATTACGGCTGTAAAATACACATTCTAATATAGGGCCGGGGTCACTCGATTAGGCAAAGTCGCTTAAACTTTGCTATGATTTGGCCGACTTCGCTTTTCTATTCATGTGGGGCGAAATTTGAGACCGTTATTTTCGGGTCAATTTTGGCAATAACCTCATAATTGACAAAACCCTCTAAAATACACAATCAGTACCTTATTTAATCCCATTATCATTAAATAACCCGACTCTTATCTAATCGGGGCAATAGCCTAATTATCGATCATTATCGGTTTGTCTGAGGCGAGATGTGAATTTAACCGCCATGTTTGCTCGTTAGGCGATCACGTGATTAGATCATGTGGGGATCATGTGCTCATTCTATTTAAGTAAACCAATCAAAGCCGTCGTATTTTTCAGTTTGGTGAATAATTAAAAATCGTACTACAAACTACTGTGCAAGGGTGGGGTTATGATTAGACGAGATACGTTGACACTGATTTCTCCTGCGATAAATAAATTTAAAAGGCGGTTATAATTATATGATGGACATCGGCACAGTTGTAAAGAATCTTTGCGGCGGTCGTCTATAAGGCCAAGCCGTTTTATTGTTTTGTTTAGCGTCGCGAAACCTAGCTACCTTAAAAAACCCACAAAAACTCAGTTTGAAAAAACAAACCATTAATACAGCAAAAATGATCACAAAACATGATATAAAACATTTAAAACCTTTATTTAAACTCTGAAGATGTCTCGTAAAACTTAAGTTTAATAAAGGATAGTTAAAACAATAACATAATTGAATAGAAACAAGCATTTTGGAAACTCATATAGAAATCGAATGACTTTGTCAAAAATAATACACATATTAGTATTAACTTCTAGTACTTTTAAGTTCAAGTATTATTTACTGCTTTTGAGTATAATACTTATATGGTTTTCATAATGCATAAACATAAGATTCATGCAAGTGAGATCAAATCATTGGATGAATGAGATCAAATATTTTGGATTTATAGCTTAATTCACTAACATAAAGCACATAAAACCGGAGATCAAACCTAACATACTAAGGTTGTGAGTTCAATAAATGAGTATAAACACCTTCTCATAAAACTAAGTTTAATAAAGGGTAGTTAAAACAATAACCAAATTGACTAGAAAACGAGCATTTTGGAAACTCATATATAAAAGTTCTCTAAATGCATATTTGTTACTAGCAATATCTTGTGTTGGCTTGAATTCCAGTCTGCTTCAATGAACGCTTGCATCATGTTCATAATGTTATTATGCAATCTCCTGACCGATTGAAAATGTAGATACGAATATTTACGAATATTTTTCGTCGCAGATTTGTTGTCGCCACGACACGGCGAGTGTAAATGGATTTTCTTTTCATAAAAAATTCTGACATCCAGACTGTTTTTTTTTTTGGTTGATGACGTGAAAACCTAGGCGCGCGCTAAACATAAATAAAAAACGGCCTGGCCTAAGCAAAAGCGCAAACTTCTATTGTGTGTTTTATTGACGGCTAATTATGAAATAAAGAAATGTGTTTGGTATAAAGCGAGTTTTTTTGTGATTGCTTTATAGACGAGAGAAAGCAACGGAAATATATTGAATCCTAGGATTAGTCATAGCCATCAATAACTTATCTACATGTATGTCTGGATTAGGTAATGATTTTGTGTTTTGTTACTCAATGCGGGTATGACTGAAAAATAAGTTTGGGGTAATTGTTAAATAATTTGTATTTTTCAATAAAAATGAAACGAAGACCAGAATAATATTGCATTTAATCAACATGTGTCAAGTTGGTTAGGGTTGAAAATGCATTTAAATCTAATGAAATCTGCCTGGGGAGAAACCAAAAAAAATAAAGTTTTACGATTTCAGTTGGTATCTTCAAGACGAAAAGGGTTTTTGGCATTGTTCACTTTGAAGTTTGTCTCCTGTTATACACCTGTTTTTTTTGTTGCTAAATACACTGTTTTTTTGGAAGGACCATCTAGTTCTCAGGACTACTAGATTTTTAAATTCACTAGCCCTCCGGACTACGAGTTTAAAAAAGTTAGTGTCGAACCCTGAGTTTGTGTCCGGACTGTACCTTCAAAACCCCTGCATGGATTTTTAATTAACTTGGCACAAGTGCTCACCATAACAAGATGATGTGTCGCGCGCAAAACCCAGGTCTGTACTTCAAAGGTCAAGGTCACTTGGAAGTTCATAGGTCAAAAACAGGTACGCAATTTCGTGTCCGGACCGTAACGTCACAACCCCAGCAGGGATTTTTTTAAAACTTGGCAGAAGTGATCACCATAACAAGACGATGTGTCGCGCGCAAAACCCAGGTCCGTACCTCAAAGGTCAAGGTCACACTTGCAGTTCATAGGTCAAAAACAGGTACGCAATTCCGTGTCCTGACCGTAACGTCACAACCCCTTCAGGGATTTTTAAATAACTTGGCACAAGTGATCACCACAACAAGACGATGTGTCACGCTCAAAACCCAGGCCTTCAAGGTCAAGGTCACACTTGGAGGTCAAAAGTCAAATTGTGTCCAGTCAATAACTCTGGCATTCATGAACGGATTTTCAAATAACTTGCTCACCACAACAAGACGATGTGTCACGCACAAAATACTTTTCTTTGATTTACAATTCACAAATGAACGCGATTTATTTCATATTCTCATACATTTGATATGTCTGCACATAATGCATACATAACGTCTGCATTAAATGCTTAGGTGCAAAACATTTTAAAATTTGAGACTTATTGTAAGATGTTTAATGAAACGGGGCCCTGGTCTGTGGCCCCAAGGTCAAGGTCACATTTAGAGGTCAAAGGTCAATAACTTTTGCATGCCTGGACGGATTTTCAAATAACTTGGCACAAGTGCTCATCACAACCGAACGACGTGTCTGCATAAAATACAGGTCCATGGCTCCAATGTCAAGGTCATACTTAGAGGTCAAAGGACACTTCGGTAGCATTTATCACTTACAGTGATATTTCTTGTTTTTGTTTTTCTTTCTCAATAGTGAATTCAATTCTGATAATGAATTTAATGTTAAATTACTATACATTGAGTTAATTTTTTTTGCATTATCAACAATTTTTTTTTTAAATTCTAGTTCATTTAAACTTTTTTAATTATTCATTTCTTTTTAATTTTTATTTTTTTATTTCTTTTTTTAATTATTGCATAAAAGGTTTTAGGGTCGGCCCCTTAAAATAGGGTCGGTCGGGTTACCTGAACCACACATATTTTTTTATGTGGCCTAAGCTATCGCTCATTAAAATCAAATGACGAAAACTGGGCTTGAAGATGAAATGATTTTCTAGTTTTAGTCTTATTATAGAAATGTCACACGTGTGGCCACTTTGATACTTTATATAAAAAAATCATTGGTGTCCATTTTTGACAAATATGTATTAAGCTAAGTGAAAATTGTCAGGATACATGAAATAGTTTTTGTTTACATACATGTAAATGATGGAAAGTGGCCCCTGGCAAGCAGCGCTTTGAGTAGCCCCGTTAATAAAGTAGTTTGAGTAGGCAATGACTGCATGTAGTTTTCTACGAGGTTTTTGCCCAGACAAGCACCGTATTTCAATTGAATAAACGTATTTCAATTGAATAAACGTTTATTGGTTATTATGAATTGTAGCATGGTCACTGAAAATTCTCTTTGTAATAGCACAGGTGTAAATTGTTTAATTGAAAATAACACCTGTCTGAAAAAGTTAGAATAACAAGTTAAGAGTATGGCAGGGAGATGTAATGGACATGCTACAAAACAAATAGAGAATGGTTTCATCTCATTGCTTAATTTAAACGCCTCGATGGCTACGCCCATCTCGCCCATCCATGTTTAAATTAACCAACTCATTGAAACCATACTCTATAACTTATTATCATATGTCCATGCATCATCAAAAATAAAGATATCGGGCAGATCTTGTTGTTTCTGTAATGACTATCTATTTCTGGTCTTCTTTCTTAATTGTAAAATATCTCGTTAGAAACGAGAATTATCCGACAGACTCTTTCATTGTGAATCATTTATAGAATAAAACTATTACTTGAACGACTGTGTGTTTTATGAGGTTTAATAAGAAACTTATCATAGTTCATTGATATAATGTGTTTTTTAACGCATCTAAACTTTCATTAAAAGAATATATCGGCATGTGAATGTTTTTGTTTTTTGAAATTGTGCTTACTGAGGAAGAAGCAAGGACCTGAGTCTTTAGACAAATATTGTTGTTATCCTATACTTCACAAAGGCATTTGACACCACTTTGCATAAAATCCATTGTATAAGCTACTATAAATTATATCAGGGTGGCCACGGACTCTGGAAAAAAGGGAAAATTGCAAAAACAAATTCCCTGCAGAAAAAAATCAGGGAAATTGAAAAACAAGCAAAAATCGGTAAAGTCGGAGAATTTTATTTCTGCACTGCTTTGCTTAAAACTAAAAGTAATGTTGAATATGTATTTGACATTCTTTAGTCAAATAAACATGATGAAAAAGAAAAGTTTAATGATAAAATATTTTTTCTAGGAAAATGATTTCCATAATACAGCAGTTGTAAACAATTTAGATGGTATTCATTTGCTTAAAGGGACAATATCCGTAACTTTTAGCTTATAAAACACGAAATAACATTAAACACTTACCATTATTGAATATTTCCTAAATAAAATTAAAACAAGATTGTTTGACAGAATTCAATAGCAGTACAAAATAAGAGTACCTCTTTTCGAGTTTGAACTCGCAGCCCAAGCTAAAATGACACTCACGGGTAATAATAGTTAGCGCGCAATTTAAGTCGACTGCTTTACCGTCTGAGCTAAGCGGGCCAGTTATATTGCGCAATACATACTATATAGAAAACCTAATGTAAATACTGTGGGACCCGCAATATTTACTAACAATAAATAAAACTTTCTTTTTTTCAAACTCACGAATGTATTGCGACAGACTTATTTGGGTCTATACTCATGTTTTCATGTATAAATTTCACTGAATAAAAATCAGACAGTTATTTGGCTATGCTCAGTATCTGCTTATGGACAGTGTCCCTTTGAATGGTTTATATGAAATAAAGAATTATAATATGAAATAAAGAATTATAATATGAAATAAAGAAGCATATGAAAAAAATCTGTATAAGCTGTGGTGAAGATACGGCTATACGAACGTTGACTGTTTATAAAACAGTGTAATATTATTTAAATGTGCCAGCCAAAACCATGTATTAGTCAGTGAAAAGTTTCTACTGTCAAATTGACCAGAAAATATCTGATTGGCAATTTGCATATGACTGGTGATGTCACCGGAGAACATTTGTATAAGGTCAGGATGGAGGCCGTATATTTTCCTATGTTAATCGGGGAAACCCAATGCTGGGTCAGGAAAACATTAAGGAAATATCAGGGAATGTTATTTTGAGATTCTTGTGGTCTTCCTGTGTTAGTATTACAATACTGGATTGTCCGATAATAATTTTGACACAGCGTCACATTCAAGCAGAATCTTTACTGTAGACTCTGGGGTACTTCCTGGCCCTTGTAATAGGCCCACTCGGTGAATAAGCATTCATATTGCAATTGTCACAGACGTTTGTCTACTATTTAGAACAAATCAAAAATATAAACCACCTTCCAACAGAGCTTAATACATGTTTGTTTGATGATTAAAACATTTTTATTTTTTTATTTTAAATATACATTCTTCTAACTGAAAAAATCTATGTATAATTTTTACTCATGAGTGATAGAAATGAGCTACAACCTACATCAGCTGACCGGAGACAAATCGAATGAGCTAGGTCAACAGGGTGTAGGAGTTTGGTCAACTTACCTTGCAACAAAGCGTGTTATATATATACTCAGTTGCAAAAGAAAGTGGACACTGAGTTTTGTTTAGATTTAATTGTACAAATTCCAAAATGAATACGCATATTAGGTACCAAAGTTTTTTCATTCCATTGCCAATATCATGTCATTTGTTTTTCAATAGGTCGAATCATTAAGGGACTCGCTTGATAAAGAGGATAAGGTGTAAAGTAATTTTTTTGAAGTGTCCAGTTTCTTTTGCAACTGAGTATATATATGATATATGTATGTTATATGTACATACGAGGTACTGTCATTAAATAGGTGCACAACCTCCATAACTTTTTTTTTGGACATTTTTAGCTCTACTGGCCTTATGGGATGGTGTGTTGTCCGTCGTCCGTCCGTCCGTCGTCCGTTAACTTTTGCCTTGTGAACACTCTAGGGCCTTCATTATTAATCAAATCTTTTCGAAACTTTGCCAGTGTCTTTATATCAATGAAAGCTCGGACAAGTTCGAAAACCAGCCAGATCGGAATAATTTCACCGGAGTTATGGCCCTTGTTTTGCTGAAAAATGCCATATTAAGCCTTGTGAACACTCTAGCACCTTCATTTATTATTTGATCTTTACCAAACTTTCACATATTGTTAATACCAACTATAGCTTGGACAAGTTCGAAAATCAGCTGAATTGGGTCAGTAACACCAGAGTTATGGCCCTTGTTTTTTCTGGAAAATGCCATTTTCTGCCTTGTGAACACTCTAGCACCTTCATTTATTATTTGATCTTTACCAAACTTGCACAGATTATTAATATCAATGAAAGCTCGAACGAGTTTGAAAACCAGGTAAATTGGATCAGTAACTCGGAGTTATGGCCCTTGTTTTTTCTGAAAAATGCTATTTTCTGCCTTGCGAACACTCTAGGGCCTTCAATATTAATCGGATCTTTATTTAACTTTGCCAGTGTCTTTAATGAAAGCTCAAACAAGTTCGAAAATCGGCAAGATTGAAATAATTTCACTGGAATTATGGCCCTTATTGCTGAAAAATGCCATATTAAGCCTTGTGAACACTAGCACCTTCATTTATTATTTGATCTTTACCAAACTTGCAAAGATTGTTAATATCAATGAAAGCTCGGACAAGTTCGAAAACCAGCTAGATCGGACCATTAACAGCGGAGTTGTTGCCCTTGATTTAGTTAAAAATGCTATATTTTGCCTAGTTAAGACGATATGGGCTTCATTGTTAATCCGATCTTTACCAAACTTTATCATATTGTTAATATCAATGAAAGCTTGGACAAGTTCGAAAACCATACATATCGGACCAGTAACTGCGGACTTATGGCCCTTGATTTAGTTTAAAATGCTATATTTTGCTTCGTTAAGACTATTTTTTATCCGATCTTTACCAAACTTTATCAGATTGTTAATGTCAATAAAAGCTCAGTCAAGTTCGAAAACCAGACAGATCGGACCAGTAACAGCGGAGTTATGGCCTTGTCTGTCTGTCTGTCCGTCTGTCCGTAAACTTTTTTTTGTAGCGACTTCTCCTCTGAAACTACTGAATGGATTTTCATGAAACTTTACAGAAATGTTGCCCATGAAGTCTAGTTGATCCTAGCAAAAATTCATGTTGATGTGAAATCCAAGATGGCCGCCAGATCTAAAAATAGGTTTTTAAAAAACAAGTTTGTAGCGACTTCTTCATGAAAACTATAAGTGATATTGATATGGGACTTTTTCTAAAATGATCAGCATGACATGATGTTGGTCCTTGTCGAAAATCGTTTTGATTCAACGTTAAACATGGCTGCCAGCGGCCATCTTTGTTTACATAGAGTTATATAATGAAAACTTGTAGCGACTACTCCTCTGAAACTACTTGACGGATTTTCATGAAACTTCACAGGAATGTTGCTCTTGATGTCTAATTGATCCTAGCCGGAAATTCAAGATGGCCGCCACGGCTAAAAATAAATTTTCAAAATACAAGTTTGTAGCAACTACTTCTTGAAAACTATAAGTGATATTGATATGGGACTTTTTCTAAAATGATCAGCATGACATGATGTTGGTCCTTGCCATCTTTGTTTACATACAGTTATATAGTAAAAACTTGTAGCGACTACTCCTTTGAAACTACTTGACAGATTTTCATGAAACTTTACAGGAATGTTGCTCTTAATGTCTAATTGATCCTAGCAAAATTTCAGATCGGCCAGAAATTCAAGATGGCCGCCACATCTAAAAATAGATTTTTAAAAAAGAAGTTTGTAGCGACTACGTCTTGAAAACTATAAGTGATATTGATATGGGACTTTTTGAAAATGATCAGCATGACATGATGGTTATCAGAGTCAAACATTATTTTGATTCGACGTTAAACATGGCTGCCAGTGGCCATCTTTGTTTACATAGAGTTATATGATGAAAACTTGTAGCGACTACTCCTCTGAAACTACTTGACGGATTTTCATGAAACTTCACAGGAATGTTGCTCTTGATGTCTAATTGATCCTAGCAAAATTTCAGGTCGCCCGGAAATTCAAGATGGCTGCCATGGCTAAAAATAGATTTTCAAAATACAAGTTTGTAGCGACTACTTCTTGAAGACTATAAGTGATATTGATATTGGACTTTTTGTAAAATGATCAGCATGACATGATGTTGGTCCTTGTCAAAAATTGTTTTGATTCAACGTTAAACATGGCTGCCAGCGGCCATCTTTGTTTACATAGAGTTATATAGTAAAAACTTGTAGCGACTAATCCTTTGAAACTACTTGGCAGATTTTCATGAAACTTTACAGGAATGTTGCTCTTAATGTTTAATTGATCCTAGCAAAATTTCAGATCGGCCAGAAATTCAAGATGGCCGCCATAGCTAAAATTAGATTTTTTAAAAAAGAAGTATGTAGCGACTACATCTTGAAAACTATAAGTGATATTGATATGGGACTTTTTGTAAAATGATCAGCATGACATGATGGTTATCAGAGTCAAACATTATTTTGATTCGACGTTAAACATGGCTGTCAGCGGCCAGCTTTGTTTACATAGAGTTGTATAATGAAAACTTGTAGCGACTATTCCTGTGAAACTACTTGACGGATTTTCATGAAACTTCACAGGAATGTTGCTCTTGATGTCTTATTGATCCTAGCAAAATTTCAGGTCGGCCGGAAATTCAAGATGGCCGCCACAGCTAAAAATAATTTTTCAAAAAACAAGTCTCTAGCGACTACTTCCTAAAATCAAAATCAATCAGTAGAGCTTCAAGGTCATTGACCTCTTGTTTTTTTTACATTTTTAAAAAAAAAAAAAATTTAAATATTTTTTTTACTTTTTTTTTTACATATTTTTTTTAGGTCTATGTTGGACCAGTCGGACCAGAAACAGGAGTTATGGTTCTTGATTTAGTTAAAAATGGTATATTTTGCCTCATTAATATGGTAGGGCCTTCATTTTTCATCTGATATTTACCAAACTTTACCAGAATCTTTAGTTATGGCCCTTGATTTAGTTGAAAAGCTGTATTTTGCCCAAAACTTTCCAAAAAAAGTAAATGGCAGTCTCTCGCTTCATTGATGTTATAAGAGCCATGTTAGCCAGTAGAGCGTCCACAGGCCCTCTTGGGCCTCTTGTTTTTTTCTTTATACACTTTTGCCAATGGTGTGAGTTTTCTGATGCCCTCGGCGAACCAAGATGTAGGCCTATGTCGAAGGTACTGATTTACAGCCCCAATCAATGCCTCTCTCCCACCAAGCATTTTCTTCAATTCTGGAAACAAATAATAGTCACTAGGAGCTAGGTCAGGGTTGTAGGGGGATGTTGAATAGTTTCCCACTTGCATGTCTTCAATAAATCCACTGTTTTGGCAGCAGTATTAGCTAGGGCATTGTCATGCAAAAGGACCACATTCTTCATTCGAAGTCTTGGTCTCAGTTTACGCAAATTTTCATTCAATCTTGGCAAGACAACATCAGAATAGTAGTTGCGTTGACAGTGTGACCTTTTGGAACATAGTGCCTCAAAAGAACACCTTTATAATCCCAGAAAATGATGGCCATGACTTTCCCAGCTGAAGGCGACTGTTTGAACTTCTTTGGGGGCGGAGATCCAGCTCTTCTCTATTGTTTAGACTGAACTTTTGATTCAGGCTTATGTTTCATCCCAAGTTATGATATGGTTCAAAAAGTTATCACCTTCCTTCTTATAACGAGCAAGAAGATCTTTAGAAATTGTCTTCCGATTTGCTTTTTGGTCCGGTTACCTTAACTTGCTCATCCCCAGATGGTCCCGAATGACCCTTTTGCAATGCCAAATCTATTAGCAACCTCTTGCAAGATGACTCGCCTATCTTTCATGATGAAGTCTTCAATATTTTTGACCATTTGTGGGGTCCCTGTGGTAGTTGGTCTCCTTTGCCGAGACATAATTTGCACGCTTGTTCTACCCCCACGAAAACGAGCTACCCAGGAATAAAGCATCCTACGTGACATGCACACATCTCCAAACCTATTTTGAAGTTGTTTCAAGATTTTAACCCGCGTTTCCCCTTCTTCAAGAAGAAACTTTATCACTGCACATTGTTCTTCATACGTTGAGTCCATGTCACCATGTATACATACGATGTACAAATGACCAGTTTTGGTATAATATTTTGTACCAATTGAAAATTATTGTTGCATATAATCGGTCAAGGAATAAACTACCCGTGAACATCAAGCATTTTGCTCAGGTTTATGTATTATGTAACTTATCGGTAAAAGTGCACCTATTTAATGACCGTCCCTCGTATATAAACTTCCTTTAATTTCAGCTGATTGCAATGCGTTTAAGAATGCTACAGATTGCTGCGGTGCTAAATGTATGTATTATTCATGTAATGCAACAAAGGATGCTGACCCAACTGTCTTAGGTAAGTCTGCTGTCTGAGTATTTTTTTGTCTGCCCCTCCGTCTGTTCCTTTGACCAGTCGATCTGACCATCAATACGTCCATCTCACCTCAAATTCATAAATCAGTCAGTCTTTGTTTACTGACGTAATGTATCATCTAAGATTGAATCGGCATTATTAAATACTACTGAGAATTGTGTGTACTTTTACTTATGATTAATATTAATGAAAAATGATCATTCATGTTAATTGGTAACTGGTGGTTTATATTCATAAAAAAACAATCATTTATGTTTAAGAAATAATAAATATGTACCTGTGTTTTATCGGTGAATACAATACAGTTAGGAGTTCGGATGCGTAGTAATTAAATCACGAGTGCGTTAGCACGAGTGATTTAATTACTCGCATCCGAACGAATAACTGTATTTTATTTCACCGATAAAATAAGGTACGTATTTATTATTTTGATTCTAACACAACAATGACCCCATGGTTTACACTATTGTTGGGGCACTATATATTATCTCGCAGGTCAAAGTAATCAGGCTGCTATGTTTACAGGCGGTTCCATTGCAAAGTTCTGCGTTTCAGTACACTAGTAGTCACGTGACAAACAATTAAGTCATTGCTTACGTCTTGCGCTGTATGACGTCAAACGTTCTCGGCTTGTTCAAGATGCTTATTAATGTTATATGTACGGATGCATATGATGGGTTTATATCGGGGGTGTGCACCGTATTGGGAGCATGGCAAGTTTGTTGTAATTAACATTTCATTAAAATTACTGTTGAGTTTCTTCGTGATGTATATTTACCAAGTGACGTCATGTAACGTGGCGCTTCCAACGGATGAAATATACGCGGGGATTAATGGAACAGGTGTGTTTTATCGTAGAATAACATACAGCTGTCTCTATTCTTTGTGTATATGAAAGACTGCGGAGGTTGTGTTAGAATAATTGGTAACTGATGATTCATATTCATAAAAACTGATCACTTATGTTAATTGGTAACTGATGATTCATATTGATAAAAAATGATCATTCATGTTAATTGGTAACTGATGATTCATAGTAATAAAAACTGATCAATCATGTTAATTGGTAACTGATGATTCGTAGTAATAAAAAATGATCATTCATGTTAATTGGTAACTGATGATTCATAGTAATAAAAACTGATCATTCATGTTAATTGGTAACTGATGATTCATAGTAATAAAAAACTGATCATTTATGTTAATTGGTAACTGATGATTCTTATTAATAAAAAACTGATCATTCATGTTAATTGGTAACTGATGATTCATATTAATAAAACTGATGATTCATATTAATAAAAACTGATGATTCATGTTAATTTGTAACTGATGATTCATGTTAATTGGTAAATGGTGATTTATAGTATTTGTAACTAATGTTGTTAACTCATGTTAAATGGTATCTTTGTACTTCAGCTTGCCATGCCAAAGGCTGGAATGATACAGCTGTGTGTAAAGAGAACACAACCACTGACACATGCCCCCCACCCAGCCCCATAACCAGTAAGTAGAGACTGGTACTACACAAAACTATAAAATATATTATTTGCCAAGAGTGGTACTACAAAAAACTATAAAATATATTTGCCAAATACACATACATTGACTGCATTTCATGAACAGTTTATATCTTGGTGGGAACCCATAACGTATGCTTTGTAATGTTTATGCTTTTGTTAAAGTTTTGTACTAAAAAAAAAGGTTTTGTGATTTTAAAATAACAAAGCTGGTTTAAAAAAAATGTTTTATGGTTTTAAAAAACTCTTGGACAGTTTTTAGGGAAACATAACTTTTGAAAAATCATACTTAAAAATATACCCCCGGTCTAGGTTAGATTGGATTCCAAGCTGTCTGTTTTAATTGTCTTTACCTATTAGTAAATATGGCAACATATATATACCGTTGACAGAACAGTATTTTGGTGTTGGTGATGGTGTTGGTGTTGACAGTACATTATTTGGGGAGTGGAGGATGGAGTGGTAGATATCTGTATCTGTTGACAGTAAATTATTGGCAGGGATGGGGTGAGATTGGTGGTAGATATCTTTTATCTGTTGACAGTACATTATGGGCAGTGGGTGGGGAATGGTAGATAACTCATTTCTGTTGACAGTATATTATGTGGGGAATAGTAGATAACACATGACTGTTGACAGTACATTATGTGGGGAATGGTAGATAACACACCTCTGTTGACAGTACATTATGTGGGTAATGGTAGATAACACATCTCTTATGTGGGGAATGTTAGATAACCCACCTCTGTTGACAGTACATTATGTGGGGAATAGTAGATTTTAAACACATGACTGTTGACAGTACATTATGTGGGGAATGGTAGATAACACACCTCTGTTGACAGTACATTATGTGGGGAATGGTTAGATAACACACCTGTGGACAGTACATTATGTGGGGAATAGTAGATAACACATCTCTGTTGACAGTACATTATGTGGGAAATAGTAAATTTATAACACACGACTGTTGACAGTACATTATGTGGGGAATAGTAGATGACACATCTCTGTTGACAGTACATTGTGTGGGGAATGGTAGATGACACATCTTTGTTGACAGTTGATTATGTGAGGTGGGGGTGGGGGCAGGCGGAGAAGAATGGTAGATAACACATTCCTGTTGAAAGTGCATTATTGGGGGCAGGGGTTTGAGAATGGTAGATAGCACATCTCTTTTGACAATACATTGTTGGGAGGGGTGTGTTTGTGGGGTGAGTGGGGTGTAATTGTTGGTAAAACATTCTTGTTGACAGAACATTATTGGAGTGTGGGACGGGGGAGTGGGTGAAGAATGGTTAATAGCACATCTCTGTTGGCAGTACATTATCGGGAGGGGGTGGTGGGAGAATAGTAGATTACACATCTCTGTTGGCAGTACATTATCAGGAGGGGGTGGTGGGAGAATAGTGGATAACACATCTCTGTTGGCAGTACATTATCGGGAGGGGGTGGTGGGAGAATAGTAGATTACACATCTCTGTTGGCAGTACATTATCGGGAGGGGGTGGTGGGAGAATAGTAGATAACACATCTCTGTTGGCAGTACATTATCAGGAGGGGGTGGTGGGAGAATAGTAGATAACACATCTCTGTTGGCAGTACATTATCGGGAGGGGGTGGTGGGAGAATAGTAGATAACACATCTCTGTTGGCAGTACATTATCGGGAGGGGGTGGTGGGAGAATAGTAGATAACACATCTCTGTTGGCAGTACATTATCAGGAGGGGGTGGTGGGAGAATAGTAGATAACACATCTCTGTTGACTGTATGTTATTTGAGGGGTGGGAGAATGGTAGATAACACATCTCTGTTGACTATGTTACTTATGGGTGTGTCTGTGGGTGTGGTGAGTGGGGACGGGGAGGGAAATGGCATATAACACATCTCTGTTGATGACAGTATGTTATTGAGGATATGCTGTGGTACATATTCAATACTGATTGTTATTTCTAGGCAAACACATCTGATCAATAACATTACCTATCTCAGTAACAGCTGTGTACCTTCATGTCTATGTATAACAGGCGCGTAGCTGGGTCCAAATTTGAGTTACTCACCTCCGCTAGGTGGGTCCGGGGGCATGTTGCCCCTGGATTTTTTTTTTTTGCCAGACGATCATAGGTGAGTTTTGGTGTATATTTCATAGCAATTTTAAGCTTATTTTGACTGCTATTTTAATACACATTGAAATCAGAAGACAAAATTAAATCAGGTACGGCATACGGAACTTTGATACAACTCACCCCTCCCACCCCATCCCCTTCAGTTTTTATTGCATTTTTCGCATTTTTTTTCGCATTTTCATTTTTTCGAAAATTGACAAATAATTGTACGCACACGTGCGTACGTAAGCCCAGCTACGCGCCTGCATAAGATCAAACTCAATTTACTTGTTTTGATCATTAGTATGCAGTTGGTATACCTGAATCTGGCCATTTCCGCCTTCTTTTTATTACAGTAATAAAGGGAATCTTTAATTTGTGTTTAGTAAAGACAGCACGTCATTTATAGGGACGTATATTTATACAATTGGGAAGTTGGAATCTGTAAATGAAGTATTATATGTGTATCAACTTACACAAACTGCGACAGAAAATCATGCTACAAGGATCCGTATTACACATTCATATACAACTGTGTACTTGCATAATTGACGTATTATTCGGAACAATGATAAGTTAGATCCATTTTATTGACAAAAATGCCACAGATGGCAGCTGCTGAAAAAGAGGCCCTAAGTGGTGGGGCATAAATAGTAGAAATTTAGTAGAATGTTGTGTTACTTCCTGTAAACTCATAAGTTCTTATGAAGACAGCGATCTCAGAGAGGGATAAGATTAACAATGACATGTCCCATCAGACATGCCAAACTGCATGCATAGTTCTGTAGCTGTAAAACGGGTTACATGACCTGATCTATCGAGCCTACTTATAAATAGGAGACAAAATTGAACTATTTGCTTATACTGAGAGGACACAAATATCCCGTAGTCACATTTTGAGAAACAAAAAGTTGTAATAAGGCACCTGAATTCCCCTTTAAGTGGGTGGCCCCTCTACTCAGGTCAGATTATATAGTATTTCAAATAGAAAGATTTATGGTGTTTAAGAACGGAGTTTAAAGGGACTGGAGGCAATCTGCAAACGTAATTGTTGCCAAGTCAAATACATAAGAAAACTTCAGATTCATATGAACTGTGCACATGCATTAAAGAAGCCACATATGGTCATGTATTAAGTTCGGTTGAAATATTATTTATAAAAATGTTTGGACTGAAAAACATGACGACTGTGTGTTGCTAAATCATCCATATTAATTCATATGGGGTGCATGTTGTTACAAGATGCACATTGGATTAATTAAGCGAAGTGCAGTAAGATCGAAGAACAAGAATTAATTGTAGCCTTAAAGTATCATATGAATTAATATTAATGGTTTATGCACCAAAAACTAGCTGAGTCTTCGTTTTTTCCTGACCAAACTATTCCATTTACAGTAATTAAATTGATAATCTTATGTGGCATATGTACATCGAATATGGAAATGTAACACAATATGACTGTTTTACTCGTACTTGGATTGACACCCATTATTTGTACAGATCATCTCCAGTCCCTTTAAGTGTGTTTAATTATAGATAAAGCTGATACACATTTTAGTTTTTTAAAAAATCTTAAGATATTATCATGGAAACGAAAACAAAAATCTCTTGTACAATTTCTATTGTTTTAAGTTTTATATGAGTTCTGTACATGTTAATATCGGGGTTATGAAACCAGCTTAGCCTTAAAATGTATGTAGACGTAACAATAAATATGTTACACTACATTATATTGTAGTTATAGGGTGTAACTAAAGTGTTAAAGGTGAAGGTCATTCATTTTGTTTACGTTAAATTTCCTTGAAAACCTATTATTCATGTCCTATAAACCGTAACCGTATGGTGTATTGACAATTGGTGATATAGATATAAACATTAAACGAGTGTGTCTGGGCCTCAAACCATTACAATTATTATAAACCCGTTGATCTTCATCTGAACGTGGAGGGTCATACTAAATTAACTAAAATGTTTGCAAAGAACAAAATCTGCTTAACATTTCTTGGAGTATTGCTATGCTTGGGTACATTTACATGTGCATGTAGGTATTAGTAATAGTTTCACAGATTTCTGTCTGTCATTTTTTGATCAATTAACTAACATATTTTGTCAAGAGCAAACTCTACTTAACTTTAGTGTTAGTAATAGTTTCAGAGAATTTGTCATGAGTGTGATCTATTAAGGAAATTAACAAAGTCTTTTTAGAGAACTTTAGTTATGCATATATGCTATGTAAAATAAGTTTAGCAACAAAATATAAATTGTCACCAATTTTAAATATTATACTTTAGGATCCTTACCCCTATGTAATTCTCTTCAGCATACCGATTTATATGTAAGTGGAATTACCAATAAAATGTGTGGTAAATATCAAAAAGGGTTGAATTAAATGTTCTACATGTATGTTGTGCTTGTGTTATTATCTTTAAAAATTGGTAAATATTTCAAAATTCCCTAAGTGTTGCTTAACTTATTTTACATAGTATATAAAGTTGATAACACATCTTTGTTTCTTTTCCAGCATTTTCTACAGCAACTAATTGTTAAACAGTTAATACCATGTTTCCTTATGATTTGTAAAATATTGGCATGAAAACGTAGTTAGTAGTTTACATTAATTCATTAAATATTCATTTCCGTACCTGTTCAAGCCATTTTGTGGAATTTAGTGTTGTGTAAACTTTATGGAATCACTCTCAAAGATAAAAAAAAGTTCAAAACGTTTGCTAAATCTATGCATGTTGAATGGTAAAATTTTCTAAAATTAGATCTAAACTATTTATAATTTACAAGAAATAGGTGTTGTTTTACATAAATTAATGTTTTAAACATTTTTTTCTTAAATTTTTGAATTCTACACTGTCATTGTCTTGGACTTTTTTTTTTTTTCATATTAAAGAAACTATGGATTTAGCTGGTACTGTTAAACCAAAAAAAGTATACATTTAGGGGGTTATCGTCGCTAATTACAATCTTTCACCCGTGTGGTTCCCGGGGGCCCCCGTTTGGTCAAGGGCAAAGAATAGGCCACTGCAGATCCTTTGGAGGGGTAGGCAGAGGGTAGAATCCCCCAAATTTATGTTCATTTTATCATTTTTTGTTCATGTTCATTAAAGGTCTTCATCATGATCCCTGCATTGTTTCAGGTGCTATCTCGCTCGCATCAAAGGAGCAGTGCAGAAAAACAATAACGTGCTCCAGCGTAAATGGAGTTTCTACGATAGAATTTGCAGCAACTCTGCAGTTCAGGGTGAGAAGGTTCTAGGCCCATTTTCCATATTTTATCTCGATGTACATGGAAGATGAGCCTGGCATACATGCCTTTTAGGCGCCATATAACCTTTTCATGTGTTGTGCGCCTTAAAACCCCAATTCAATTCATATCATGCCAGTGTTTACTTGTAGCATTGAGCTCAATGTTCAGGTGTACAGTACTGCCACACTGGCATACAATGCT